>JAKOGI010000692.1:182500-449577 GCA_029747015.1 Carnegiea gigantea
TTAGGTTGATAGGTAGTGGGGGTAAAAGACCTCGGAATTCAGGGAAGAAGAAATTGAAGCCGTAGGGTCCTAAGGGTCCTAAACCTATGATATTTGTAACTACTGTAAGGAGACGGGACACTGGAAAAATCAATGCCCTAAAAAGAAGAGACAGCAACAATAATGCGAGAAAGAAGCAGGTACTGCTGCTGTCGCAGAAGGTGACAGTAGGTCCGAAGAAGATATAGCCCTAGTCGCTGATGAACCTATGCATCATACTAATATGTGGATCCTAAATTCAAGGGCATATTACTATATATGTCCGCATAAAGAATGGTTTATCACATTCGAGCAGGTGACTGAAGCCAATATTTCTATGGCTAACAGTGCTGTTTGCAGAGTGGCTGGAATTGGTTCTAGATAGATACGGACACGTAATGGTAAATTCTGTACATTGAACAATGTCAGGCATGTTACACATATGACAAAGAACCCAATATCATTGAGTCTGTTGGACATGAAAGGATTCAGTTGTCAAGGCGAAGGAGGAGTTCTGTATGCCTACAAGGGTTCAGATAGGGTTCTGAAGGGTGTCAAGCGAGGTACTTTGTATATACTGCAAGGCATTACATTATCTGTTTCAGCTACTGTTGCATCTTCAGAAGTTCACAAGAATGATATGACTAAGTCATGGCGCATGAGACTTGGTTATATGAGCGAAAGAGGGATGCAAATTTTGGCAAAGAGTGATCTCCTCTGTGGTCATAAGGTGGTAACGGATCTTGGGTTCTGTGAGCTTTGTGTTTTTGGAAAGCTACATCGTACCAAGTTTCCAAAAGCAATTCACAGAACAAAAGGTACGCTTGATTATATTCATTCGGATTGTTAGGGCTCCTCTCGTGTTGAATCTTTGAGGGGTCATAGGTACTTTCTGTCAATTATTGATGATTATTCTAGAATATCTTGGGTGTTCATGATGAAACACAAAAGTGAAGCTTTCAACAACTTCAAGCAGTGGAAGACATTAGGGGAAAATCAAACTGGGAAGAAGATCAAGCGGCTGCTCACTGACAATGGGCTGGAATTCTATTCATCTGAGTTTGATGAGTTCTATTATAGTGAAGGGATTGCTAGACATCGCACAGTTAGGGATACACCACAGCAAAATGGTGTCGCAGAATGTTTGAATCAAACACTTCTGAAGAGAGTTAGGTGCATGCTCTCTAATGCTGGGTTGGCTAGAAGGTTTTGGGCAGAAGCGGTTAATACAGCATGCTATTTGATCAATCGTGGACCTCATACAGGTATACATTTTAAAAATCCATGTGTGATGTGGTTTGGTGAACCTGCCGATTACTCAAATCTGAAAGTTTTGGGTTGTCCTGTTCATTATCACATAAATGAGGGTACATTGGAACCTCGAGCCAAGAAGGGAGTATTTTTGGGCTACGGGGATGGAGTGAAAGGTTACAGAATCTGGTCTCCATCACAAAATAGGGTTATTATTAGTAGAAATGTGGTTTTTGATGAAAATTCTATGTTTAACCCCACTGTGAAGTGTGTTATTACGTTAGAAACTGGAAGTGTTAAGAAACAGGTGGAGCACCAGGTCACTCATGATGAGAGTGAACCACAACAGGAAGAAGCTCAACATTCTTGTGCAGAAACTGAGCCCACGCCGCTAGCTAATCCACATAGCTTAGCTCTTGGTCGCTATCGGAGGTCTAATTTCGAAAAGCCTTCTAAAATACGGTTTCGAGGATATGGTGGCTTATGCACTACAGGTTGTCGAAGAGGTGGATCCCCACGAGCCGTCCACCTATAAAGAAGCAGTCACATGTTTCGAGTCTACTCAATGGATTGCAACAATGGGAGATGGGATGGAGTCACTTCAAACGAATAAGGCTTGGGAACTAGCAAAACGACCGTTGGACAGAAAAATCATCACCTGCAAATGGGTTTTTAAGAAGAGGGAAGGGATATCACGTACTGAGGGGATCAAGTACAAAGCTCGAGTGGTTGTAAGAGGGTTTAGTTAGAAGAAGGGAGTAGACTACACTGAGATTTTCTCACCAGTGGTTAGACATACTTCCATCAGAGTACGACTAATAATGGTGGCACATTAGGATCTTGAGCTTGAGTAACTAGATGTGAAGACAGCTTTCTTGCATGGAGAGCTGGAAGAAGATATATGCATAGCTCAGCCAGATGGTTTCCAAGTTCCTGGAAAAGAAGAATATGTCTGTCGTCTGAAGAAGTCCTTATATGGACTAAAGCAGTCACCTAGGCGGTGGTACAAGAGGTTTGACACCTCCATGATATAGGTTGGGTATAACACGAGTCCATATGACTGTTGTGTATATCACAACAAAGCAACAAGTGGTTCGTTTATCTATTGGGTGCTATATGTTGATGATATGCTGATAGCTGCAGAGCACAAATCTGATGTTTAGAAACTGAAAGGTCTCCTAACTGCTGAGTTCGAGATGAAGGATATGGGTCCAGCAAAGAAAATTTTGGGTGTGGAAATCTATAGGGATAGAAGTTAGAAGAAGCTTTTCTTATCACAGAAGGGCTACAGTCAGAAGATATTGTCAAGATTCAGCATGTCTACAGCAAAACCTATAGATACTCCAAGTGTGATAAATGCCCACCTATCTATTACATTTGCTCCTAAAACTGTTGGAGAAAAGGAATACATGTCTCGAGTTCCTTATGCTACTGTAGTAGGGAGTTTGATATATGTGATGGTCTGTGCAAGACCTGACCTTGCACACGCTATTAGTGTTGTCAGTAGGTTCATAAGAGAACCTGGTACATCTGATGTTGGTCTCATCTATGGAGGTGATACCCAGTGTTTGGTGACAGGTTATTCAGATTCTAATTATACTGGAGATGTGGATAGCAGGAGATCAATGACTAGTTATATCTTCACTCTTGGAGGTTCTTTTTTAAGATGGAAGGCAACTTTGCAGCCCACGGTTACTTTGTCTACTGCGGAAGCAGAGTACATGGCACTGACAGCAGCAGCCAAGGAGGGAATCTGGTTAAAAGGACTAGTCAATGATTTTGGTCTACCCCATGCTCAGGCTGCCATATACTGTGATAGCTTGAGTGCAATATGTTTATCAAAGGATTAGGTTCACCATGAGAGGACCAAACACATTGATGTTCGATATCATTTCTTGAGAAGTGAAAAGAGAATTCAAGTGAAGAAAGTCGGTACTGTTGACAATCCTGCCGATATGTTCACTAAGCCGGTTCCAGCTAGCAACTTCCAACATTGTCTGGGTGTTGGAAGTTGTTAATTTGCAGGGAGGAACAGTTTTCGAATTCTAGAGAGAAAGATGTCCTCTTTGAACGTAAAAATTGATAAATTTATAGGGAGGAACAGTTTTAGTCTATGGCAGATCCAGATGCGAGCCCTATTGCAGCAACAAGGGTTATGGGCGCCGCTGGCAAAGAAAGATGCAGGCGCCGACACCGCTGAGATGGCCAGCCTGGAGGAAAAGGCACACGCGACGATCATGCTGTGTCTTGCAGATGATATCATCACTGAAATCGCAGACCAGGATACTGCTGCTATGCTGTGGTTAAAGCTTGAGAGTCTATGCATGACGAAGCCTTTAACCAACAAGTTGCTCTTGAAGCAACGTCTGTTTGGTCTGCAAATGAAGGAAGGTATGTCTTTGAGAGATCACTTAGATCAATTAAACACAATCTTGTTAGACTTACGTAATATTGAGGCCAAAATTGAAGATGAGGATGCTGCCCTAATTCTGTTAGTATCTCTCCCACCCTCATATGAAAATTTCATGCAATCTTTTATTGTTGGGAAAGATACTGTGTCTGTGGAAGAGGTTGGATCATCTCTTCATAGCAGAGAGCTGTGTTATAATGTGGCTGGTACAGGTGGTGCTGGTCCCGAGGCTATTGGGTTGATAGCCAGTGGGGGTAAAAGACCTGGGAATCCGGGGAAGAAGAAATCGAAGCCATCGAGTTCTAAGGGTCCTAAACCTGGTGATATCTGTAACTACTGTAAGGAGACGGGACACTGGAAAAATCAGTGCCCTAAAAAGAAGAGGCAGCAACAACAACAGGAGAAAGAAGCAGGTACTGCTGCTGTCGCAAAAGGTGACAGTAGGTCCGAAGAAGATATAGCCCTAGTCGCTGATGAACCTATGCATCATACTAATGTGCGGATCTTAGATTCAGGGGCATCTTACCATATATGTCCGCATAGAGAATGGTTTATCACTTAAGAGTAGGTGACTGGAGGCAATATTTATATGGCTAACAGTGCTGTTTGCAGAGTGGCTGGAATTGGTTCTATACAGATACAGACACATAATGGTAAATTCTGTATGTTGAACAATGTCAGGCATGTTCCACGTATGACAAAGAATCTAATATCATTGAGTCTGTTGGCCACGAAAGGATTCAGTTTTCAAGGTGAAGGAGGAGTTCTGTATGCCTGCAACGGTTCAGATAGGGTTCTGAAGGGTGTCAAGCGAGGTACTTTGTATATACTGCAAGGCATTACGTTATCTTTTTCAGCTACTGTTGCATCTTCAGAAGTTCACAAGGATGATATGACCAAGTCATAGCATATGAGACTTGGTCATATGAGCGAAAGAGGGGTGCAAATTTTAGCAAAGAGTGATCTCCTCTGTGGTCACAAGGTGGTAACGGATCTTGGGTTCTATGAGCATTGTGTTTTTAGAAAGCTACATCGTACCAAGTTTTCAAAAGTAATTCACAGAACAAAAGGTATGCTTGATTATATTCATTCGGATTGTAGGGGCCCTTTTCGTGTTGAATCTTTTAGGGGTCATAGGTACTTTCTGTCAATTATTGATGATTATTCCAGAATGTCTTGGGTGTTTATGATGAAACACAAAAGTGAAGCCTTTAAAAACTTCAAGCAGTGGAAGTCATTAGTGGAAAATCAAACTGGGAAGAAGATCAAGCGGCTGCGTACTGACAATGGGATGGAATTCTGTTCATCTGAGTTTGATGAGTTATGTCATAGTGAAGGGATTGCTAGACATCGCACGGTCAGGGATACACCACAGCAGAATGGTGTTGCAGAACGTCTGAATCAAACACTTCTGGAGAGAGCTAGGTGCATGCTCTCTAATGCTGGGTTGGCTAGAAGGTTTTGGGTAGAAGCGGTTAATACAACATGCTATTTGATCAATCGTGGACCCCACATCGGTATACATCTCAAAACTCTATGTGAGATGTGGTCTGGTAAACCTCCAGATTACTCAAATCTGAAAGTTTTTGGTTGTCCTGTTTATTATCATATAAATGAGGGTAAATTGAAACCTCGAGCTAGGAAGGGAGTATTTTTGGGCTACGGGGATAGAGTGAAAGGTTACAGAATCTGGTCTCCATAAGAAAATAGGGTTATTATTTGTAGAAATGTGGTTTTTGATGAAAATTCTATATTTAACCCCACTGTGAAGTGTGTTATTACGTCAGAAACTGGTAGTGTTGAGAAACAGGTGGAGCACCAAGTCACTCATGATGAGAGTGAACCACAACAAGAAGAAGCTCAACATTCTTGTGAAGAAACTGAGCCCACGCCGCTAGCTAATCCACATAGCTTAGCTCTTGATCGCTCTCGGAGGGCTAATTTCGGGAAGCCTTCTGAAATACGGTTTCGAGGATATAGTTGCTCATGTGCTACAGGTTGCTGAAGAGGTGGATCCTCACGAGCCGTCCACCTATAAAGAAGCAGTCATATATTACGAGTCTACCCAATGGATTGCAGCTATGGGAGATGAGATGGAGTCACTTCAAAAGAATAAGACTTGGGAACTAGTGAAACGGCCCTTGGACAGAAAAATCATCACCTGCAAATGGGTTTTTAAGAAGAAGGAAGGGATATCACCCACTGAGGGGATCAAGTACAAAGCTCGAGTGGTTGTAAGAGGGTTTAGTCAGGAGAAGGGAGTAGACTACACTGAGATTTTCTCGCCAGTGGCAAGACATACTTCCATAAGAGTACTATTAGCAATGGTGGCATATGAAGATCTTGAGCTTGAGCAACTAGATGTGAAGACAGCTTTCTTACATGGAGAGCTGGAAGAAGATATATACATGGCTCAGCCAGATGGTTTCTAAGTTCCTGGAAAAGAAGAATATGTCTGTCGTCTGTCTGAAGAAGTCCTTATATGGACTAAAGCAGTCACCTAGGCAGTGGTACAGGAGGTTTGACACCTACATGATATAGGTCGGGTATAACAGGAGCCCATATGACTGTTGTGTATATCACAACAAGGCAACAAATGGTTCGTTTATCTATTTGGTGCTATAAGTTGATGATATGCTGATAGCTGCATAACACAAATCTGATGTTCAGAAACTGAAAGGTCTCCTAAGTGCTGAGTTCGAGATGAAGGATCTGGGTCCAGCAAAGACAATTTTGGGTGTGGAGATCTATAGGGATAGAAGTCAGAAGAAGCTTTTCTTATCACAGAAGGGCCATATTTAGAAGATATTGTCGAGATTCGGCATGTCTACAGCAAAACCTATAGATACTCCAAGTGCTGCAAATGCCCACCTATCTATTGCATTTGCTCCTAAAACTGTTGAAGAAAAGGAATACATGTCTCGAGTTCCTTATATTAGTGCAGTAGGGAGTTTGATGTATCCGATGGTCTATATAAGACCTGACCTTGCACACACTGTTTGTGTTGTCAGTAGGTTCATAGGAGAACCTGGTATGTAGCATTGGCAAGCTGTGAAGAGGATTTTTCGCTATCTAAGAGGTACGTCTGATGTTGGTCTCATCTATTGAGGTGACACCTAGTGTTTGTGTTGAGTTCGTGAGTATACAACCATAAGAGGGGGGTGAATTGTGGTGTCTGATTTTCGCGTTGTAAATAACAAACACCCTCACAGAGGTTGTTCTCAAATGACAAACACCCTGATAGCTTGTTTGCACGGGGTGTTCTCAAATATTGCAGATGCGAAAATCACCAAGATAAATGCGGAAAATAAAGCACACACAATTTTTACGTGGAAAACACCTCTAGCCCAACTGAGGTGTGAAAAACCACGACCTACCTCGTGTAGGATTTAACCACTTTCACTAACGGGCTTCACACGTTACAAATGTAACACACCTTGTTACAACTTGCAACCACGTAACCTTCTTCCCAAAGACAGGTTACACCACGTCCAACCTTCGCAAGATTAGACACGTCCAAGTCCACACGACTAGGACACACTCACTCACTTTTCTGATCCAAGATCAGGGTTACAAACACCTTACAGGGGGTGCTTCTCACTAAGCAGATGTAAGGTACAATGAAGATCCTATTATGCCAATGGTTTGAAAACTCAAATCAAACACAGCTTGTCACGGTTTTGCTTTTCAGAATGAAGCTCAAGAATTTTAATGTGAAAACCGAGTTTCCTGATTTTTTTCCAGATTTTTCAGAAAGCTGTGTTGCTTCTCTTTTTCAGTCTGAGTTTTTTCTATCTGCTTCTTGGCTTCTCTACGGGAGAGAAAAGCTGCGGTTTTTAAACACAAGGTCCAACGGTCAAAACCAAAGACTCAGCTAAGTATGGAAAATGATTTGCAAACAAAATATATTCTCCAACGGCTAATGATGAATTTATCCCAAAATATAAGGGATTTTGTTATCTTAAAAGATAACCCTTATCTTCCATAGCCGTGAAGAGGTTTAAAGAGATTTTCAGCTTTTACCAAATCCGAAAATATAGTCATAGGAATCTTTTGATTTGGTAAATCTCCCAAACCTATTTTCGCAAATCTCCATAATATTTTCAAGAACTATCCTCTCCAGAAAAATAGCAATTTTGAAATTCAAAGAAAGTATTCTGGAGATCTTGGCCAACCAAAATGAATTTTCAAAAATAATCGGGTATGGCCACTGCAGTTCAGAAACACCCTAGGCACCCTGTTTGTAGGGTTGTTCGCAACTGGTGTTCTGAAGTACTTTAGCGCAAATACCGATTCAAGAGGTGTTTAAAATGATGTTTTCAATATTGGCATATTAACAAGAGTCTAATTAAATAAAACCTATATACCCAAGACTTCTTGTTTTGAACCAGTCATCTTGTCCGAGATTTATAGAGCTGCTGTGAACACCAAGGCCACCTTGTTTGCTGGGGTTGTTCTTTGCATTGCTAGAGTTCAGGAACACGCTTTACAATCAACTGTCGAGATGGTGTTCTTGACTTAATATGGAATCACCAAGTAAAACCTGTCTAGAAGACTTGTTCTCACATGTAGCAAACCAGTTAATACAATAAAGATCACAAACACCAGTTAGGCCTGTTTGGAGATCGTGTTCGGAGCAACATTACTTGGACAAATTTTTACACTTGGATTTGTTATCATCAAAACTAAATATAATCAACAAATTCCCCCTTTTTGATGATGACAAACCAAGTGACCATATTGACAAAATTTAAACGCGCTTAACAACGTTTAATGCTGATAGGGATCTGCTGATAGGGATCCTCTAGGTGCTAGGTCATATCTGGGATCCTCTAGGTGCTAGGTCATATATGGGATCCTATAGGTGCTAGGTCATATCTGTCCATAACCATATGGTCTTATTCCCCCTTTTGGCATCATTAAAAAGCATAAGCAACAGGAGTAATGCAAGAAAAGCAATATAGAGCATAAGGTGTAAGTAGCATTAATAAAGGGCTAGTGCATTAAAAACATTACAATGCCAAAAAACTGAGATGAGAAGAAACAAGAGAACAGCCTAGAGAATCAGGGAGCAGGGGATGGTTTCGTTTGCAGAGGAGGGATGCTAGGGGCAAGAGTGGAGAGAAGTGCAAGCAAATCTTCATGGCGTTTGGCCGAGAGAGCTCGTTCCTCAGCAAGAGCAGCCTTGACAGCTGAGAGCTCATCCTTGAGGCGAGCATTGTCCTCAAGAACAGCCTCAACCTTGACGGAAAGTTGCCCAGAAACAGGTGGTCGAGGTGGTCGATGACCCTGTTTGGAGACTGACCCTTCGCCAACCTCATAGCCACACCCTAGCAGAGTGTCAATCCCAATCTCATCAATGATTTGGGCCGCCACTCTTCGTGTGAGCACTATCCCAAAGTGCTCAAGCACCCTTGTCAACAGAAACCCATAGCCAAGATCATGTGCCCGGGTGGTGTTCGCAATTCGCTCTATGTGGCGAATCATGATTGCAGGGAGGTTTACTGGTTCCTCCCGATCCAGTAGGTCCACCAGACATTGATCGAAGGCATCTGCTGAGTTTCGCCCTTGACCTCGCGGTATTATGTTCTTGATGGTGAACATAAACAGTAGTTGGTGCAGGGAGGTCATTTCACCCTTCTTAACCGAGAGGGGTGTTCTCAGGCCCTGTTTTTGACTAAGGCGTTTGGACACCTCCAAGAGCCTGGCTGTTTCCAGGGCAGTTTTGTCTTCCCTCACATACACAGCAAATCCACGAGAATGGATGCCCAGAATGTCACCAAGGGTGGCTACATCAAAGGAGAAATGGCACTCATTGACAGCACTTGTCACCACCCCATTTGTGACAGAGTAGTTGGCATAGAACTCAGCCAACTCAGGCACATAACACCCTTGCTGGGTGTTTGCAAAGAACTCAAGCCAGCCTTGGGCTCGAAGCTTGTTCAAGAACACCCCCAGACCCTGTTCCTCGAAAAAGCTTACATTCACTACCTTCCCCCTGACGACATTGCGCTTCAGCAACTGCGCATGTTTGTCAGACATAGGAGAGGGAGTGAACTGCTTTGGGCATTTAAGGACAGGAACAGAGGTGGTAGTTTCTGGTAGGGGGGCTGTTCTGGGCTTTCGCTTGAGGGGTGTTTTGGCAGGAGAGGGCTTCACAGCAGGTTTATTGGTTGGTTTTGGAGGAGATTGTTCTTCAGAGGACTCGGAAAACACCGGTGTCCCCTGTTTGAAGGTGGTGTTCTCAGAGTCAGAACTCGAGAACCCTTCAGAAGAAGAAGAAATCTCCTCGATGATAGGAGCAGAGGGTTTGGAGGGACGATGAGAGGATTGAAACGCTAGCCTTGCAGATTTTCGAGAGGGCTTAGAGGATTGAGGAGAAGAGGGAGTTTGAGAGGGTTGAGACCTTGGTTGTGGCCTTGTTCTTGGCGTTCTGCTACGCCTAGCCATGATTTTCACCCTCTTCCTTTTCTCTCCAGTTTGAAAGTCTGGAGTGGAGATTTCAGCCTCAGGGAGAGAATTCTTCTCTAGACTCTCCTCTGACGACTCATTCGACTTCCCTTGGAAGTCGACATGCAGATCCTCCATAAACACACCTTCGACAGAGGCAGCCCCTGTTTCTGTCGCGGTGTCAGAGAACAACCCAGAAGAACAGGGCTCAAAATTAAACCCTTCAGGGGTTTCCAAGAATTGTTCTTGAGACCCCGACTTTGTTCCCTCTGACTCAACTAAAATGGGACAAGCAATTGCCCCTACGAGGAACACCAATTCCCTTCCACATTCAAAGGGAATATCATCCATCCCCATTCCCACTGATTTTAGGGATAAGCGATTCAGGAACTTGAAAGGCTTGTAAAGAATTGGGCGAGGGGGAGCAGGGATTGAGGCTGCAAGAACGAGGGCTTTTGATTGAGAAGAGTTGTTGGAAGCCATTGTTGCTAGAAGAGAGAGATTAGGGTTTAAGGTGTTTGCAGGATGTTCGGTTTTTGCTTGAGGGCGAGATGAACGATAATACTGAGAGCAGGGCATATAGAGAGAGAGAGAGAGAGAGAGAGAGAGAGCAGCCGAATCTTTGAGAAGATTTCTTGATTTGCAACGGGTAGGAGCATTAACATCTTGTGCCTTGGGAAGGAAAGAAAACACACCGAGCAACCAAGGGGCGTACCTGTTCTCTGTATTATGCCTGTTCTTTACCGTCTGATCTGATTCGACTGAATGGCATTAAGACGGCTCCAGTACATCCCCTTATGCTGTACTAAGTAGATAAGAGACAAAAAAAATGCACGCAATTCGGGTGTATGCAATCACATCCGTTATTAATAAAATTTGCAAACAGGGGGAGAGAACAGGGTGTAAAGGTTGATCTTACCAAACCCAGTTCATGTTCTGGAAACAGGTATCTCAGGGTGTTCTCACCAACCCTAGTTCCAGTCTATTTCTTTCAAAATGATCTCTAGCGAGTGCCTTAGTGAATATATCAGCAATTTGATTTTCCGTTGAGCAAAAATTCATAGAGATTAAACCCTTTTCAACATTATCTCTCAAGAAATGATGTCGAATGTCAATATGCTTTGTTCTTTTATGTTGACATGGATTTTTGGCAATGTTAATTGCACTTGTGTTATCACAAAAAATAGGAATGCATCCAATGTCAACACAAAAGTCCTTAAGCTGTTGCCTTATCCACAACAGTTGAGCACAACATGAAGCTGCTGCAACATATTCAGCTTCTGCTGTGGACATGGCAACTGAATGTTGCTTCTTGGTAGCCCAAGATACCAAACAAGGTCCAAGAAAGTGAGCCATACCTGAGGTACTCTTTCTATCAACTAGGAATCCAGCATAGTCAGCGTCAGCATATCCAACAAGATCAAAATTGCAACCTTTAGGATACCATAAAGCTAAATTGGGTGTATGTTTCAAATACCTTAGTATCCGTTTAACAGCCTTAAGATGGGTTTCCTTAGGGTTAGACTGAAAACGGGCACATAAACCAACACTAAAAATAATATCAGGTCTACTAGCGGTTAGGTATAAGAGTGACCCAATCATACCCCTATAGAGTTTCTCCTCAACTGAGGGACTCCCATCATCCATAACCAACTTGGTTGAAGGAGAAATAGGAGTGTCTATGGGTTTGGCTGACTCCATCCCAAAACGCTTAAGTAACTCCTTGATATACTTTTGCTGATGGATCATGGTGCCGTTTGGAGTTTGCTTGATTTGTAAGCCTAAGAAAAAATTAAGCTCACCCATCATGCTCATCTCAAACTCACTCCTCATCATGTTTGAAAATTCATTGCATAAATCATGATGAGTTGCACCAAATATAATGTCATCAACATATATTTGGACAATCAAAAAATGTTCCCCCTTAGATTTTAGAAACAAGGTATTGTCTACCTTGCCTCTTCTAAAATCATTTTCAAGTAAAAAACTTGACAACCGTTCATACCAAGCTCTTGGAGCTTGTTTTAAACCATAAAGTGCCTTGTCAAGTTTAAAAACATGATTTGGAAAATCACCATTTTCAAAACCAGGGGGTTGTTTGACATACACCTCTTCTTTAAGGTATCCGTTTAGGAATGCACTTTTAACATCCATTTGATATAGCTTGATTTCCATATGAGCTGCAAAGGCTATTAAGATTCGAATAGCCTCAATTCTAGCAACTGGTGCAAAGGTTTCTTCATAGTCGATCCCTTCTTCTTGATTGTATCCTTGTACAACCAGCCGTGCCTTGTTCCTAGTGACTGTTCCTGACTCATCCAGTTTGTTTCGGAACACCCACTTGGTTCCAATGATTGTTCTCTCTGCAGGTTTAGGTACAAGGTGCCATACTTTGTTTCTCTCAAATTGATGAAGCTCTTCTTGCATAGCCGTGATCCAATCTGAATCTGCAAGAGCTTCATTCACACTTTTTGGCTCAATGTTAGAAAGAAAAGCATAGAAAGCACAAAAATTCTTTAGTTTAGATCTAGTTTGCACTCCAATATTAATATCTGACAAGATTTGATCAAGAGGGTGCGAACTATGGTGCTTCCATGGTCGTGGAGTAAGAAGATCCACAGACCCATGCTCTACTCTAGTCGTAACATAATGCTTACGATCATCTCCCGAGCCTGTTTCTGCACATGTTTGTAAGTCTATTCTTGAAGAACACGGTTCCGAACAGGGTTCAGCGGTGTTTTCCCCTGTTTGGTGTTCACCTTGCCTGCTGTTCTGAGGAACACCTTCAGGAGTTGTTTTCTCCATGGTGTTCTTACCTCGTTTATCTTGGAGCAACACTTCTTTTCGAACAAGACCTAATTCAAGTTCATCTTCCTGTGCATCATTCTCACTCAACACGTTAGATTCATTAAAAAGCACATGCACACTTTCCTCAACACACAAGGTTCTTTTGTTAAAGACTTTGTATGCCTTGCTGTGAGAAGAATAGCCAAGGAATATTGCCTCATCACTCCTAGGGTCAAATTTTCCTAAGGCATCCTTCCCATTATTATGCACAAAACACCTACAACCAAATGTCCTTAGGTGCGTAACATTGGGTTTTCTGCCCTTGAAAAGTTCATAAGGAGTTTTGCTCAAAATGGGTCTGATCATGCATCTATTTATAATGTAACATGAGGTGTTCAATGCTTCTGCCCAAAAATACCTAGGAAGACCACTAGCTATAAGCATTGTTCTGGTCATGTCTTCCAGGGTTCGATTTTTGCACTCAACCACCCCATTTTGTTGGGGTGTTCTTGGTGCTGAGAAGTTATGATCAACACCATGTTCATCACAATAGTTAATAAAACTTGCATTTTCAAACTCAGTTCCATGATCAGATCTCAAGCTAATTAAAGAGTGTCCTACTCTCTTTTCAACCTTTTTGAGAAAGGCAATAAAATTCTCAAAGGTTTCATCTTTGGATGCCAAAAACAAGGTCCAAGTAAATCGAGAGTAATCATCCACTACAACAAGCACATACTTTTTCCCACCTCTACTGGTTACCCTCATGGGACCACACAAATCAATGTGTAATAATTCTAGAGGTCGAGTAGTGCTTACACATTTTTTCGATTTAAAAGAAGATCTGACTTGTTTGCCTTTTGCACAAGCTTCACATACCTTGTCATCATTAAATTTGATGGAAGGTAGTCCAATAACTAGGTCTTTTGAAACAAGTTTGTTTAACAAGGATAAGCTTGCATGACCTAGTCTCTTGTGCCATAGCATTATATCATCATTTAATGCATTTAAACAAGTCAGATTATTTTGGGGAAGAGTGGAAATACAAACTTTATAAACATTTTGACATCGCTTCCCCCTCAACACAACATCTCCTGTGTCGTCATTCACAACCAAGCAACGTGTTTTTGAAAACAGTACTAGGTTGTTCTTGTCACACAGTTGGGACACACTTAGCAAATTGTGCTTTAACCCATCAACTAAGTGCACATTATCAATTGAGTGGGAGAGAGTTTTACCAATATTACCTATACCGACAATTGTCCCAGACTTGCCGTTTCCAAATGCTACACTCCCACCATTCAGAGCTGTAAGTGAGAGAAAGTTTGATCTTTCACCAGTCATGTGCCGTGAACACCCACTATCAACAAACCACAACTGCCTGTTTCCAAGGGTGTTAGTGGGGTTGTTCGTAAGGTTGTTCTCTCTCACTTCAGCCTGCAAAACAAATCACGGGTTAGTTTTGGGAACCCAGATCCACTTGGGTCCCATTCTTTTAGACATGTAAAGCTCATCTTTTCTAATCCAGATTTGTTTCACATACCTTTCATTCTTTTCATTGGCATGTTTTCTTAAAGGGCAAGTGTATCTATAATGACCCGTTTTGCCACAATGAAAGCAAACAATGTTTTCAGGTAATCCCACATACTTTCTGTGAATTGGGTAGACTGTTCGTTTAGGCTTATACCCAAGTCCCTTTTTGTTTCGACTGTGGTGAGTGTTTAACCAATCAAGGGCTTGTGAGGACTCGTTCCAGCGCTTGGTTGTGGTAAGCTCGTTTTCCAGTTTTTCTATATCAGCATGCAAACCTTTGTTCTCCCTGAGCAAGGACTCAACCATTCCTTCTACCTCAAAGAGTTTTTCCTCCATTCGAGAATAATCTCCTTCTTTTATAAAGAGATTTTCTTTGAGCAAGTTAATATTCTCATGTAAACCGAGGTTTTCATTTTTAAGAATTTCATTTTCAAGTTCTAGGTTACGAACTTCTCTTTTTAGATCAGCACAAGTGTCTATCAAATTATATAGAAGTTCTTCTAAAGTAGCTTTGTTAAGACCATGTACCTTGCTCTTGAGATCTGAGAGGCTGGTTGTTGATTCATCATCTGAATCTGAATCACTTTGTGCCATAAGTGCTACGACCCCTTCTTCAGCTTCAGATTCTCCTTCATCCTCAGAGGAATCTCCCCAAGCAGCCAGCATAGCTTTCGAGAATCGCTTGCCCAGATTGTTTACAGGGTGTTTTCGAACCTGTTTTCGAGGGTGTTCGGGCGTCTGATCTTCTCGAAGCAGAGGGCAATTTTTGACTAAGTGATCTGGTTTGCCGCACTTGAAACACCCTGTGAGCTGTTCTTTGGAGGTGTTTCTGGACTTGCTGAAGTCTTTTCTTTTGTTGTTTTCCTTGACCTTTTTGAAGAATTTCTTGAATTTTCTGGACATTAGGGCCATTTCTTCATCTTCAAGGTCAGAGTCAGTGTCCTCATGTGTTTTCAAGGCAAGCCCACGATCCTTCTTTTGCTCCTCTCTTTGCTGTGAGTTCTTTCGGAGTTCATAGGTCTGGAGATTACCAATCAACTCGTCGAGGGTGATCTGGTTCATGTCTTTAGCCTCTTGGATGGCTGTTACTTTGGCCTCCCACGTGCGAGGTAAAATTCTGAGGATTTTCCTCACCAACTCTTCAGTGGTGAAAGATCTTCCCAGGGATTTTAACTCGTTCGTGATGTGGGTGAACCGTGTATACATGTCCATCACAGTTTCATGATCACCCATATCAAACAACTCATATTGTCGCATAAGTAGCTCAATTCTAGATTGTTTAACTTGACTCGTACCTTCATGAGCAACTTGCAGAGCATTCCAGATAGCTTGGGCTGATTCACACTCAGAGATGCGAGTGTATTCATCGGGTCCTAGGCCAAAATATAGAAGCTTTTTGGCCTTGGCATTTTTCTCCATTTTCTTATAGTTCTCGGCATCAAACTCTATGGATTCCCTGGGAACCTTCTTACCATCTTCAAGCACCTTGGTGGGAACAAGGGGCCCGTTTCTTGATGAGCATCCATAATTCATAATCTTCTGCCTGAATATAGTTCTCCATCCTATTCTTCCACCAACTATAATGTTGGCCGTTGAAATAGGGTGGACGAGTAATGGATTGCCCTTCAAGAATTCCTTGTGGGGTACTCATCTTCAGAATCTCTCAAGGTGTTAACCTTTTGTAAGAGAACCTGCTCTGATACCACTTGTTGAGTTCGTGAGTATACAACCACAAGAGGGGGGTGAATTGTGGTGTCTGATTTTCGCGTTGTAAATAACAAACACCCTCACAGAGGTTGTTCTCAAATGACAAACACCCTGATAGCTTGTTTGCACGGGGTGTTCTCAAATATTGCAGATGCGAAAATCACCAAGATAAATGCGGAAAATAAAGCACACACAATTTTTACGTGGAAAACACCTCTAGCCCAACTGAGGTGTGAAAAACCACGACCTACCTCGTGTAGGATTTAACCACTTTCACTAACGGGCTTCACACGTTACAAATGTAACACACCTTGTTACAACTTGCAACCACGTAACCTTCTTCCCAAAGACAGGTTACACCACGTCCAACCTTCGCAAGATTAGACACGTCCAAGTCCACACGACTAGGACACACTCACTCACTTTTCTGATCCAAGATCAGGGTTACAAACACCTTACAGGGGGTGCTTCTCACTAAGCAGATGTAAGGTACAATGAAGATCCTATTATGCCAATGGTTTGAAAACTCAAATCAAACACAGCTTGTCACGGTTTTGCTTTTCAGAATGAAGCTCAAGAATTTTAATGTGAAAACCGAGTTTCCTGATTTTTTCCAGATTTTTCAGAAAGCTGTGTTGCTTCTCTTTTTCAGTCTGAGTTTTTTCTATCTGCTTCTTGGCTTCTCTACGGGAGAGAAAAGCTGCGGTTTTTAAACACAAGGTCCAACGGTCAAAAACCAAAGACTCAGCTAAGTATGGAAAATGATTTGCAAACAAAATATATTCTCCAACGGCTAATGATGAATTTATCCCAAAATATAAGGGATTTTGTTATCTTAAAAGATAACCCTTATCTTCCCATAGCCGTGAAGAGGTTTAAAGAGATTTTCAGCTTTTACCAAATCCGAAAATATAGTCATAGGAATCTTTTGATTTGGCAAATCTCCCAAACCTATTTTCGCAAATCTCCATAATATTTTCAAGAACTATCCTCTCCAGAAAAATAGCAATTTTGAAATTCAAAGAAAGTATTCTAGAGATCTTGGCCAACCAAAATGAATTTTCAAAAATAATCGGGTATGGCCACTGCAGTTCAGAAACACCCTAGGCACCCTGTTTGCAGGGTTGTTCGCAACTGGTGTTCTGAAGTACTTTAGCGCAAATACCGATTCAAGAGGTGTTTAAAATGATGTTTTCAATATTGGCATATTAACAAGAGTCTAATTAAATAAAACCTATATACCCAAGACTTCTTGTTTTGAACCAGTCATCTTGTCCGAGATTTATAGAGCTGCTGTGAACACCAAGGCCACCTTGTTTGCTGGGGTTGTTCTTTGCATTGCTAGAGTTCAGGAACACGCTTTACAATCAACTGTCGAGATGGTGTTCTTGACTTAATATGGAATCACCAAGTAAAACCTGTCTAGAAGACTTGTTCTCACATGTAGCAAACCAGTTAATACAATAAAGATCACAAACACCAGTTAGGCCTGTTTGGAGATCGTGTTCGGAGCAACATTACTTGGACAAATTTTTACACTTGGATTTGTTATCATCAAAACTAAATATAATCAACAGTTTGGTGACAGGTTTTTTAGATTTTGATTATGCTGGCGATGTGAATAGCAGGAGATCAATGACTGGTTATATCTTCACTCTTGGAGGTTCTGTTGTAAGCTGGAAGCCAACTTTGTAGCCCACAGTTACTTTGTCTACTGCGGAAGCAGAGTACATGGCACTGACAACAGCAGCCAAGGAGGGAATTTGGTTAAAAGGACTGGTCAGTGATTTTGGTCTACCCTACGCTTAGGCTACCATATACTGTGATAGCGTGAGTGCAATATGTTTAGCAAAGGATCAGGTTCACCATGAGAGGACCAAACACATTGATGTTCGATATCATTTCTTGAGAAGTTAAAAGAGAAATCAAGTGAAGAAAGTCGGTACTGCTGGCAATCCTGCCGATATGTTCACTAAAGCCGGTTCCAGTAAGCAAGTTCCAACATTGTCTGGATTTGTTAAATGTTGGAAGCTGTTAATTTACCTCTTGGAGAGCAAAAACCTGAGGCAGAAGAGATCTGGCACTTTTATGGTGCATCTGTTGTTGCTATGAGAGGATTTAAGTCGAGGTGGAGATCTATTAGAATGCCTTGAAACTGACGGCGTACGCGATGTATAGGTTAGGGTTAGCTCTAAAACCTAAACCCTATACACGTAATGCATATCTCTGTATTCCCATATCAATAAAACTATTACTCTCTTCTGCCTGTGGACGTAGCTAATATATTGTTAGTGAACCACGTTAAATCTGTGTGTGTTTCTCAATTTGTTCATACTTTCTCGCATCCATTGTCACAAACTGGTATCAGAGCTTTAGGGTTTTCGAATTCTGGTGAGGAAGATGTCCACTTTAAACGTAAAAATTGATAAATTTACGGGGAGGAATAGTTTTAGTCTATGGCAGATTAAGATGCGAGCCCTATTGAAGCAACAAGGGTTATGGGTGCCGCTGGCAAAGAAAGATGCAGGCGCCGACACCGCTGAGATGGCCAGTCTGGAGGAAAAGCCACACGCGACGATCATGTTGTGTCTTGCAGATGATATCATCAATGAAATCGTAGACCAGGGTACTGCTGCTGGGCTGTGGTTAAAGCTTGAGATTCTATATATGATGAAGTCTTTAACCAACAAGTTGCCCTTAAAGCAACGTCTGTTTGGTCTGTGAGTGCAAGAAGGTATGTCTTTGAGAGATCACTTAGATCAATTAAACACAATCCTATTAGGCTTGCGCAATATTGAAGTGAAAATTGAAGATGAGGATGCTGCCCCAATTCTATTAGTATTTCTCCCATCCTCATATGAAAATTTCATGCAATCTTTTATTGTTAGGAAAGATACTGTGTCTCTGGAAGAGGTTAGATAATCTTTTCATAACAGAGAGCTGCGTTATAAGGCGGCTGGTACAGGTGGTGCTGGTACCGAGGCTATTGGGTTGATAGCCAGTGGGGGTAAAAGACCTGTGAATCCAGGGAAGAAGAAATCGAAGCCGTAGGGTTCTAAGGGTCCTAAACCTGGTGATATCTGTAACTACTGTAAGGAGACGGGGCACTGGAAAAATCAGTGCCCTAAAAAGAAGAGGCAGCAACAACAATAGGAGAAACAAATAGGTATTGCTGCTGTCGCAGAAGGAGACAGTAGGTCCGAAGAAGATATAGCCCTAGCCGCTGATGAACCTATGCATCATGCTGATGTGTGGATCCTAGATTCAGGGGCATCTTACCATATATGTCCGTGTAGAGAATGGTTTATCACTTACGAGCAAGTGATTGGAGGCAATATTTCTATGGCTAACTGTGCTATTTGTAGAGTGGCTGGAATTGGTTCTATACAGATACGGACACATAATGGTAAATTCAGTACGTTGAACAATGTCAGGCATGTTCCACATACGACAAAGAATCTAATATCATTGAGTCTGTTGGACACAAAAGGATTCAGTTTTTAAGATGAAGGAGGGGTTCTGTATGCCTGCAGGGGTTTAGATAGGGTTCCGAAGGGTGTCAAGCGAGGTACTTTGTATATACCGCAAGGCACTATGTTATCTGTTTCAGCTGCTGTTGCATCTTCATAAGTTCACAAGCATGATATGACCAAGTTATGGCACATGAGACTTGGTCATATGAGTAAAAGAGGGATGCAAATTTTAGCAAAGAGTGATCTCCTTTGTGGTCACAAGGTGGTAACGGATCTAGGGTTCTATGAGCATTGTGTTTTTGGAAAGCTACATCGTACCAAGTTTTCAAAAGCAATTCATAGAACAAAATGTATGCTTAATTATATTCATTCGGATTATCGGGGCCCCTCTCGTGTTGAATCTTTGAGGGGTCATAGGTACTTTCTGTCAATTATTGATGATTATTCCAGAATGTCTTGGGTGTTCATGATGAAACACAAAAGTGAAGCTTTCAATAACTTCAAGTAGTGGAAGAGATTAGGGAAAATCAAACTGGGAAGAAGATCAAGCGGCTGCGCACTGACAATGGGCTGGAATTCTGTTCATCTGAGTTTGATGAGTTATGTCATAGTGAAGGGATTGCTAGATATCACACGGTCTGGGATACACCACAGCAGAATGGTGTCACAGAACGTCTGAATCAAACACTTCTGGAGAGAGCTAGGTGCATGCTCTCTAATGCTGGGTTGGCTAGAAGGTTTTGGGCAGAAGCGGTTAATACAGCATGCTATTTGATCAATCGTGGGCATCACACAGGTATACATCTCAAAACTCCATGTGAGATGTGGTCTGGTAAATCTGCAGATTACTCAAATCTGAAAGTTTTTGGTTGTCCTGTTTATTATCATATAAATGACGAAAAATTGGAACCTCGAGCCAGGAAGGGAGTATTTTTGGGCTACAGGGATGGAGTGAATGGTTACGGAATCTAGTCTTCATCAGAAAATAGGGTTATTATTAGTGGAAATGTGGTTTTTGATGAAACTTCTATGTTTAACCCTACTGTAAAGTCTGTTATTACGTCGAAAACTGGTAGTGTTGAGAAACAGGTGGAGCACCAAGTCAGTCATGATGAGAGTGAACCACAACAGGAAGAAGCTCAACATTCTTGTGCAGAAACCGAGCCCATGCCGCTAGCTAATCCACATAGCTTAGCTCTTGGTCGCTCTCGGAGCGCTAATTTCGGGAAGCCTCCTACGAAATACGGTTTCGAGTATATGGTGGCTTATGCACTACAAGTTGCTGAAGAGGTGGATCCTCACGAGCCATCCACCTATAAAGAAGCAGTCATATGTTTCGAGTCTACCCAATAGATTGCAGTAATGGGAGATAAGAGGGAGTCACTTTAAAAGAATAAGGCTTGGGAACTAGTGAAACTACCGTTAGATAGAAAAATCATCACCTGAAAATGGGTTTTTAAGAAGAAGGAAGGGATATCACCTACTGAGGGGATCAAGTACAAAGCTCGAGTGGTTACAAGAGGGTTTAGTCAGAAGAAGGGAGTAGACTACACTGAGATTTTCTCACCAGTGGTCAGACATACTTCCATCAGAGTGCGACTAGCAATGGTGGCACATTAGGATCTTGAGCTTGAGTAACTGGATGTGAAGACAGCTTTCTTACATGGAGAGCTGGGAGAAGATATATACATGGCTCAGCCAGATGGTTTCCAAGTTCCTAGAAAAGAAGAATGCGTCTGTCGTCTGAAGAAGTCCTTATATGGACTAAAGCAGTCACCTAGGCAGTGGTACAAGAGGTTTGACACCTATATGATACAGGTTGGGTATAACAGGAGTCCATATGACTGTTGTGTATATCACAACAAGGCAACAAATGGTTCGTTTATCTATTTGGTGCTATATGTTGATGATTTGCTGATAGCTGCAGAGCAGAAATCTGATGTTCAGAAACTAAAAGGTCTCCTAAGTGCTGAGTTTGAGATGAAGAATCTGGGTCCAGCAAAAAAAATTTTTGGTGTGGAGATCTATAGGGATAGAAGTCAGAAGAAGCTTTTCATATCACAGAAGGGCCATATTCAGAAGATATTATCAAGATTCGGTATGTCTATAGCAAAACCTATAGATACTCCAAGTGCTGCAAATGCCCACCTATCTATTGCATTTGCTCCTAAAACTGTTGAAGAAAAGGAATACATGTCTCAAGTTCCTTTTGCTAGTGCAGTAGGGAGTTTGATGTATACGATGGTCTGTACAACACCTGACCTTGCACAAACTGTTAGTGTTGTTAGTAGGTTCATAGGAGAACCTGGTACGGAGCATTGATAAGCTGTGAAGAGGATTTTTCGCTATCTAAGAGGTACGTCTGATGTTGGTCTCATCTATGGAGGTGATACCCAGTGTTTGGTGACAGGTTATTCATATTCTGATTATGCTGGAGATGTGGATAGCAGGAGATCAATGACTGGTCATATCTTCACTCTTGGAGGTTCTGTTGTAAGCTGGAAGGTAACTTTGCAGCCCACAACTACTTTGTCTACTGCGAAAGCAGAGTACATGGCACTAACAGCAGCAGCCAAGGAGGGAATTTGGTTAAAAGGACTAGTCAGCGATTTTGGTCTACCCCATGCTCAGGCTACCATATACTGTGATAGCTTGAGTGTAATATGTTTATCAAAGGATCAGGTTCACCATGAGAGGACCAAACACATTGATGTTCAATATCATTTCCTGAGAAGGAAAAAGAAAGTGAAGAAAGTCGGTACTGCTGACAATCCTGCCGATATGTTCACTAAGCCGGTTCCAGCTAGCAAGTTCCAACATTGTCTGGACATGTTAAATGTTGGAAGCTGTTAATTTGCCTCTTGGAGAGCAAAAATCTGTGACAGAAGAGATCTGGCACTGTTATAGTGCATCTGTTGTTGCTATGGGAGGATTCAAGTCAAGGTGGAGATCTATTAGAATGCCTTGAAACTGATGGCGTACGCGATGTATGGGTTGGGGTTAGCTCTAAAACCTATATATGTAATGCGTATCTCTGTATTCCTATATCAATAAAACTATTCCTCTCTTCTGCCTGTAGACGTAGCTAACACATTGTTAGTGAACCACGTTAAATCTGTATGTGTTTGTCAATTGTTCATACTTTCTCGCATCTGCTATAACAAACGTGTATCAGAGCTTTAGGTTTTTTGAATTCTGGTGAGAAAGATGTCCGCTTTGAACGCAAAAATTGATAAATTTACGAGGAGGAACAGTTTTAGTCTATGGCAGTTCAAGATGCGAGCCCTGTTGAAGCAACAAGGGTTATGGGCACCGCTGGCAAAGAAAGATGCAGGCACCGATATATGAAAATTTCGTGCATTCTTTTATTGTTGGGAAAGATACTGTGTCTCTGGAAGAGGTTGGATCATCTCCTCATAGCAGAGAGCTGTGTCATAAGGCGGCTAGTATAGGTGGTGCTGGTACCGAGGCTGTTGGGTTGATAGCCAGTGAGGGTAAAAGACCTGGGAATCCAGGGAAGAAAAAATCGAAGCCATCGGGTTCTAAGGGTCCTAAACCTGGTGATATCTGTAACTACTGTAAGGAGACGGGACACTGGAAAAATCAGTGCCCTGAAAAGAAGAGGCAACAATAACAACAGGAGAAAGAAGAAGGTACTGCTGCTGTCGCAGAAGGTGACAGTAGGTCCGAAGAAGATATAACCCTAGTCGCTGATGAACCTATGCATCATACTGATGTGTGGATCCTAGATTCAGGGGCATATTACTATATATGTCCGTGTAAAGAATGGTTTATCACTTTCGAGCAGGTGACTGGAGCCAATATTTCTATGGCTAACAGTGCTGTTTGCAGAGTGGCTGGAATTGGTTCTACACAGATACGGAAACGTAATGGTAAATTCTGTATATTGAACAATGTCAGGCATGTTACACATATGACAAAGAACCCAATATCATTGGGTCTGTTGGATATGAAAGGATTCAGTTTTCAAGGCGAAGGAGGAGTTCTGTATGCCTACAAGGGTTCAGATAGGGTTCTGAAGGGTGTCAAGTGAGGTACTTTGTATATACTGCAAGGCATTACACTATCTGTTTCAGCTACTGTTGCATCTTCAGAAGTTCACAAGAATGATATGACTAAGTCATGACATATGAGACTTGGTTATATGAGCGAAAGACGGATGCAAATTTTGGTAAAGAGTGATCTCCTCTGTGGTCACAAGGTGGTAACGGATCTTGGGTTCTGTGAGCATTGTGTTTTTGGAAAGCTACATCGTACCAAGTTTCCAAAAGCAATTCACAGAACAAAAGGTACGCTTGATTATATTCATTCTTTGAGGCCCCTCTCGTGTTGAATCTTTGAGGGGTCATAGGTACTTTCTGTCAATTATTGATGATTATTGCAGTATATCTTGGGTGTTTATGATAAAACACAAAAGTGAAGCTTTCAACAACTTCAAGCAGTGGAAGACATTATGGAAAATCAAACTCGGAAGAAGATTAAGCGGCTGCGCACTGACAATGGGCTGGAATTTTGTTCATCTGAGTTTGATGAGTTATGTCATAGTGAAGGGATTGCTAGACATCGCATGGTCAGGGGTACACCACAGCAGAATGGTTCACAGAACGTCTGAATCAAACACTTCTGGAGAGAGCTAGGTGCATGCTCTCTAATGCTGGGTTAGCTAGAAGGTTTTGGGCAGAAGCGGTTAATACAACATGCTATTTGATCATCGCGGACCTCACACAGGTATAAATCTCAAAAGTCCATGTGAGATGTGGTCTGGTAAACCTACAGATTACTCAAATCTAAAATTTTTTAGTTGTACTGTTTATTATCATGTAAATGAGGGTAAATCGGAACCTCGAGCCAGGAAGGCAGTATTTTTAGGCTACGGGGATGGAGTGAAAGGTTACAGAATCTGGTCTCCATCAGAAAATAGGGTTATTATTAGTAGAAATGTGGTTTTTGATGAAAATTCTATGTTTGACCCTACTGTGAAGTCTGTTATTGCGTCAAAAACTGGTAGTGTTGAGAAACAGGTGGAGCACCAAGTCACTCACGATGAGAGTGAATCACAATAGGAAGAAGCTCAACATTCTTGTGCAGAAACCGAGCCCACACTGCGAGCTAATCCACATAGCTTAGCTCTTGGTCGCTCTCGGAGGGCTAATTTTGGGAAGCCTCCTACGAAATACGGTTTCGAGGATATGGTGGCTTATGCACTAAAGGTTGCTAAAGAGGTGGATCCTCACGAGCCGTCCACCTATAAAGAAGCAGTCACATGTTCCGAGTCTACCCAATGGATTGCAGCAATGGGAGATGAGATGGAGTCACTTCAAAAGAATAAGACTTGGGAACTACTGAAACGGCCATTAGACAGAGAAATCATCACCTGTAAATGGGTTTTTAAGAAGAAGGAAGTGATATCACCTACTGAGGGGATCAAGTACAAAGCTCGAGTGGTTGTAAGAGGGTTTAGTCAGGAGAAGGGTGTAGACTACACTGTGATTTTCGCATCAGTGGTCAGACATACTTCCATGAGAGTACTATTAGCAATGGTGGCACATCAGGATCTTGCGCTTAAGCAACTAGATGTGAAGACAGCTTTCTTACATGGAGAGCGGGAAGAAAATATATACATGGCTCAGCCAGATGGTTTTCAAGTTCCTAGAAAAGAAGAATATGTCTGTCGTCTGAAGAAGTCCTTAGATGGACTAAAGCAGTCACCTAGGCAGTGGTACAAGAGGTTTGACACCTACATGATACAAGTCCAGTATAACAGCAGTCCATATGACTGTTGTGTATATCACAACAAGGCAACAAATGGTTCGTTTATCTATTTAGTGCTATATGTTGATGATATACTGATAGCTGTAGGGCATAAATCTGAGTTCAGAAACTGAAAGGTCTCCTAAGTGCTGAGTTCGAGATGAAGGATCTCGATCCAGCAAAGAAAAATTTGGGTGTGGAGATCTATAGGGATAGAAGTCAGAAGAAGCTTTTCTTATCACAGAAGGGCTATATTCAGAAGATATTATCAAGATTCGGCATGTCTACAGCAAAACCTATAGATACTCCAAGTGCTACAAATGCCCACCTATCTATTGCATTTGCTCCTAAAACTGTTGAAGAAAAGGAATACATGTCTCGAGTTCCTTATTCTAGTGCAGTAGGGAGTTTGATGTATACGATGGTCTGTACAAGACCTGACCTTGCACACGCTGTTAGTGTTGTCAGTAGGTTCATAGGAGAACCTAGTGCGGAGCATTGGCAAGCTATGAAGAGGATATTTCGCTATCTAAGAGGTACGTCTGATGTTGGTCTCATCCATAGAGGTGATACCCAGTGTTTGGTGACAGGTTATTCAGATTCTAATTATGCTGGAGATGTGGATAGTAGGAGATCAATGACTGGTTATATCTTCACTCTTGGAGGTTTTGTTGTAAGCTGGAAGGCAACTTTGTAGCCAACGGTTGCGATTTTGGTCTACCCCATTCTCAGGCTACCATATACTGTGATAGCTTGAGTGTAATATGTTTAGCAAAGGATCAGGTTCACCATGAGAGGACCAAACACATTGATGTTTGATATCATTTCCTGAGAAGTGAAAAGAGAATTCAAGTGAAGAAAGTCGGTACTGCTGATAATCCTGTCGATATGTTCACTAAGCCGGTTCCAGCTAGCAAGTTCCAATATTGTCTGGATTTGTTAAATGTTGGAAGCTGTTAATTTGTCTCTTGGAGAGCAAAAATCTGAGGCAGAAGAGATCTGGCACTGTTATGGTGCATCTGTTGTTGCTATGAGAGGATTCAAGTCAAGGTGGAGATCTATTAGAATGCCTTGAAACTGACAGCGTACGCGATGTATGGGTTAGGGTTAGCTCTAAAACCTAAACCCTACATATGTAATGCGTGTCTCTGTTTTCCCATATCAATAAAACTATTCCTCTCTTCTGCCTGTGGACGTAGCTAACACATTGTTAGTGAACCACGTTAAATCTGTGTGTATTTGTCAATTTGTTCATACTTTCTCGCATCCGTTATAACAAACTGGTATCAGAGCTTTAAGGCTTTCAAATTGCGGTGAGAAAGATGTCCACTTTGAACATAAAAGTTGATAAATTTACGGGGAGGAACAGTTTTAGTCTATGGCAGATCAAGATGCAAGCCATGTTGAAGCAACAAGGGTTATGGGCACCGTTGGCAAAGAAAGATGTAAGCGCCGACACCGCTGAGATGTCCAGTCTGGAGCAAAAGGCACACGCGACGATCATGCTGTGTCTTGCAAATGATATCATCACTGAAATCGCAGACCAGGATACTGCTGCTGGGCTGTGGTTAAAGCTTGAGAGTTTATACAAGATGAAGTCTTTAACCAATAAGTTGCTCTTGAAGCAATGTCTGTTTGGTCTACGGATGCAGGAAGGTATGTTTTTGAGAGATCACTTAGATCAATTAAACACAATCCTGTTAGGCTTACGTAATATTGAAGTCAAAATTGAAGATGAGGATGTTGCCCTAATTTCGTGCAATCTTTTATTGTTGGGAAAGATACTGTGTCTCTAAAAGAGGTTAGATCATCTCTTCATAGCAGAGAGTTGCGTTATAATGCGGCTGGTATAGGTGGTGCTGGTACCGAGGTTGTTGGGTTAATAGCCAGTGGGGGTAAAAGACCTGGGAATCCGGGGAAGAAGAAATCGAAGCCGTAGGGTTCTAAGGGTACTAAACCTGGTGATATCTATAACTACTGTAAAGAGACAGGGCACTGGAAAAATTAGTGCCCTAAAAAGAAGAAGCACAACAACAACAGGAGAAAGAAGCAGGTACAGCTACTGTCGCCGAAGGTGACAGTAGGTCCTTAGAAGATATAGCCCTAGTTGCTGATAAACCTATACATCATGCTGATGTGTGGATCCTAGATTCAAGGGCATCTTACCATATATATCCATGTAGAGAATGGTTTATCACTTACGAGCAGGTGACTGGAGGCAATATTTCTATGGCTAACAGTGTTGTTGGCAGAGTAGCTGGAATTGGTTCTATACAGATACGGACACATAATAGTAAATCCTGTACATTGAACAATGCCAGGTATGTTCCACATATGACAAAGAATCTAATATCATTGAGTCTATTGGACACAAAAAGATTCAGTTTTCAAGGTGAAGGAGGATTTCTGTATGCCTGCAAGTGTTCAGATAGGGTTCTAAAGGGTGTTAAGCGAGGTACTTTGTATATACCGCAAGGCACTACATTACCTGTTTCAGCTACTATTGCATCTTTAGAAGTTCACAAGGATGATATGACCAAGGTATAGCACATGACACTTGGTCACATGAGTGAAAGTGGGATGCAAATTTTGGCATAGAGTGATCTCCTCTGTGGTCACAAGGTGGTAACGGATCTTGGTTCTGTGAGCATTGTGTTTTTGGAAAGCTGCATCGTACCAAGTTTCCAAAAGCAATTCATAGAACAAAAGGTACGCTTGATTATATTCATTCGGAATGTTGGGGCCCCTCTCATGTTGAATCTTTGAGGGGTCATAGGTACTTTCTGTCAATTATTGATGATTATTCCAGTATGTCTTGGGTGTTTATGATGAAACACAAAAGTGAAGCTTTCAACAACTTCAAGCAGTGGAAGACATTATGGAAAATCCAACTGGGAAGAAGATCAAGCGGCTACGCACTGACAATAGGCTGGAATTATGTTCATTTGAGTTTGATGAGTTATGTCATAGTGAAGGGATTGCTAGACATCGCACGGTCAGGTGTACACCACAGCAGAATAGTGTCACAGAACGTCTGAATCAAACACTTCTAGAGAGAGCTAGGTGCATGCTCTCTAATGCTGGGTTAGCTGGAAGGTTTTGTGCAGAAGCGGTTAATACAGCATGCTATTTGATCATCGCGGACCACACACAGGTATACATCTCAAAACTCCATGTGAGATGTGGTCTGGTAAACCTACAGATTACTCAAATCTAAAATTTTTTAGTTGTCCTGTTCATTATCAGGTAAATGAGGGTAAATCGGAACCTCGAGCCAGGAAGGCAGTATTTTTAGGCTACGGGGATGGAGTGAAAGGTTATAGAATCTGGTCTCCATCAGAAAAAAGGGTTATTATTAGTAGAAATGTGGTTTTTGATGAAAATTCTACGTTTAACACCACTGTGAAGTCTGTTATTACGTCAGAAACGGGTAGTGTTGAGAAACAGGTAGAGCACTAAGTCACTCATGATGAGAGTGAACCACAACTGGAAGAAGCTCAACATTCTTGTGCAGTAACCGAGCCCACGCCGCTAACTAATCCACATAGCTTAGCTCTTGGTCGCTCTCGGAGGGCTAATTTCGGGAAGCCTCGTACGAAATATGGTTTTGAGTATATGGTGGCTTATGCTCTACAGGTTGCTGAGGAGGTGGATCCTCACGAGCCGTCCACCTATAAAAAAGCAGTCACATGTTTCGAGTCTACTCAATGGATTGCAGCAATGGGAGATGAGGTGGAGTCACTTCAAAAGAATAAGGCTTGGGAACTAGTGAAACGACCGTTGGACAAAAAAATCATCACCTGCAAATGGGTTTCTAAGAAGAAGGAAGGGATATCACCTACTGAGGGGATCAAGTACAGAGTCGAGTGGTTATAAGAGGGTTTAGTCAGAAGAAAGGAGTAGACTATACTGAGATTTTCTCACCTATGGTCAGACATACTTCCATCAGAGTACGACTAGCAATGATGGCATATCAAGATCTTGGGCTTGAGCAACTAGATGTGAAGATAGCTTTCTTACATGGAGAGCTGGAAGAAGATATATACATAGCTCAGCCAGATGGCTTCCAAGTTCCTAGTAAAGAAGAACATGTCTGTCGTCTGAAGAAGTCCTTATATGGACTAAAGTAGTCACCTAGGCAGTGGTACAAGAGGTTTGACATCTATATGATATAGGTCGGGTACAACAGGAGTGCATATGACTGTTGCGTATATCACAACAAGGCAACAAATGGTTCGTTTATCTATTTGGTGCTATATGCTGATGATATGCTTATAGCTGCCGAGCACAAATCTGATGTTCAGAAACTGAAAGGTCTCCTAAGTGCTGAGTTCGAGATGAAGGATATGGGTCCAGCAAAGAAAATTTTAGGTGTGGAGATCGATAGGGATAGAAGTCAGAAGAAGCTTTTCTTATCACAAAAGGGCTATATTCAGAAGATATTGTCAAGATTCGGCATGTCTATAGCAAAACCAATAGATACTCCAAGTGCTGCAAATGCCCACCTATTTATTGCATTTGCTCCTAAAACCGTTGAAGAAAAGGAATACATGTCTCGAGTTCCTTATGCTAGTGCAGTAGGGGGTTTGATGTATGCGATGGTCTGTACCAGACCTAACCTTGCACACCTTGTTAGTGTTGTCAGTAGGTTCATAGGGGAACCTAGTACGGAGCATTGGCAAGCTATGAAGAGGATTTTTTGCTATCTAAGAGGTGCGTCTGATGTTGGTCTCATCTATGGAGGTGATACCCAGTGTTTGGTGACATGTTATTCAGATACTGATTATGCTGGAGATATGGATAGCAGGAGATCAATGACTGGTTATATCCTCACTCTTGGAGGTTCTGTTGCAAGCTGGAAGGCAACTTTGCAGCCCACGGTTACTTTGTCTACTGCGGAAGCAGAGTAGATGGCACTGACAGCAGCAGCCAAGGAGGGAATCAGGTTAAAAGGACTGGTCAGTGATTTTGGTCTACCCCATACTCAGGCTACCATATACTGTGATAGCTTGAGTGCAATATGTTTAGCAAAGGATCAGGTTCACCATGAGAGGACCAAACACGTTGATGTTTGATATCATTTCCTGAGAAGTGAAAAGAGAATTCAAGTGAAGAAAGTCGGTACTACTGACAATCCTACCGATATGTTCTCTAAGCCGGTTCCAGCTAGCAAGTTCCAACATTGTCTAGATTTGTTAAATGTTGGAAGCTGTTAATTTACCCGTTGGAGAGCAAAACTATGAGGCAGAAGAGATCTGGCACTGTTATGGTGCATCTGTTGTTGCGATGAGAGGATTCAAGTCAAGGTGGAGATCTGTTAGAATGCCTTAAAACTAACGGCATACACGATGTATGGGTTAGGGTTAGCTTCAAAACTTAAACCCTATATATGTAATGCGTGTCTCTGTATTCCCATATCAATAAAACTATTCCTCTCTTCTGCCTGTGGACGTAGCTAACACATTGTTAGTGAACCACGTTAAATCAGTGTGTGTTTGTCAATTTGTTCAAACTTTCTCGCATCCGTTATAACAAACTGGTATCAGAGCTTTAGGGTTTTCGAATTCCGGTGAGAAAGATGTCCGCTTTGAACGTAAAAATTGATAAATTTACGGGTAGGAACAGTGTTAGTTTATGGCAGATCAAGATGCGAGCCCTGTTGAAGCAACAAGGGTTATGGGTGCCATTGGCAAAGGAAAATACAGGCGCCGACACCACTGAGATGGCCAGTCTAGAGGAAAAGGCACACGTGATGATCATGCTGTGTCTTGCAGATGATATCATCACTAAAATTGCAGACCAGGATACTGCTGCTTGGCTGTGGCTAAAGCTTGAGAGTCTATACATGACAAAGTCTTTAACCAACAAGTTGCTCTTGAAGCAATGTCTGTTTGGCCTACGAATGTAGGAAGGTATGTCTTTGAGAGATCACTTAGATCAATTAAACACAATCCTGTTAGACTTGCGTAATATTGAGGTCAAAATTGAAGATGAGGATGCTGCCCTAATTCTGTTAGTATCTCTCCCACCCTCATATGAAAATTTCGTGCAATCTTTTATTGTTGGGAAAGATACTGTGTCTCTGGAAGAGGTTGGATCATCTCTTCATAGCAGAGAGCTGCGTCATAAGGCGGCTGGTACAGGTGGTGCTGGTGACGAGGCTGTTGGGTTGATAGCCAGTGGGGGTAAAAGACTTGGGAATCCGGGGAAGAAGAAATCGAAGTCATCGGGTCCTAAGGGTCCTAAACCTGTTGATATCTGTAACTACTGTAAGGAGACGGGACACTGGAAAAATCAGTTCCCTAAAAAGAAGACGCAGCAACAACAACAGGTGAAAGAAGCAGGTACTGCTGCTATCGCAAAAGGTGACAGTAGGTCCGAAGAAGATATAGCCCTTGTCACTGATAAACCTGTGCATCATACTGATGCGTGGATCCTAGATTCAAGGGCATCTTACCATGTATGTCTGCGTAGAGAATGGTTTATCACTTACGAGCAGGTGACTAGAGGCAATATTTCTATGGCTAACAGTGCTACTTGCAGAGTGGCCGGAATTGGTTCTATACAGATACAGACACGTAATGGCAAATTCTGTACATTGAATAATATCAGGCATGTTCCACATATGACAAAGAATCTAATATCATTGAGTCCATTGGACACGAAGGGATTCAATTTTGAAGGTGAAGGAGGAGTTCTGTATGCCTGCAAGGGTTCAGATAGGGTTCTGAAGGGTGTCAAGTGAGGTACTTTGTATATACTGCAAGGCACTACGTTATCTGTTTCAGCTGCTGTTGCATCTTTAGAAGTTCACAAGGATGATATGACCAAGTTATGGCGCATGGGACTTGGTCATATGAGTGAAAAAGGGGTGCAAATTTTGGCAAGGAGTGATCTCCTCTGTGGTCATAAGATGGTAACGGATCTTGGGTTCTATGAGCACTGTGTTTTTGGAAAGCTACATCGTACCAAGTTTCCAAAAGTAATTCACCGAACAAAAGGTACGCTTGATTATGTTCATTCGGATTGTTGGGGCCCCTCTTGTGTTGAATCTTTGAGGGGTCATAGGTACTTTCTGCCAATTATTGATGATTATTCCAGAATGTCTTGGGTGTTTATGATGAAACACAAAAATGAAGCTTTCGATAACTTCAAGCAGTGGAAGACATTAGTGGAAAATCAAACTGGGAAGAAGATCAAGTGGTTGCGCACTGACAATGGGCTGGAATTCTGTTCATCTGAGTTTGATGAGTTATGTCATAGTGCAGGGATTGCTAGACATCACACGGTCAGGGATACACCACAGCAGAATGGTGTGGCAGAATGTCTAAAACAAACACTTCTGGAGAGAGCTAGGTGCATGCTCTCTAATACTGGGTTGGCTAAAAGGTTTTGGGCGGAAGCGATTAATACAGCATGCTATTTGATCAATCGTGGACCTCACACAGGTACACATCTTAAAACTCCATGTGAGATGTGGTCTGGTAAACCTGCAGATTACTCAAATCTGAAAGTTTTTAGTTGTCCTGTTTACTATCATATAAATAAGGGTAAATTGGAACCTCGAGCCATGAAGGGAGTATTTTTGGGCTACGGGGATGGGGTGAAAGGTTATAGAATCTGGTCCTCATTAGAAAATAGGGTTATTATTAGTAGAAATTGGTTTTTGATGAAAATTCTATGTTTGACCCTACTGTGAAGTCTGTTATTGCGTTAGAAACTGGTAGTGTTGAGAAATAGGTAGAGCACTATGTCACTCATTACGAGAGTGAACCACAACAGGAAGAAGCTCAACATTCTTATGTAGATACCGAGCCCACACCGCTAGCTAACCCACATAGCTTAGCTCTTGGTCGCTCTCGGAGGATTAATTTCGGGAAGCCTCCCACGAAATATAATTTTGAGCATATGGTGGTTTGTGCACTACCGGTTGCTGAAGAGGTGGATCCTCACGAGCCGTCCACCTATAAAGAAGCAGCCACATGTTTCGAGTGTACCCAATGGATTGCAGCAATGGGAGAAGAGATGGAGTCGGTTCAAAAGAATTAGACTTAGGAACTAGTGAAACGACCATTGGACAGAAAAATCATCACCTGTAAATGGGTTTTTAAGAAGAAGGAAGGGATATCACCTACTGAGGGGACCAAGTACAAAGCTCGAGCGGTTGCAAGAGGGTTTAGTCAGAAGAAGGGAGTAGACAACACTGAGATTTTCTCACCAGTGGTCAGATATACTTCCATCAGAGTAGTATTAGCAATGGTGGCACATCAGGATCTTGAGCTTGAGCAACTAGATTTGAAGATAGCTTTCTTACATGGAGAGCTGGAAGAAGATATATACATGGCTCAGCCAGATGGTTTCCAAGTTCCTGAATAAGAAGAATATGTCTGTCGTCTGAAGAAGCCCTTATATAGACTAAAGCAGTCACCTAGGCAGTGGTACAAGAGGTTTGACACCTACATGATACAGGTCGGGTATAACAGGAGTCCATATGACTGTTGTGTATATCACAACAAGGCAACAAATGGTTCATTTATCTATTTGGTGCCATGTGTTGATGATATGCTGATAGCTGCGGAGCACAAATTTGATGTTCAAAAACTGAAAGGTTGCCTAAGTGATGAGTTCGAGATGAAGGATCTCGGTCTAGCAAAGAAAATTTTGGGTGTGGAGATCTATAGGGATAGAAGTCAGAAGAAGCTTTTCTTCTCACAGAAGGGCTATATTCAGAAGATATTGTCAAGATTCGGCATGTCTACAGCAAAACCTATAGATACTCCAAGTGCTGCAAATGCCCACCTATCTATTGCATTTGCTCCTAAAACTATTGAAGAAAGGGATTACATGTCTCGAGTTCCTTATGCTCGTGCAGTAGGGAGTTTGATGTATGCGATGGTTTGTACAAGACCTGACCTTGCACACGCTGTTAGTGTTGTCAGTAGGTTCATAGGAGAACTTGGTACGGAGCATTGGCAAGCTGTGAAGAGGATTTTTCGCTATTAAGCGGCCCGTCTGATGTTAGTCTCACCTATGGAGGTGATACCCAGTGTTTGGTGACAGGTTATTCAGATTCTGATTATGCTGGAGATGTGGATAGCAGGAGATCAATGACTAGTTATATCTTCACTCTTGGAGGTTCTATTGTAAGCTGGAAGGCAACTTCACAGCCCACGGTTACTTTGTCTAGTACGGAAGCAGAGTACATAGCACTGACAGCAGCAGCCAAGGAGGGAATCTGGCTAAGGGGACTAGTCAGTGATTTTGGTCTACTGCACGCTCAGGCTACCATATACTATGATAGCTTGAGTGCAATATGTTTAGCAAAGGATCAGGTTCACCATAAGAGCACCAAACACATGGACATTCGACATCATTTCCTGAGAAGTGAAAAGGGAATTCAAGTGAAGAAAGTCAGTGCAGCTAACAATCCTGCGGATATGTTCACTATGCCGGTTCCAGCTAGCAAGCTCCAACATTGTCTGGACTTGTTAAATGTTGGAAGCTGTTAATTTGCCCCTTAGAGAGCAAAAATCTGAGGCAGAAGACATCTGGCACTGTTATGGTGCATTTGTTGTTGCTATGAGAGGATTCAAGTCAAGGTGGAGATCTGTTAGAATGCCTTGAAACTGACGGCGCACGTGGTGTATAGGTTAGGGTTAGCTCTAAAACCTAAACCCTGTATATGTAATGCTTATCTCTGTATTCCCATATCAATAAAACTATTCCTCTCGTCTGCCTGTGGACGTAGCTAACACGTTATTAATGAACCACGTTAAATCTGTGAGTGTTTGCCAATTTGTTCATACTTTCTCGCGTCCGTTATAACAAACTGGTATCAGAGCTTTAGGGTTTTCGAATTCTGGTGAGAAAGATGTCCGCTTTGAACGTAAAAATTGACAAATTTACGGGGAGGAACAGTCTTAGTCTATGGCAGATCAGGATGTAAGCCCTATTGAAGCAACAAGAGTTATGGGCGCCGCTGGCAAAGAAAGATGCAGGCATCGACACCGCTGAGATGGCCAGTCTGGAGGAAAAGGCAGACACGACGATCATGCTATGTCTTGCAGATGATTTCATCACCGTAATCGCAGACCAGGATACTGCTGCTGGGCTGTGGTTAAAGCTTGAGAGTCTATACATGACGAATTCTTTGACCAACAAGTTGCTCTTGAAGCAACGTCTGTTTGGCCAGCAAATGCAGGAAGGTATGTCTTTGAGAGATCACTTAGATCAATTAAACAAAATCCTGCTAGACTTGCGTAATATTGAGGTCAAAATTAAAGATGAGGGTGCTGCCCTAATTAAGTTAGTATCTCTCCCACCCTCATATGAAAATTTCGTGTAATCTTTTATTGTTAGGAAAGATACTATGTCTCTGGAAGAGGTTGGATCATCTCTTCATAACAGAGAGCTGCATCATAAGGCGGCTGGTACAAGTGGTGCTAGTACCGAGGCTGTTGGGCTGATAGCCAGTGGGGGTAAAAGAGTCAGAAGGATCTCGGTCTAGCAAAGAAAATTTTGGGTGTGGAGATCTATAGGGATAGAAGTCAGAAGAAGCTTTTCTTATCACAGAAGGGCTATATTCAGAAGATATTGTCAAGATTCGGCATGTCTACAGCAAAACCTATAGATACTCCAAGTGCTGCAAATGCCCACCTATCTATTGCATTTGCTCCTAAAACTATTGAAGAAAGGGATTACATGTCTCGAGTTCCTTATGCTCGTGCAGTAGGGAGTTTGATGTATGCGATGGTCTGTACAAGACCTGACCTTGCTTGTGCTGTTACTGTTGTCAGTAGGTTCATGGGAGAACCTGGTACGGAGCATTGGGAAGCTGTGAAGAGGATTTTTCGCTATCTAAGAGGCACATCTGATGTTAGTCTCACCTATGGAGGTGATACCCAGTGTTTGGTGATAGGTTATTCATATTCTGATTACACTGGAGATGTAGATAGCAGGAGATCAATAACTGGTCATATCTTCACTCTTGGAGGTCCTGTTGTAAGCTGGAAGGCAACTTCACAGCCCACGGTTACTTTGTCTAGTGCGAACCAGAGTACATGGCACTGACAGCAGCAGCCAAGGAGGGAATCTGGTTAAAAGGACTAGTCAGTGATTTTAGTCTACCCTATGCTCAGGCTACCATATATTGTATAGCTTGAGTACAATATGTGTAGCAAAGGATCAGGTTCACCATGTGAAGACCAAACACATTGATGTTCAATATCATTTCCTAAGAAGTGAAAAGACAATTTAAGTGAAGAAAGTCGGTACTGCTGACAATCCTGCCGATATGGTCACTATGCCGTGTTCCAGCTAGCAAGTTCCAACGTTGTCTGGACTCGTTAAATGTTGGAAGCTGTTAATTTGCCCCTTGGAGGGCAAAAATCTGAGGCAGAAGAGATCTGGCACTGTTATGGTGCACATGTTATTACTATGAGAGGATTCAAGTCAAGGTGGAGATCTGTTAGAATGCCTTGAAACTGACGGCGTACGTGATGTATGGGTTAGGGTTAGCTCTAAAACCTAAACCCTATATATGTAATGCTTATCTCTGTATTCCCGTATCAATAAAACTATTCCTTTCTTCTGCCTGTGGACGCAGCTAGCACATTGTTAGTGAACCACATTAAATCTATGTGCGTTTGTCAATTTGTTCATACTTTCTCGCGTCTGTTATAAAGAACTGGTATTAGAGTTTTAGGGTTTTCGAATTCTGGTGAGAAAGATGTCCGCTTTGAGCATAAAAGTTGACAAATTTATGGGGAGGAACAGTTTTAGTCTATCGTAGATCAAGATGCGAGCCCTATTGAATCAACAAGGGTTATGGGCGTCGCTGGCAAAGAAAGATGCAGGCACTGACACCGCTGGGATGGCTAGTCTGGAGGAAAAGGCACACGCGATGATTATGCTGTGTCTTGCAGATGATATCATCACTGAAATCGTAGACCAGGATACTGCTGCTGGGCTGTGGTTAAAGCTTGAGAGTCTATACATGATGAAGTCTTTAACCAACAAGTTGCTCTTGAAGCAACGTCTGTTTGGTCTGTGAATACAGGAAGGTATGTCTTTGAGAGATCACTTAGATCAATTAAACGCAATCCTGTTAGACTTGCATAATATTGAGGTCAAAATTGAAGATAGGGATGCTGCCCTAATTCTGTTAGTATCTCTCCCACCCTCATATGAAAATTTCATGCAATCTTTTATTGTTGGGAAAGACACTGTGTCTCTGGAAGAGGTTAGATCATCTCTTCATAGTAGAGAGCTGCGTTATGAGGCGACTGGTACAGGTGGTGTTGGTACTGAGGCTGTTGTGTTGATAGCCAGTGGGGGTAAAAGACCTGGGAATCCAGGGAAGAAGAAATCGAAGCCGTAGGGTTCTAAGGGTCCTAAACCTGGTGATATCTGTAACTACAATAAGGAGACGGGGCACTGGAAAAATCAGTGCCCTAAAAAGACGAGGCAGCAACAACAACAGGAGGCAGAAGCAGGTACTGCTGCTGTCGCAGAAGGTGACAGTAGGTCCGAAGAAGATATAGCCCTAGTCGCTGATGAACCTATGCATCATACTGATGTGTGTATCCTAGATTCAGGGGCATCTGACCATATATGTCTGCGTAGAGAATGGTTTATCACTTACGAGCAAGTGAATGGAGGCAATATTTCTATGGCTAACAGTGCTATTTGCAGAGTGGCTGGAATTGGTTCTATACAGATACGGACATATAATGGTAAATTCTGTACGTTGAACAATGTCAGGCATGTTCCACATATGACAAAGAATCTAATATCATTGAGTCTGTTAGACACGAAAGGATTCCGTTTTTAAGGTAAAGGAGGAATTTTGCATGCCTGTAAGGGTTCAGATAGGGTTCTAAAGGGTGTCAAGCGAGGCACTTTGTATATACCGCAAGGCACTACATTATCTGTTTCAGCTGCTGTTGACTCTTCATAAGTTCACAAGGATGATATGTCCAAGTTATGACACATAAGACTTGGTCATATGAGTGAAAGAGGGATGCAAATTTTGGCAAAGAGTGATCTCCTCTTTGGTCACAAGGTGGTCACGAATCTTGGGTTCTGTGAGCATTGTGTTTTTGGAAGGCTACATCGTACCAAGCTTCCAAAATCAATTCACAGAACAAAAGATACGCTTGATTATATTCATTCGGATTGTCGGGCCCCTCTCGTGTTGAATCTTTGAGGGGTCATAGGTACTTTCTGTCAATTATTGATGATTATTCCAGAATGTCTTGGCTGTTCATGATAAAACACAAAAGTGAAGCTTTCAACAACTTCAAGTGGTGGAAGACATTAGGGAAAATCAAACTGGGAAGAAGATCAAGCAGCTGTGCACGGACAATGGGCTGGAATTCTGTTCATCTGAGTTTGATGAGTTATGTCATAGTAAAGGGATTGCTAGACATCGCATGGTCAGGGATACACCACAGCAGAATGGTGTCACAAAACGTCTGAATCAAGCACTTCTGGAGAGAGCTAGGTGCATGCTCTCTAATGCTGGGTTGGCTAGAAGGTTTTGGGCAGAAGCAGTTAATATAGCATGCTATTTGATCAATCGTAGACCTCATACAGGTATACATCTCAAAACTCCATGTGAGATGTGGTCTGGTAAACCTGCAGATTACTCAAATCTGAAAGTTTTTGGTTGTCCTGTTTATTATCATATATATGAGGGTAAATTGGAACCTCGAGCTAGGAGGGGAGTATTTTTGGGCTACAGGGTTGGAGTGAAGGTTACAGAATCGGGTCTCCATCAGAAAATAGGGTTATTATTAGTAGAAATGTGGTTTTTGTTAAAAATTCTATGTTTAACCCCACGGTGGAGTCTGTGATTACGTCAGAAACTGGTAGTGTTGAGAAACGGGTGGAGCACCAAGTCGCTCATGATGACAGTGCACCACAACAGGAAGAAGCTCAACATTCGTGTGTCGAAACCGAGCCCACACCGCTAGCTAATCCACATAGCTTAGCTCTTAGTCCCTCTCGGAGGGTTAATTTCGGGAAGCCTCCTACGAAATACGATTTTGAGGTAATGGTGGCTTATGCACTACAGGTTGCTGAAGAGATAGATCCTCACGAGCCGCCCACCTATAAAGAAGCAGTCACATGTTCCGAGTTTGCCCAATGGATTGCAGCAATGGGAGATGAGATGGAGTCACTTCAAAAGAATAAGACTTGGGAACGAGTGAAATGGCCATTGGACAGAAAAATCATCACCTGCAAATGGGTTTTTAGGATGAAGGAAGGGACATCACCCACTGAGGGGACCAAGTACAAAGCTCGAGTGGTTGCAAGAGGGTTTAGTCAGAAGAAGGGAGTAGACTAGACTGAGATTTTCTCACTAGTGGTCAGACATACTTCCATTAGAGTACTATTAGCAATGGTGGCACATCAAGATCTTGATCTTGAGCTTGAGCAACTAGATGTGAAGGCAGCTTTCTTACATAGAGAGCTCGAAGAAGATATATACATGGCTTGGCCAGATGGTTTCTAAGTTCCTGGAAAAGAAGAATATGTCTATCGTCTGAAGAAGTCCTTTTATGGACTAAAGCAGTCACCTAGGCAGTGGTACAAGAGGTTTGACACCTACATGATACAGGTCGGGTATAACAGGAGTCCATATGACTGCTGTGTATATCACAACAAGGCAACAAATGGTTCATTTATCTATTTGGTGCTATATATTGATGATATGCTGATAGTTGTAGAGCACAAATCCGATGTTCAAAAACTGAAAGGTCTCCTAAGTGTTGAGTTCGAGATGAAGGATCTAGGTCCAGCAAAGAAAATTTTGGGTGCGGAGATCTATAGGGATAGAAGTCAAAAGAAGCTTTTCTTATCACAGAAGGGCTATATTCAGAAGATAGTGTCAAGATTCGGCATGTCTACAGCAAAACCTATAGATACTCCTAGTGCTGCAAATGCCCACCTATCTATTACATTTGCTCCTAAAACTGTTAAAGGAAGGGATTACATGTCTCGAGTTCCTTATCCTAGTGCAGTAAGGAGTTTGATGTATGCGATGGTCTGTACAAGACCTGGCCTTGCACACGCCGTTAGTGTTGTCAGTAGGTTCATGGGAGAACCTGGTATAGAGCATTGGCAAGCTGTGAAGAGGATTGTTCGCTATCTAAGAGGCATGTCTGATGTTAGTCTCATCTATGAAGGTGATACCCAGTGTTTGGTGACAGGTTATTCAGATTCTGATTATGCTGGAGATGTGGATAGCAGGAGATCAATGACTGGTTATATCTTCACTCTTGGAGGTTCTGTTGTAAGCTGGAAGGCAACTTCACAGCCCACGGTTACTTTGTCTAGTGCGAAAGCATAGTACATGGCACTGACAGCAGTAGCCAAGGGGGGAATCTGGTTAAAAGGACTAGTCAATGATTTTGGTCTACCCCATGCTCAGGCTACCATATACTGTGATAGATTGAGTGCAATATGTTTAGCAAAGGACCAGGTTCACCATGAGAGGACCAAATACCTTGATGTTCGATATGATTTCCTGAGAAGTGAAAAGACAATTCAAGTGAAGAAAGTCGGTAATGATGACAATCTTGTCGATATGTTCACTATGCCGAGTTCCAGCTAGCAAGTTCCAACATTATCTGGACTTATTAAATGTTGGAAGCTGTTAATTTGCCCCTTAGAGGGTAAAAATCTGAGGCAGAAGAGATCTGGCACTATTATGGTGCATCTATTGTTGCTATGAGAGGATTCATGTCAAGGTGGAGATCTGTTAGAATGCCTTGAAACTGACGGCGTACGTGATGTATGGGTTAGGGTTAGCTCTAAAACCTAAACCCTATATATGTAATGCTTATCTCTGTATTCCCATATCAATAAAACTATTCCTTTCTTCTGCCTGCAGACGTAGCTAACACATTGTTAGTGAACTACGTTAAATCTATATGTGTTTGTCAATTTGTTCATACTTTCTCGCATCCGTTATAACAAACTAGTATCAGAGCTTTAGGGTTTTTGAATTCTGGTGAGGAAGATGTCCGCTTTGAACATAAAAATTGACAAATTTACTGGGAGGAATAGTTTTAGTCTATGGCAGATCAAGATGCGAGCCCTGTTAAAGCAACAAGAGTTATAGGCGCTGCTGGCAAAGAAAGATACAGGCGCCGACACCGCTGGGATGGCCTATCTGGAGGAAAAGGCACACGTGACAATCATGCTATGTCTTGCAGATGATATCATCACTGAAATCGTAAACCAGGATACTGCTGCTGGGCTGTGGTTAAAGCTTGAGAGTCTATACATGATGAAGTCTTAAACCAACAAGTTGCTCTTGAAGCAACGTCTGTTTGGTCTGCGAATGCAGGAAGGTATGTCTTTGAGAGATCACTAAGATCAATCAAACACAATCCTGTTAGACTTGCGTAATATTGAGGTCAAAATTGAAGATGAGGATGCTGCCCTAATTCTGTTAGTATCTCTCCCACCCCCATATGAAAATTTCGTGTAATCTTTTATTGTTGGGAAAGATACTGTGTCTTTGGAAGAGGTTGGGTCATCTCTTCATAGCAGAGAGCTGTGTTATAACGTGGCTGGTACAGGTGGTGCTGGTACCGAGGCTGTTGGGTTAATAGCCAGTGGGGGTAAAAGACCTGGGAATCCGGGGAAGAAGAAATCAAAGCTGTAGGTTCCTAAGGGTGCTAAACCTGTTGATATCTGTTACTACTGTAAGGAGATGGGACACTGGAAAAATCAGTGCGCCAAAAAGAAGAGGCAGCAACAACAACAGGAGAAAGAAACAGGTACTGCTGCTGCCGCAGAAGGTGATAGTAGGTCCGAAGAAGCTATAGCCCTAGTCGCTGATGAACCTGTGCATCATACTGATGTTTGGATCCTAGATTCAGGGGCATCTTACCATATATGTCTGCATAGAGAATGGTTTATCACTTACGGGCAGGTGACTAGAAGCAATATTTCTATAGCTAACAGTGTTGCTTGTAGAGTGGCTAGAATTGGTTCTATACAGATACAGACACGTAATGTAAATTCTGTACGTTGAACAATGTCAGGCATGTTCCACATATGACAGAGAACCTAATATCATTGAGTTTGTTGGACACGAAAGCATTTAGTTTTCAAGGTGAAGGAAGAGTTCTATATGCCTGCAAGGGTACAGATAGGGTTCTGAAGGGTGTCAGGCGAGGTACTTTGTATATACTTCAAGACACTACGTTATCTGTTTCAGCTGCTGTTGCATCTTCAGAAGTTCACAAGGATGATATGGCCAAGTTGTGGCACATGAGACTTGGTCATATGAGGGAAAGAGGGGTGCGAATTTTAGCAAAGAGAGATCTCCTCTGTGGCCACAAGGTGGTAACGGATCTTGGGTTCCGTGAGCATTGTGTTTTTGAAAGCTACATCGTACCAAGTTTCCAAAAGCAATTCACGGATCAAAAGGTATGCTTGATTATATTCATTCGGATTGTTGGGGCCCCTCTCGTGTTCAATCTTTGAGGGGTCATAGGTACTTTCTGTCAATTATTGATGATTATTCCAGAATGTCTTGGGTGTTTATGATGAAACACAAAAGCGAAGCTTTCAACAACTGCAAGCAATGGAAGACATTAGTTGAAAATCAAACTGGGAAGAAGATTAAGTGGCTGCGCACTGACAATGGGCCGGAATTCTGTTCATCTGAGTTTGATGAGTTATGTTATAGTGAAGGGATTGCCAGACATCGCACGGTCAGGGATACACCAAAACAGAATGGTGTCGCAGAATGTCTGAATCAAACACTTTTGGAGAGCGCTAGGTGCATGCTCTCTAATGCTGGGTTGGCTAGAAGGTTTTGGGCAGAAACGTTTAATACAGCATGCTATTTGATCAATCGTGGACCTCACACAGGTACACATCTCAAAACTCCATGTGAGATGTGGTCTGGTAAACCTGCAGATTACTCAAATCTGAAAGTTTTTGGTTGTCCTGTTTATTATCATATAAATGAGGGTAAATTGGAACCTTGAGCCAGGAAGGGAGTATTTTTGGGCTACGGGGATGGAGTGAAAGGTTACAGAATCTGGTCTCCATTAGAAAATAGGGTTATTATTAGCAGAAATTGTTTTTGATGAAAATTCTATGTTTGACCCTACTGTGATGTCTGTTATTGCGTCAGAAACTGGTAGTGTTGAGAAACAGGTGGAGCACCACGTCACTCATTATGGGAGTGAACCACAACAGGAAGAAGCTCAACATTCTTGTGCAGAAACCGAGCCCACACCGCTAGCTAATCCACAGAGCTTAGCTCTTGGTTGCTCTCGAAGGGTTAATTTCGAGAAGCCTCCTATGAAATACGATTTTGAGGTTATGGTGGCTTATGCACTACAGGTTGCTGAAGAGGTGGATCCTCACGAGCCGTCCACCTATAAAGAAGCAATCACATGTTCCGAGTCTACCCAATGGATTGCAGCAATGGGAGATGAGATGGAGTCACTTCAAAAGAATAACACTTGGGAACTAGTGAAATGGCCGTTGGACAGAAAAATCATCACCAGCAAATGGGTTTTTAAGAAGAAGGAAGGGATATCACCTACTGAGGGGACTAAGTACAAAGGTCGAGTGGTTGCAAGAGGGTTTAGTCATGAGAAGGGAGTAGACTACACTGAGATTTTCTCACCAGTGGTCAGACATACTTCCATCAGAGTACTATTAGCAATGGTGGCACGTCAGGATCTTGATCTTGAGCTTGAGCAACTAGATGTGAAGACAGCTTTCTTACATGGAGAGCTGGAAGAAGATATATACGTGGCTCAGCCAGATGGTTTCTAAGTTCTTGGAAAAGAAGAATATGTCTGTCGTCTGAAGAAGTCCTTATATGGAGTAAAGCAGTTACCTAGGCAGTGGTACTAGAGGTTTGACACCTACATGATATAGGTCGGGTATAACAGGAGTCCATATGACTGTTGTGTATATCACAACAAGGCAACAAATGATTCATTTATCTATTTGGTGCTATATGTTGATGATATGCTGATAGCTGCAGAGCACAAATATGATGTTCAAAAACAAAAGGGTCTGCTAAGTGCTAAGTTCGAGATGAAGGATCTGGGTCCAGCAAAGAAAGTTTTGGGTGTAGAGATCTATAGGGATAGAAGTCAGAAGAAGCTTTTCTTCTCACAGAAGGGTTATATTCAGAAGATATTGTCAAGATTCGGCATGTCTACAGCAAAACCTATAGATACTCCAAGTGCTGCAAATGCCCACCTATCTATTGCATTTGCTCCTAAAACTGTTGAAGAAAGGGACTACATGTCTCGAGTTCCTTATGCTAGTGCAGTAGGGAGTTTGATGTATGCGATGGTCTGTACAAGACCTGACCTTGCACACGCCGTTAGTGTTGTCAGTAGGTTCATGGAAGAACCTGGTACGGAGCATTGGCAAGCTGTGAAGAGGATTTTTCGCTATCTAAGAGGCATGTCTGATGTTAGTCTCATCTATGGACGTGATACCCAGTGTTTGATGACAGGTTATTCAGATTCTGATTATGTTGGAGATGTGGATAGCAGGAGATCAATGACTAGCTATATCTTCACTCTTGGAGGTTCTGTTGTAAGCTGGAAGGCAACTTCACAGCCCACGGTTACTTTGTCTAGTGCGGAAGCAGAGTACATGGCACTGACAGCAGCAGCCAAGGAGGGAATCTGGTTAAAAGGACTAGTCAGTGATTTTGGTCTACCCCATGCACAGGCTACCATATACTGTGATAGCTTGAGTACAATATGTTTAGCAAAGGACCAGGTTCACCATGAGAGGACCAAACACATTGATGTTCGATATGATTTCCTGAGAAGTGAAAAGACAATTCAAGTGAAGAAAGTCGGTACTGATGACAATCTTACCGATATGTTCACTATGCCGAGTTCCAGCTAGCAAGTTCCAACATTATCTGGAATTATTAAATGTTGGAAGCTGTTAATTTGCCCCTAGGAGCGTAAAAATCTGAGGCAGAAGAGATCTGGCACTATTATGGTGCATCTATTGTTGCTATGAGAGGATTCATGTCAAGGTGGAGATCTGTTAGAATGCCTTGAAACTGACGGCGTACGTGATGTATGGGTTACGGTTAGTTCTAAAACCTAAACCCTATATATGTAATGCTTATCTCTGTATTCCCATATCAATAAAACTATTCCTTTCTTCTAACACATTGTTAGTTAACTACGTTAAATCTATGTGTGTTTGTCAATTTGTTCATACTTTTTCGCATCCGTTATAACAAACTGGTAACAGAGCTTTAGGGTTTTTGAATTCTAGTGAGAAAGATGTCCGCTTTGAACATAAAAATTGACAAATTTACTGGGAGGAATAGTTTTAGTCTATGGCAGATCAAGATGCGAGCCCTGTTGAAGCAACAAGGGTTATAGGCGCCGCAGGCAAAGAAAGATACAGGCGCCGACACCGCTGGGATAGCCTGTCAGGAGGAAAAGGCACACGCGACGATCATGCTATGTCTTGCAGATGATATCATCACTGAAATCGCAAACCAGGATACTGCTGTTGGGCTGTGGCTAAAGCTTGAGAGTCTATACATGATGAAGTCTTTAACCAACAAGTTGCTCTTGAAGCAGCATCTGTTTAGTCTGCGAATGCAGGAAGGTATGTCTTTGAGAGATCACTTAGATCAATCAAACACAATCCTGTTAGACTTGCGTAATATTGAGGTCAAAATTGAAGATGAGGATGCTGCCCTAATTCTGTTAGTATCTCTCCCACCCCCATATGAAAATTTCGTGTAAGCTTTTATTGTTGGGAAAGATACTATGTCTCTGGAAGAGGTTGGATCATCTCTTCATAGCAGAGAGCTGTGTTATAACATGGCTGGTACAGGTGGTGCTGGTGCTGAGGCTGTTGGGTTGATAGCCAGTGGGGGTAAAAGACCTCGGAATCCGGGGAAGAAGAAATCGAAGCCGTAGGTTCCTAAGGGTGCTAAACCTGTTAATATCTACAACTACTGTAAGGAGACGAGACGCTAGAAAAATCAGTGCGCTAAAAAGAAGAGGCAGCAACAACAACAGGAGAAAGAAACAGGTACTGCTGCTGCCGCAGAAGGTGACAGTAGGTCCGAAGAAGATACAGCCCTAGTCGCTGATGAACCTGTGCATCATACTGATGTGTGGATCCTAGATTCAGGGGCATATTACCATATATGTCTGCGTAGAGAATGGTTTATCACTTGCGAGCAGTTGACTAGAGGCAATATTTCTATAGCTAACAGTGCTGCTTGCGGAGTGGCTGGAATTGGTTCTATACGGATACAGACACGTAATGCAAATTCTGTACGTTAAACAATGTCAGGCATGTTCCACATATGACAGAGAATGCAATATCATTGAGTCTGTTAGACATGAAAGGATTTAGTTTTCAAGGTGAAGGAGGAGTTCTATATGCGTGCAAGGGTACAGATAGGGTTCTGAAGGGTGTCAGGCGAGGTACTTTGTATATACTTCAAGGCACTACGTTATCTGTTTCAGCTGTTATTGCATCTTCAGAAGTTCACAAGGATGATATGGCCAAGTTATGGCACATGAGACTTGGTCATATGAGTGAAAGAGGGGTGCGAATTTTAGTAAAGAGAGATCTCCTCTGTGGTCACAAGGTGGCAACGGATCTTGGGTTCCGTGAGCATTGTGTTTTTGAAAGCTACATCGTACCAAGTTTCCAAAAGCAATTCACAGAACAAAAGGTACGCTTGATTATATTCATTCGGATTATTGCGGCCCCTCTCGTGTTGAATCCTAGAGGGGTCATAGGTACTTTCTGTCAATTATTGATGATTATTCAAGAATGTCTTGGGTGTTTATGATGAAACACAAAAGCGAAGCTTTCAACAACTACAAGCAATGGAAGACATTAGTGGAAATCAAACTGGGAAGAAGATTAAGTGGCTGCGCACTAACAATGGACTGGAATTCTGTTCATCTGAGTTTGATGAGTTATGTCATAGTGAAGGGATTGCTAGACATCGCACGATCAGGGGTACACCAAAGCAGAATGGTGTCGCAGAATGTCTGAATCAAACACTTCTGGAGAGAGCTAGGTGCATGCTCTCTATTGCTGGGTTGGCTAGAACGTTTTGGGCAAAAGCAGTTAATACAGCATGCTATTTGATCAATCGTCGACCTCACACAGGTACACATCTCAAAACTCCATGTGAGATGTGGTTTGGTAAACCTACAGATTACTCAAATCTGAAAGTTTTTGGTTGTCCTATTTATTATCATATAAATGAGGGTAAATTGGAACCTCGAGCCAGGAAGGGAGTATTTTTGGGCTACGGGCATGGAGTGAAAGGTTAAGAATCTGGTCTCCATTAGAAAATAGGGTTATTATTAGTAGAAATTGGTTTTTGATGAAAATTCTATGTTTGACACTACTGTGAAGTCTGTTATTGTGTCAGAAACTGGCAGTGTTGAGAAACAGGTGGAGGACTAAGTCACTCATTACGAGAGTGAACCACAACAGGAAGAAGCTCAACATTCTGGTGCTGAAACCGAGGCCACACCGCTAGCTAATCCACATAGCTTAGCTCTTGGTCGCTCTCAGAGGGTTAATTTTGGGAAGCCTCCTACGAAATACGATTTTGAGGTTATGGTGGCTTATGCACTACAGGTTGCTGAAGAGGTGGACCCTCACGAGCCGTCTACTTATAAAGAAGTAGTCACATGTTCCGAGTCTACCCAATGGATTGCAGCAATGGGAGATGAGATGGAGTCACTTAAAAAGAATAAGACTTGGGTACTAGCGAAATGGCGGTTGGGCAGAAAAATCATCACCTGCAAATGGGTTTTTAAGAAGAAGGAAGGGATATCACCTACTGAGGGGACCAAGTACAAAGCTCGAGTGGTTGCATGAGGGTTTAGTCAGGAGAAGGGAGTAGACTACACTGAGATTTTCTCACCCCTGGTCAGACATACTTCCATCAGAGTACTATTAGCAATGGTGGCACATTAGGATCTTGATCTTGAGCTTGAGCAACTAGATGTGAAGACAGCTTCTTACATGGAGAGCTGGAAGAAGATATATACGTGGCTCAGCCAGATGGTTTCCAAGTTCCTGGAAAGGAAGAATATGTCTGTCGTCTGAAGAAGTCCTTATATGGATTAAAGCAGTCACCTAGGCAGTGGTACAAGAGGTTTGACACCTACATGGTACAGGTCGGGTATAACAGGAGTCCATATGACTATTGTGTATAGCACAACAAGGCAACAAATGGTTCGTTTATCTATTTGGTGCTATATGTTGATGATATGTTGATAGCTGCAGAGCACAAATCTGATGTTAAAAAACTGAAAGGTCTCCTAAGTGCTGAGTTCGAGATGAAGGATCTGGGTCCAGCAAAGAAAATTTTGGGTGTGGAGATCTATAGGGATAAAAGTCAGAAGAAGCTTTTCTTATCACAGAAGGGCTATATTCAGAAGATATTATCAAGATTCGGCATGTCTACAGCAAAACCTATAGATACTCCAAGTGCTGCAAATGCCCACCTATCTATTGCATTTGCTCCTAAAACTGCTAAAGAAAGGGATTACATGTCTCGGGTTCCTTATGCTAGTGCGGTGGGGAGTTTGATGTATGTGATGGTCTGTAACAAGACCTGACCTTGCAGACACTGTTAGTGTTGTCAGTAGGTTCATGGAAGAACCTGGTACAGAGCATTGGCAAGCTGTGAAGAGGATTTTTTGCTATCTAAGAGGCACATCTGATGTTAGTCTCATCTATGGAGGTGATACCCAGTGTTTGGTGACAGGTTATTCAGATTCTGATTATGCTGGAGATGTGGATAGCAGGAGATCAATGACTGGTTATATCTTCACTCTTGGAGGTTCTGTTGTAAGCTGGAAGGCAACTTTACAGCCCACGGTTACCTTGTCTAGTGCGGAAGCAGAGCACATGGCACTGACAGCAGCAGCCAAGGAGGGAATCTGGTTACAAGGACTAGTCAGTGATTTTGGTCTACCCCATGCTCAGGCTACCATATACTATGATAGCTTGAGTACAATACGTTTAGCAAAGGATCAGGTTCTGTAACACCCCCAGCCCCTATCGCCGGAAGCATTACGTTTTCCTAACTTCTTACTGAAATTCTGGGGCGAAACGGATAGAGTTTCCCCTAAAAACTGACCGTTTTCAGGCTAAAAAGCCTTACAAAAAGTCCCTGTGATCAACGAAAACGCAAAACATTAAAAGAAACTCAACGGCCACACGCGAAAGTTCATAACTCAATGAGTCACCCGCTCGGAGTACACAAAACAGATAGTTCATTAATAAAGGAAAAGCGAAAGATACAACTCAACGGTTCACACAACCAGAGTATTGGGGTTTAGATCCCAAACATAGCTAACTTTAACCAACAGACATCAAACTGACTAGATGGTTGGCTCACAAGGCCATACAGAGCGACTCAGAAACAATATGCATTACATGAACTTAGAATACCTGTTTACAAACATTTCAAACTGAGAACACATAACGTGACTTCATTAAACACGTAAGATCCCCTCAAATGAGTACAAACGACACCTTGCAAGCATGAACAGATTCCATCTTATCATAGCTGATTCAATCTTTTTCCTGTTATAAAGAATACCTGGGGAAAAAGGGGAAAGAGTAGTGGGATGAGCAACCACATGCTCAGTTAGTGTCCCCCGACCCCCTTAAAACCAAAACCGTTGCAGGCAATAGTATCTTTAATAGTCACATATCACGTATTCATACTTTACTATCATAGTAGGCATTCTCGAAGTTCTTGTAAAATACGGCTAACCATAAACTACATTTTAGTCATTGAGATTCATGTTTGGGCCTCTGAATTTCTTAACTAACAAGCACTTAGCACATAAGCAAGCATCGAGGGCTAAGCATAGAAACTTTCTTTTATAGGCTAAGCATAGGGATCTTTCTTTTTGATAAATATAACTTCTTAGCATTCCAGTTTAAACTATGCATGAAACCTCATTCGTATGATGTGCACATAAAGTTATCTTTTTATTTCATAATCATTCTTGTCTTGGGATTTCATTCATATGATATGCATAAGGCACACACATATTTCAAGTCTCATTCATAGGGTATGCGTGAAACATGCTTATTAGGCTCTCCTTTTCATAATCGTATCTTACTTAACATCTCATTCATAAGTTATACTTGGAATGTTCACATAACGCTTTACTTAGATTTCATTCATGTGATATGCACAAGCATCTTTCTTTCTTTTCGTGAAAATACTTCACTTAACCTTACTCGAAATCTCATTCACATTTCATTCTTAAGAAAAGAACATAACATGCATAGAAAACCTTTCTTCTTTTCTTGAAAGCACTTTGCTTAGCCTCTTGAGGCTCTTGTTCTTTCAAAAGACATTTCATTTCGTATTGGTCATGCAAAGACCCTTATAAGCTTTTCATATCTCATTTCATATGGCCTCTTAGGGCCCGTAAAAACCTTCTTTCCTTTCGAAACATATAAAATGGCAAAGTGCCAATTGCTTTTCTCTACTTTTTAGGAAAATACATCTGGCATAAGATCATTACAGGGTGCTGATTAGGTGAGAACTATTCTCGACCCCATAGTGAGACCTAACGCTCACGCTTAAGCTCCTACTCCCGGGATGGCTACATAACATATCGGACCATTACATTAACCCTCGTTAGGGCCTCTAGGGTTTCCGGACCTTCCCCTAGGTTAACATCGTTCATATCATATCATATTGTCCGCAGTACATTATCTTAGCCACTTAAAGCGTATCGGCCATAACGGCTAATAATTTTGCATTTCAAACAACAAAATCATTCAACGTATAACTCACATCTTTTTTTAAAAAAAAAAAAACATTTTAGGGATTCCTCCCAAACACTATTTGAATAGCTAAAATAGGCCGTAGCTCGTTACTAGACATGGCTACTTTTGGGTTTTAAAAACACGTGAAATATTCTTTGTCAAAACATCACCCGTACACACACTTTACATTTTAGACATACAACAGGAAAGGGGTTTACACATATCACATTTAAGCACTTCATAAAAATTTCAACATAGTGAGCCACACACGGCCTCGCAATCCACACGATTGCAGTCAATTCACAACCCAATCTCCCTCCTCACTTGCACCGTACCACAAAACCTCGAACGCTCATAATTCTTTCCTCAAGCCATCCAACTACCAACTCGATTCATCGATTTATTAATCACATCATATTATCATATTAGCTTAGGTAAAAGGGAGTGAGGTTTAGGCTCTTACCTAAGCAACCAGCACCATTCAGCAGTGCGTTACAGCAAGCATACGTCCACATACATACCATCACATCCTCATATAAAACTATAGAACCTTACTTAGCAGTTCAAACATGATAAGGCTCTAAGCATTTATAATTTACTTCAGAGTTAGTAAGTCATTATGGGATAGTTAACCATATAGACTATCATAGGTTAGCTAAACATTTATATACATTAATTTTAAACACGTACGATCCATTTCGAAGTTCATACACGATCATGGAACGACCAAACATTCGTAAATGTTGGTTTTAAAAACGTATGATGCACTTCGAAGTTTATACTCAGGCATGAATTAATTGTATATATTCGGATTAAAGCTAAACATATCTAATTCAATTCGAACTGAAAGCTCATGCATGAATTAACTAATTTGATTCGAATCGATGCTAAACATATGTAAGTCACTTCGAATTAACATTTCAAGCATAATTCATCTAAATTGATTTGAATCGAAGCTAAACATATCTAATTTAATTTGAACTGAAACCTCAGCCATAAATTAACTAATTTGATTCGAATCGATGCTAAACATATTTAAATTACTTCAAATTAACACTTCAATCATGATTTACATCCGTTGATTCGAATCGACGCTAAACATATTTAAATTACTTCTAAACACATTAAATTGTTTCGAGTTAGCATTTCAAGCATAATTTACCTAAATTGATTCCAATCGATTCTAAACATGCATGATTCATTCCAAAGCTACTTTTCAGGCCCTAGTTAACTAAACTAACATACAAAACAACTTAAAGGTTGAAACGATTTCGAAACTACTAATACTTAGGAGGTGAGAAACACCCACCCCGATTCCATGCTAGAGACACGCGATTTAGCTTGAATTGAGGCCAAAAATCGAACACCAACAGCCAGATACTCCTCTGCTCTTCGCGCGTGACTCGACCTAGCCCAAACCCAAAAACCCTAACTTGTGCTTTTTGAGAAATTTAAGCACGGTTAGGGAGGATTCAAGGTGGGGATTCAACTTAAAGAAGTAGAGAAGTTCGAAGCTCACCGTGCATGTATGATTTCGGCCGAGTGTCCGGTCGTCATTGCGCCAGAATCGGCCCAGCCATGGCCGATTGTCGCTCAGCCTCGGCACAAGCTGGTCCCCGGCAGCCAGGCGGGCTCAACCGTGGACGGTCACGGTCGTGGTGGCGTGGTGTTGAGGGCTTCGAAACCCTAACCTTTGGACCGAGCATTCGCCCTGACTCTCGCTCGATCCCTCTCTCCCTCTATTCGCCGGTCCAGGGTCGTGCCTGGTTACGCACCGCGGCACCGACGCCGTCGCCGGCCGGCGCCCCCTCCTTCACCCCCCATCGCTCAGCCTCTCTCTCTCTCTCTCTTCTCTCTCCCGTGTGGTTCGTGGGGCAGGGTAGTGAGACCCCCCCGTCGTGCTTTCGTGAAAGAGAAGGGGGGCTTAGCCCCTCTTTTGTTCTTTTTTTTTTTTTTTTGATTGTTTCTTAGTCGCTTGCCCAATCAACTAAAATCACCTGTCTAATTTCTACTCTCATACCTCACAACCTATCCTGAATCGATAATGTGACCCTTCGCTTATTATTCGATCTCAAATACGTCTAGGTTCGATTTAATAAACCACAAACTAATTCTAAGGTTGAAAACCTAATCACATTCGGGAATCAACTAATTAAATCGAATAACGACTAAATTAAACTATCGATATAATTTAAAAGCATAAATGGCACGAATTGACTTTGAAATCAATAATAGCAATAATAAACCCCTTTTTAATAAAATTATAGCTTCCAAAAGCACGTCGACAACAATTTAACTCATATAGTTGCTAAAAATACGAATTTATAACGTAAAAAGCAAGACAGGCAACTTAACGAAAAAAAATAACGAAAGCGGGTCTTACATTCTTCCCCCCTTAATAGGATTTCATCCTCGAAATTCTAAATCTAAGTTTGGTCCTTTCTAGAACGCGCGCACACAATTAGGATTTGCGTGGTAGGTTTCCAAAAGGTCATTTTGAAGACATCACTTCTTTTAAATCGAAAGGAAATGGCTTGTGGTATCCAGTCTCCTCCTTGCCAGTCCTCTTCAAGCGTCTACTCACTCTATTTAGGCACCGAGGGCAAATCGCATTGAAGAGGGACAAATGAGTTGGCATGGACAACCATATTGAGTTTGTTTTGAAAATGAAACATAGATTTTCAATGATCTAGACTCATTTCGCATGGCAAGCAATAATTGTATGCATATGCATCTATAAGTGGCCATCTAAAGGCATGACAATTGAGACAATGACATCTTAAGGTCATACACTAGCGGTCTCATTCTAAAACATGAATTCAAGTTACTTTTAGGATCACAATGATTAACATGGAGACTACTATAACGCATTTAGAGCAATAGAAATGTCGCATAGCACCACATAGTATCATTTAAGCACAATGGAATTGCATAGTATTAGCAATCCAATATTCTTAAGCTTAGGAGTCTCGGGGAGCATGAACGCGTCTAAAACATACATGGCAAGCAATTTACAAAAGGAAAACATATGCACCAACATTCCGATGTCTGTACATCAATCCCAGCTAACTTTTAGGCCCTTTCATTCATGACAACTTATTCAGGGCATGTTAGATTCGTATGAAGGCAATTAACTTAGTCAGGTCTATTCAAAGGCATCAAGATATTGGGTCACTCTGAAGTCAAATCAATTGGTCAGGAAGCTATCACATCGCACGTAAGCAGTAAAAACATTATATTACATCACATTGACAATGAAGGGACTTGGAGTAACACTCGAATTCACATTGGCATCACGTAGGGTCTACAACAGGGCACTAAAGATGAAGAATCATGAATGGCATGAACTAGCATGGTATGTTGATAGAAACAACTGAGAAGATAATGCTACGACAAGAATACGTGCATGCAAACAACGAGTTAAAGGTCATGTCATGCTGTGTATTATGAAACTTCATTCATTTGGATAATCAAGTCACCTACCAAACCAAACGCAGGTCAAGCATGGATTGCACAAAGGCAAGCAAAGGTGAAGATAGACACCTAAGGTCACCACATCATGCATTAAGTGCGTATGTATATAGTTGTTCAAACCATATCATGGGATAATAGAACTTGTGGAGTGCAAGTAATGACTCAGAGATCGTACAAGCAATGGTTCGCATAGGTTAAACCACTTAATCAATCCAGCCACTACGCAACTAAAGTTTATGATAAGCAACTCCAATGACATGTATTTACTGTACCATTCACTTATAAAACGTACGGCTGATCATCAATCAACTAGCATAGGTAAGAACTACAGTGTTAATGGTCTTATAGGTACGTGTTGAGGGTCTACAAGGTACACCTATCCCATAGGTGATCATATGGGTCTCACTGTAGTTCGCTTACCTTAGTAGAGATCATTACTATGTACAATTCCAAAGTCTGCTAGGTTCTTTCTCCCTTTCGCTTCCTAGGTGTATTAGGGTTCGTCCAAGCCAAAACATCGTCACTCCAATCACAGATAACAATCCATATAATAGAAAGCAAGTAATACATGGATTAGGTAACAATGGAAAAAGAAGAACGGTAGGTACACTTTATGCAATGTTTATTCACATCCTACCGCTAGCACATAGTTTTTCAGGCATGCATATGAAAATATCCTTTAATTTCACTCAGGCAATTCAAAATTCACATTAGCAAGATACCATTTAGTAGGATTATCAATCATAGCAGTTAATTTCCAATCATTCCTTTCCTAGCTCAAAACGAAGGATTCTATCAATATACACATCTTAGCACATATGCATCTACGAGCAACATTTGATAAACATAAGGGCGCGTATTTGCGAATCTAAACTACCTCATCATCACTAACTGAGAGTTAAACTTTGGTGTAAGAAAACTTGGCTCGGCTCTAACTCCCTAAACAAAAGGCTTTAACCTGCAAGGTCCTTAGGTTTTCGAAAGGAAATAGTCTAATTGCTTCTACCTCTCTCTCCACCAACCTTTGACTACGTCTGCTCACTCCATTATGGGGCCCGAGGAGCAAATCGTACTTCGAGGGCAAAGATGGGCTTAGAGTTACAACTTTCTAATCATTCAATTTCAAACCGTCAAGGCATATAAGCAAATAAACAAATAACCTTCAATTGGACTAATACTTAACTCATTCATGAGAAAACAAGTTACCCGGCTTACACCCTTAACAATTCGTTTGTTCACTCGATTAGTGAGCTCACTCAAGCAGTACCTAGCCAGTTAAATACGCCAAGATTCACATTTGCACACAAGCAAAACATATGTCACATAACCACAGAGTGTTCCTAGGCGACTATATGAAATGCAAGACTCAGGTCGCGGCCTATGGTCGCAGGACCTTTGCTCTGATACCATCAATGTAACACCCCCAGCCCCTATCGCCGGAAGCATTACGTTTTCCTAACTTCTTACTGAAATTCTGGGGCAAAACGGACAGAGTTTCCCCTAAAAACTGACCATTTCCACTAAAAACTGACCGTTTCCAGGCTAAAAAACCTTACAAAAAGTCCCTATAATTAACGGAAGTGCAAAGCATTAAAAGAAACTCAACGGCCACGCGCCGGAGTTCATAACTCAACGAGCCACCCACTCGGAGTCCACCAAACTGAATAGTTCATTAATAAAGGAAAAGCAAAAGATACAATTCAACGGTTCACACAACCAGAGTATTGGGGTTTACATCCCAAACATAGCTAACTTTAACCAAAAGACATCTAACTGACTAGATGGTTGGCTCGTAAGGCTATAAAGAGCAACTCAGAAACAATATGCATTATATGAACTTAGAATACCTGTTTACAAACATTTCAAACTGAGAATACATAACGTGACTTCATTAAACACGTAAGATCCCCTCAAATGAGTACAAACGACACCTTGCAAGCATGAACATATTCCATCTTGTCATAGCTGATTCAATCTTTTTCCAGTTATAAAGAATACCTGGGGAAAAGGGGGAAAGAGTAGTGGGATGAGCAACCACATGCTCAGTTAGTGTCCCCCGACCCCCTTAAAACCAAAACCGTTGCAGGCAATAGTATCTTTAATAGTCACATATCATGTATTCATACTTTACTATCATATTAGGCATTCTCGAAGTTCTTGTAAAATACTACTAACTATAAACTTCATTTTAGTTGTTGAGATTCATATTTAGGCCTCTGAATTTCTTAACTAACAAGCACTTAGCACATAAGCAAATATCGAGGGCTAAGCATAGAAACTTTATTTTATAAGCTAAGCATAGGGATCTTTCTTTTTCATAAATATAACTTCTTAGCATTCCAGTTTAAACTATGCATGAAACCTCATTCGTATGATGTGCACATAAAGTTATCTTTTTATTTCATAATCATTCTTGCCTTGGGATTTCATTCATATGATATGCATAAGGCACACACATATTTCAAGTCTCATTCATAGGGTATGCGTGAAACATGCTTATTAGGCTCTCCTTTTCATAATCGTATCTTACTTAACATCTCATTCATAAGTTATACTTGGAATGTTCACATAACGCTTTACTTAGATTTCATTCATGTGATATGCACAAGCATCTTTCTTTCATTTCGTGAAAATACTTCACTTAACCTTACTTGAAATCTCATTCACATTTCATTCTTAAGAAAAGTACATAACATGCATAGAAAACCTTTCTTCTTTTCTTGAAAGCACTTTGCTTAGCCTCTTGAGGCTCTTGTTCTTTCAAAAGACATTTCATTTCGTATTGGTCATGCAAAGACCCTTATAAGCTTTTCATATCTCATTTCATATGGCCTCTTAGGGCCCGTAAAAACCTTCTTTCCTTTCAAAACATATAAAATGGCAAAGTGCCAATTGCTTTTCTTTGCTTTTTAGGAAAATACATCTGGCATAAGATCATTACAGGGTGCTGATTGGGTGAGATCTATTCTCACCCCATAGTGAGACCTAACGCTCACACTTAAGCTCTTACTCCCGGGATGGCTACATAACATATCGGACCATTACATTAACCCTCGTCAGGGCCTCTAGGGTTTCCGGACCTTCCCCTAGGTTAACATCGTTCATATCATATCATATTGTCCGCAGCACATTATCTTAGCCACTTAAAGCGTATCGGCCATAACGGCTAATAATTTTGCATTTCAAACAACAAAATCATTCAACGTATAACTCACATCTTTTTTAAAAAAAAAAAACATTTTAGGGATTCCTCCCAAACACTATTTGAATAGCTAAAATAGGCCGTAGCTCGTTACTAGACATGGCTACTTTTGGGTTTAAAACAAACACGTGAAATATTCTTTGTCAAAACATCACCCGTACACACACTTTACATTTTAGACATACAACAGGAAAGGGGTTTACACATATCACATTTAAGCACTTCATAAAATTTTCAACATAGTGAGCCACACACGGCCTCGCAATCCACACGATTGCGGTCAATTCACAACCCAATCTCCCTCCTCACTTGCACCGTACCACAAAACCTCGAACGCTCATAATTCTTTCCTCAAGCCATCCAACTACCAACTCGATTCATCAATTTATTAATCACATCATATTATCATATTAGCTTAGGTAAAAGGGAGTGAGGTTTAGGCTCTTACCTGAGCAACCAGCACCATTCAGCGGTACGTTACAGCAAGCATACGTACACATACATACCATCACATCCATATATAAAACTACAGAACCTTACTTAGTAGTTCAAACATGATAAGGCTCTAAGCATATATAATTTACTTCAGAGTTAGTAAGTTATTATGGGATAGTTAACCATATAGACTATCATAGGTTGGCTAAACATTTATATACATTAATTTTAAACACGTACGATCCATTTCGAAGTTCATACACGATCATGGAACGACCAAACATTCGTAAATGTTGGTTTTAAAGACGTATGATGCACTTCGAAGTTTATACTCAGGCAGGAATTAATTGTATATATTCGGATCAAAGCTAAACATATCTAATTCAATTCGAACTGAAAGCTCAGGCATGCATTAACTAATTTGATTCGAATCGATGCTAAACATATGTAAGTCACTTCGAATTAACATTTCAAGCATAATTCATCTAAATTGATTTGAATCGAAGCTAAACATATCTAATTTAATTTGAACTGAAACCTCAGGCATAAATTAACTAATTTGATTCGAATCGATGCTAAACATATTTAAATTACTTCAAATTAACACTTCAATCATGATTTACATCCGTTGATTCGAATCGACGCTAAACATATTTAAATTACTTCTAAACACATTAAATTGTTTCGAGTTAGCATTTGAAGCATAATTTGCCTAAATTGATTCCAATCGATTCTAAACATGCATGATTCATTCCAAAGCTACTTTTCAGGCCTTAGTTAACTAAACTAACATACAACACAACTTAAAGGTTGAAACGATTTCGAAACTACTAATACCTAGGAGGTGAGAAACACCCACCTCGATTCCACGCTAGAGACACGCGATTTGGCTTGAATTGAGGCCAAAAATTGAACATTAACAGCCAGATACTCCTCTGCTCTTCGCGCGTGACTCGACTTGGCCCAAACCCAAAAACCCTAACTTGTGTTTTTTGAGAAATTTAAGCACGGTTAGGGAGGATTCAAGGTGGGGATTCAATTTAAAGAAGTAGAGAAGTTCGAAGCTCACCGTGCATGCATGATTTCGACCGAGTGTCCGGCCATCCTTGCGCCAGAATCAACCCAGCCATGGTCGATTTTCGCTCAGCCTCGGCACAAGCTGGTCGCCGGCAGCCAGGTGGGCTCAACCGCCGATGGTCACGGCCGTGGTGGCGTGGTGCTGAGGGCTTCATAACCCTAGCCTTTGGACCGAGCATTCGCCCTGACTCTTGCTCGATCCCTCTCACGCTCTCTTCACCGGTCCAGGGCCATGCCTGGTTGCGCACCGCGGCACCGACGTCGTTGCCGGTCGGCGCCCCCTCCTTCTCCCCCCATCTATCAGCCCCTCTCTCTCTTCTCTCCCCCGTGTGGTTCGTGGGGCAGGGTAGTGTGACCCCCCCGGTCGTGCTTTCGTGAAAGAGAAGGGGGGCTCAGCCCCTCTTTTGTTCTTTTTTTTTTTTTTGATTGTCTCTTGGTCGCTTGCCCAATCAACTAAAATCGCCTGTCTAATTTCTAATTTCGTACCTCACAACCTATCCCGAATCAATAATGCGACCCTCCATCGATTATTCGATCTCAAATACGTCTCGGTTCGATTTAATAAGCCACAAACTAATTCTAAGGTTGAAAACCTAATCACATTCGGGAAGCAACTAATTAAATCGAATAACGACTAAATTAAACTATCGATATAATTTAAAAGCGTAAATGGCACGAATTGACTTTGAAATCAATAATAGCAATAATAAATCCCTTTTTAATAAAATTATAGCTCCCAAAAGCACATCGACAATAATTTAACTCATATAGTTGCTAAAAATGCGAATTTATAACGTAAAAAGCAAGACAGGCAACTTAACGGGAAAAAAATAACAAAGGCGGGTCTTAGAGGTTCACCATGAGAGGACCAAACACATTGATGTTCGATATCATTTCCTGAGAAGTGAAAAGACAATTCAAGTGAAGAAAGTCAGTACTGCTGACAATCCTGCCGATATGTTCACTATGCCGAGTTCCAGCTAGCAAGTTCCAACATTGTCTGGACTTGTTAAATGTTGGAAGCTGTTAATTTGCCCTTTAGAGGGCAAAAATCTGAGGCAGAAGAGATCTAGCACTGTTATGGTGCATCTATTGTTGCTATGAGAGGATTCAAGTCAAGGTGGAGATCTGTTAGAATGCTTTGAAACTAACGACGTACGTGATGTATGGGTTAGGGTTAGCTCTAAAACCTAAACCCTAGATGTGTAATGCTTATCTCTGTATTCCCATATCAATAAAACTACTCCTTTCTTCTGCCTGTGGACGTAGCTAACACATTATTAGTGAACCACATTAAATCTGTGTGTGTTTGTCAATTTGCTTATACTTTCTCGCATCCTTATAACAAATTGGTATCAGAGCTTTAGGATTTTCGAATTCTGGTGAGAAAGATGTCCGCTTTGAACGTAAAAATTGACAAATTTACTTGGAGGAACAGTTTTAGTCCATGGCAGATCAAGATGCGAGCCTGTTAAAGCAACAAGGGTTATGGGCGCCGCTGGCAAAGAAAGATGCAGGCGCCGACACCGCTGAGATGGCCAGTCTGGAGGAAAAGGTACACGCGACGATCATGTTGTGTCTTGCAGATGATATCATCACTGAAATCGCAGACCAGGATACTGCTGCTGGGTTGTGGTTAAAGCTTGAGAGTCTATACATGACGAAGTCTTTAACCAACAAGTTGCTCTTGAAGCAATGTCTGTTTGGTCTACGAATGCAGGAAGGTATGTCTTTGAGAGATCACTTAGATCAATTAAACATAGTCCTATTAGACTTGCATAATATTGAGGTTAAAATTGAAGATGAGGATGCTGCCCTAATTCTATTAGTATCTCTCCCACCCTCATATGAAAATTTTGTGTAATCTCTTATTGTTGGGAAAGATACTATGTCTCTGGAAGAGGTTGGATCCTCTCTTCATAGCAGAGAGCTGCGTCACAAAGCGGCTGGTGCAGGTGGTGCTCGTACCGAGGCTATTGGGTTGATAGCCAGTAGGGGTAAAATTCTTGGGAATTTGGGGAAGACGAAATCGAAGTCGTCGGGTCCTAAGGGCCCTAAACCTGTTGATTTCTGTAACTACTTTAAAGAGACGGGGCACTAGAAAAATCAGTGCCCTAAAAAGAAGAGGCAGCAACAACAACAGGAGAAAGAAGCAGGTACTGCTGCTGTCGCAGAAGGTGACAGTAGGTCCAAAGAAGATATAGCCCTAGTCGCTGATGAACCTGTGCATCATACTGATGTGTGGATCCTAGATTCAGGGGCATCTTACCTACGTAGAGAATGGTTTATCACTTATGAGCAGGTGACTAGAGGCAATATTTCTATGGCTAATAGTGCTTCTTGCAGAGTGGCTGGAATGGATTCTATACAGATACGGACACGTAATGGTAAATTCTGTACGTTGAACAATGTCAGGCATGTTGCGCATATGACAAGGAATCTAACATCATTGTGTCTGTTGGACACGAAAGGATTCAGTTTGCAAGGGGAGGAGGAGTTCTATATGCTTGTAGGGGTTCAGATAGGGGGTGTCAAGCGAGGTACTTTGTATGTACTGCAAGGCACTACGTTATCTGTTTCAGCTGCTGCTGCATCTTCAGAAGTCCATAAGGATGATATGACCAAGTTATAGCACATGGGGCTTGGTCATATGAGTGAAAGAGGGGTCTAAATTTTGGCAAAGAGAGATCTCCTCTGTGGTCACAAGGTGGTAACGGATCTTGGGTTCTGTGAGCATTGTGTTTTTGGAAAGCTACATCGCACCAAGTTTCTAAAAGCAATTCACCGAACAAAAGGTATGCTTGATTATATTCATTTGGATTGTTGGGGCCCCTCTCGTGTTGAATCTTTGAGGGGTCATAGGTACTTTCTGTCAATTATTGATGATTATTCCAGAATGCCTTGGGTGTTTATGATGAAACACAAAAGTGAATGTTGAATTGGTATATTCAGTTTTGATGACAACAAACCCAAGTGTAAAATGCTCTTAAGTAATGTTGCTCCAAACAAAGTTCTCCAAACAGGCATACACTGTTATTTTCAATATGCGTCTTAACTTGTTTGCTGAATGTTGAGAACAAGTCTTAAGAACAGGTCTCATACCTTGATGACTCACGCTCAAGTCAAGAACACCACCTCGATGAGTTGATTGTGTGTTAAGATCAGTTCCTGAACTCAAGCAATACAAGAACAACCTGGCAAACAGGCTAGGTGTTTTAAGGACAATCCAGCAAACAGGCCTTTCTGAACTCAAGCGATACAAGAACAACCTGGCAAACAGGTTGGTCTCGGTGGTTGGGGCAGCGTATTCGTCTTGAACAAGATGACTGGATCTACAACAAGATGTCTTGGTAATTTATGTTTTATTTTTTTAGACTCTTGTTAATATGCCAATCTTGAAAAGTCTCTAACTAACCACTCTTGAATTGGTTGCGCTATTTGCTTCAGAACACCAAGTTTGAACAACCCTGTAAATAGGGTACCTAGGGTGTTTCTGAACTGCAACGGCCAAACCCGGTCACTTTGGAAAACTTATTTTGGTTGGCCAAAAGCTCTAATATATTTTGATAAAATTCCAAGACAGCAATTTAAGCTGTAGGAAATCTTTTGATATGAAAATCACTTGGGAGATTTGCAAAACTGATTCTGGAAAATATTTACCAAAATCGAAAATATTTCTCTCTTATCCTTTGGAAAGTGATTAATTCAAAATTCAAGCTGAGATTCTTTTCCAGGTATTTCACGGCTATTTTTAAGGGGAAAAGATAGTCTTTTATCCTCCAAAATCAAATCCCTACAATATTGGGAAACTCTATCCTCATTGGATCTTTTAGCCGTTGGAATTCTCTGTGCTAAGCAAAAATCTCTCTTTGCTAAACATAGCTGATTTTATCACTTCTCCTTGTTTTTGACCGTTGGATTTTTTGTTTAAAAACTCAACATTTCACTCCCATTCATAAGATAAGAAAAAACGAGAAACATACACAACATACGCAAAAAGGGAGAAGTGCAAAAGTGGTTTTTCTAGTGAGAAGAATTTTTCGAGCTACTCTTGAGAAAAGAAAAACCGAGACAAGTTGTGTTTAAGCTGAGCTTTCAAGATATTGGCATACTAGGACCTCATTGTACCTTACATCTGCTTAAATCAGAAGCACCCCCGTAAGGTGTTTTGTAACCCTGATCTTGGATCAGAAAAGTGAGTGAGTGGTTCTCAGTCGTGTGGACTTTGGACGTGTCCAATCTGGTGAGATTTGGACGTGGTGTAACCTTTCTTAGAAAAGAAGGTTACGTGGTTGCAAGTTGTAACAAGGTGTGTTACATTTGTAACGTGTGAAGCCCGTTAGTGAAAGTGGTTAAATCCTACACGAGTTAGGTCGTGGTTTTTCACACCTCAGTTGGGCTAGAGGTGTTTTCCACAGAAAAGTTGTGTGTGCTTTATTTCCGCATTTATCTTGTTGATTTTCGCCTTTGAGCAAATTGAAAACATCTGGTGCAAACAAGTCAGAAGGTTGTTTGTAATTCAAGAACAACCTCTGCAATTAGGAGGGTGTTTGTCAGTAAGTACGCGAAAATCGAACACCACAATTCACCCCCCTCTTGTGGGTAAGTACTCCTAAATTCAACAAGTAGTATCAGAGCAGGTTCTCTCACAAAAGGGCTAACACCTTGAGAGATTCTGAAGATGAGTACACCACAAGGAATCCTTGAAGGGCAACCCATTACTCAGCCATCCTATTTCAACGGCCAACATTATAGTTGGTGGAAGAATAGGATGGAGAACTATATTCAGGCAGAAGATTATGAGTTATGGATGCTCATCAAGAACGGGCCCCTTGTTCCCACCAAGGTGCTTGAAGATGGTAAGAAGGTTCCCAAGGAACCCATAGAGTTTGATGCTGAAGACTATAAGAAAATGGAAAAGAATGCCAAGGCCAAGAAGCTATTATATTTTGGCCTAGGTCCAGATGAATATACACGTATCTCAGAGTGTGAGTCAGCCCAGGAGATATGGAATGCCCTCCAAGTAGCTCATGAAGGAACAAGTCAAGTCAAACAATCACGTATTGAGCTACTCATGAGGCAATATGAGTTGTTTGATATGGGTGATCGTGAGAACGTGATGGATATGTACACACGCTTCACCCACATAACAAACGAGCTAAAATCCCTGGGAAAATCCTTCACCACAGAAGAGCTGGTGAGGAAGATTCTAAGGATTTTGCCTCGGTCTTGGGAAGCGAAGGTGACAGCCATCCAAGAAGCTAAAGACATGAACAAGATCACCCTCGACGAGTTGATTGGCAATCTTCAAACCTATGAACTCAGAAAGAACTCACAACAAAAAGAGAAGCAGAAGAAGGATCGTGGGCTTGCCTTGAAAGCACAAGAGGATGATGACTCTGACCTTGAGGATGAAGAGATGGCCTTAATGACACGAAAGTTCAAGAAATTCTTCAAAAAGGTCAAAGAAAACAGCAGAAGAAAGGACTTCAGTAAATCCAGAAACACCCCCCGAGAACAGTTCACAGGGTGTTTTAAATGTGGCAAACCAGATCACCTTGTGAAAAACTGCCCTCTGCTTCGAGAAGAGCAGGAGTTCGAACAACCCAGAACATAGGTTCGAAAACAACCTGTGAACACCTCAGGAAAAAGATTCTCGAAGGCTATGCTTGCTGCCTGGGGAGACTCTTCTGAGGATGAAGGTGAATCTGAAAATGAAGGAGATGTTGTAGCTCTCATGGCACAAAGTGACTCAGACTCAGATGATGAATCCACAAACAGCTTGACTGATCTCAAGAACAAGGTACGTGGTCTCAATAAAGCAACTCTCGAAAAACTTTTGTATACCTTGATGGATACTTGTGCTGAATTGAAACGAGATGTCCGAGACCTAGAACTAGAAAATGAGATCCTTAAGAATGAGAAACTTGAGGCTGAAAGAGAAATTCTAGCTTCACATCAAACCATAAATGACCTTAGGGAGACCTTGATCTTGAACGAAGTAAAATATACCACCAATCAAGCCAAGGCTGAAAAGGAAACCCTTGAGCTTAAAGAAAAGGTCGAAGTTTTGCTTGCTGAAAACAAGAACCTGTCGACTAAAGCAAAATGCACAGAACACGGCCTTGCCACAAACAGGTTGTGGAACAAGTCCTCACAAGCCCTTAATTGTTTAACACTCACCACAGTCGAAACAAAAAGGGACTTGGATATAAGCCTAAACGAACCGTTTACCCAATCCATAGAAAGTATGTGGGATTACCTAAAAACATTGTTTGCTTTTATTGTGGCAAAACTGGTCACTATCAATATTCATGTCCTTCAAGAAGGTATGCCATTGAAAAGAATGAAAGGTTTGTGAAACAAATCTGGATTAGAAAGATGAGCTTTATTTGTCTAAAAGAATGGGACCCAAGTGGATCTGGGTTCCCAAAACTAACCCTTGATTTGTTTTGCAGGCTGAAGTGAGAGAGAACAACCCCACAAACAATCCAGCAAACAGGGTAAGAAACACCCTGACAAATAGCTCAGAAAATAACCTTGAAAATAGGCAGCTGTGGTATGTTGATAGTGGGTGTTTGCGGCATATGACCGGAGAAAAATCAAACTTTCTCTCACTTACAGCTTCAACCGGTGGGAGCGTGGCCTTTGGAAATGGCAAGTCTGGGACAATTTTCGGTATAGGTAGCATTGGTAAAACTATCTCCGACTCAATTGATAATGTGCACTTAGTTGATGGTTTAAAGCATAATTTACTAAGTGTGTCCCAACTGTGTGACAAGAACAATCTAGTGGTGTTCTCACGAACACATTGCTTGGTTGTCAATGCCAACACAGGAGACGTTGTGTTAAAGGGGAAGCGTCACAAAAATGTTTACAAAGTTTGTATTTCCACACTTCTCCAAAACAACCTGACTTGTTTGAGTGCTGTGAATGATGATATAATGCTCTGGCACAAGAGACTAGGTCATGCGAGCCTTACTCTTTTAAACAAACTTGTTTCCAAAGACTTGGTTGTTGGACTACCTTCCATCAAGTTTAATGATGACAGGGTATGTGAAGCTTGTGCAAAGAAAAACAAGTCAGATTGTCTTTTAAATCAAAAAGGTGTGTTAGCACTACCCGACCTCTTGAATTATTACACATTGATCTATGTGGTCCTATGAGGATAACAAGTAGAGGTGGGAAGAGGTATGTGCTTGTCATAGTGGATGATTACTCTCGATTTACTTGGACCCTGTTCTTGGCCTCCAAGGATGAAACTTTTGAGAATTTTATTGCCCTTCTCAAAAAGGTTGAAAAGAGAGTAGGACACTCATTGGTTAGCTTGAGGTCTGATCATGGTACTGAATTTGAAAATGCAAGTTTTACAGAATTTTGTAATACGCATGGTGTTGATCATAACTTCTCAGCCCCAAGAACACCCCAACAGAATGGGGTGGTTGAGCGCAAAAACCGCACCCTAGAAGACATGACTAGGACAATGCTTATTGCTAGTGGTCTTCCTAGGAACTTTTGGGCAGAAGCTTTGAACACATCATGTTACATTATGAATAGATGTATGATTAGACCTATTTTGAACAAAACTCCCTACGAACTCTTCAAAGGCAGAAAGCCCAACATTATGCATTTAAGAACATTCGGTTGTAGGTGTTTTGTGCATAATAATGGGAAGGATGCTTTAGGAAAGTTTGATCCCAGGAGTGATGAGACAATATTTCTCGGTTATTCCTCTCACAGCAAGGCATACAAAGTCTTTAACAAAAGAACCTTGTGTGTTGAGAAAAGTGTGCATGTGCTTTTTGATGAATCTAACACCTTGAAGAAGAATGGTGCACAGGAAGAAGAGTTTGAATTAGGTCTTATCCGAAAAGAAGTGTTGCCCCATGAGAGACAAGGTAAGAACACCATGGAGACAACAGGCCCGGAAGTTGTTCCTCAAAACGGCAGGCAAGGTGAACACCAAACAGGGGGAAACACCGTTGAACCCTGTTCGGGACCATGTTCTTCAGGAACAGGCTTACAAACAGGTGCAGAAACAGGCTCAGGAGGTGTTCGTGAGCCTGATTCTCCAAATATTCCGGCTAGAGTAGAGCATGTGTCTGTGGATCCACTTACTCCACGACCATGGAGGCACCATAGTTCACACCCCCTTGATCAAATTCTGTCTGATATTAACAGTGGAGTGCAAACTAGGTCTAAGCTTAAGAATTTCTGTGCTTTCTATGCTTTTCTCTCTAACATTGAGCCAAAGAATGTGAATGAAGCTCTTGCAGATTCAGATTGGGTCACGGCAATGCAAGAAGAGCTCCATCAATTTGAAAGAAACAGAGTATGGCACCTGGTACCTAAACCTGCAGAGAGAACAATCATTGGAACCAAGTGGGTGTTCCGAAACAAACTGGATGAGTCAGGAACATAGGAACAAGGCACGGTTGGTTGTTCAAGGGTATAACCAAGAAGAAGGGATCGATTATGAAGAAACCTTTGCACCAGTTGCTAGAATTGAGGCTATTCGAATCCTAATAGCCTTTGCAGCTCATATGGAAATCAAGCTATATCAAATGGACGTGAAAAGTGCATTCCTAAACGGATACCTTAAAGAAGAGGTGTATGTCAAACAACCCCCTGGTTTTGAAAACAGTGAATTTCCTAACCATGTTTTCAAACTTGACAAAGCTCTTTATGGTTTAAAACAAGCTCCTAGAGCTTGGTATGAACGTTTGTCAAGTTTTTTACTTGAAAATAATTTTAGAAGAGGCAAGGTAGACAATACCTTGTTTCTAAAAACTAAGGGGGAACATTTATTGATTGTCCAAATATATATTGATGACATTATATTTGGTGCAACTCATCATGATTTATGCAATGAATTTTCAAATATGATGAGGAGTGAGTTTGAGATGAGCATGATAGGGTGAGCTTAACTTTTTCTTAGGCTTACAAATCAAGCAAACTCCAAACGGCACCATGATCCATCAACAAAAGTATATCAAGGAGCTACTTAAGCGCTTTGGGATGGAGTCGGCAAAATCCATAGACACTCCTATTTCTCCTTCAAAGGTTATGGATGATGGGAGTCCGTCAGTTGAGGAGAAACTCTATAGGGGCATGATTGGGTCACTCCTATACCTAACCGCTAGTAGACCGAATATTGTTTTTAGTGTTGGTTTATGTGCCCGTTTTCAGTCTAATCCTAAGGAAACTCATCTTAAAGCTGTTAAACGGATACTAAGATATTTGAAGCATACACCCAATTTAGCTTTATGGTATCCTAGAGGTTGCAATTTTGATCTTGTTGGATATGCTGACGCTGACTATGCTGGATTCCTAGTTGATAGAACGAGTACCTCAGCATAAGGGGATGTACTAAGGATCACTGGAGCAGCTCTGCCACCCCTAGTACCAATGAGTCAAATCAAGATCAAACGGCGAAGAACAGGCAGGTATCTTGATCGAACGGAAAGAACAGGTACGTCCCTTGGTTGTTCGATGCATATGGGAATGTGTTTTCTTTAAACCTCCCTCCTTACCAAGGCACACGCCTTTAATGTTCTCACCCGTTGCAAACCTAGAGATCTTTAAAAGATTTTGGGTGCTCTCTCTCTCTTTAAATGCCCTGTTCTCAGTTCTTCTTTTCACCTGACTTCATCTCGCTCAAAAGCAAACCCTGCAAACAGCCTTAAACCCTAATCTCTCTCCTCTAGCAACAATGGCTTCTAACAACACCTCTCACTCAAAAGCCCTGGTTCTTGCGTCCTCAATCCCTGCTCCCCCTCGCCCAATCCTGTATAAGCCTTTCAGATTTCCGAAAAGCTTGTTCCTAAAGTCAGTCGGGATAGGGATGGATGATATTCCCTTCAATTATGGAAGGGAATTGGTGTTTCTTGTGGGGTCAGTTGCATGTCCCATTAAAGTAGAGTCGGAGGGTGCACCATCGGGGCCTCAAGACAAAATCTTGGAAACCCCTGAAGGGTTTAGTGATAATTTCGAACCCTGTTCTTTTGGGCTGTTTCCTGAAACAGTGCCAGAAACAGGGAAAGACTCTTTTGACGCCGTATGTGTGGAGGATCTGAATGTCAATTTCCGAGGGAATTCGAATGAGACATCAGAGGAGAGTCAGGAGAAGGATTCTCTCCCTGAGGCTGAACTCACTACTCCGGTTGCTCAAACCTGAGAGAAAAGGAAAAGGGTGAAAATAGTGGCCAGGCGCAGCAGAACGCCAAACAAGGCCACAACCAAGGTCTCAGCCCTCTCAAACTCCCTCTTCTCTAAAATCCTCCAAGCCTTCTCGCAAATCTGCAAGAATAGCTTTTCAATCCACTCCCCGTATCTCCAAACCCTCTGCTCTAATCATTGAGGAGATTTCCTCTTCTTCTACTGAGGGGTTCTCGAGTTCTGACTCTGAGAACACCTCTTTCAAACAGGGGACACCGGTGTTCTCCGAGTCCTCTGAAGATCAAGCCCCTCAAAAATCAACCTCTAAACCTGCTGTGAAGCCATCTCCTGCAAACTCACCCCTCAAAAGAAAGCCCAGAACAGCTCCCCTACCAGACGCTACCACCTCTGTTCCTCCTCCCAAATGCCCAAAGAAGTCCACTCCCTCTCCTATGTCTGACAAGCATGCGCAATTGCTTAAGCATAATGTCGTCAGGGGGAAGGTAGTAAATGTACGTTTTTTCGAGGAACAGGGTCTGGGGGTGTTCCTGAACAAGTTGCGAGTCCAAGGCTGGCTCGACTTGTTTGCAAACACCCAGTTGGGGTGTTCTGTGCCTGAGTTGGCTGAGTTTTACGCCAACTGCAGTGTCACCAAAGGGGTGGTGACAAGTTTTGTGAATGGGCAAGGCATTAAGGTTGATGCGCCCACACTTGGGAAAATATTGGGGGTGCCCTCACAAGGCTTTGCTGTGTATGTGAGGGAAGACAAGACTGCCCTGGCAACAGCCAGGCTCCTAGAGGTGTCCCAACGCCTCAGTCAGAAACAGGGCCTGAGAACACCCCTCTCGGTTAAGAAGGGTGAAATGACCTCCCTGCACCAACTACTGTTTATGTTCACCATCAAGAACATAATTCCGCGAGGTCAAGGGCGAAACTCAGCAGATGCCCTCGATCAATGTCTGGTGGACCTACTGGATCGGGAGGAACCAATAAACCTCCCTGCAATCATGATTCGCCATATAGGGCGAATTGCGAACACCACCCGAGCCCATGATCTTGGATATAGGTTTCTGCTGACAAGGGTGTTTGAGCACTTTAGGATAGCGCTCACACGGAGAGTGGCGGCCCAAATCATTGATGAGATTGGGATTGACACCCTGCTAGGGTGTGGCTATGAGGTTGGCGAAGGGTCAGTCTCCAAACAGGGTCGTCGACCACCTCGACCACCTGTTTCTGGGCAACCTTCCATCAAGGTTGAGGCTGTTCTTGAGGACAATGCTCGCCTCAAGGATGAGCTCTCCGCCGTCAAGGCTGCTCTTGCTGAGGAACAAGCCCTCTCCGCCAAACGCCATGAAGATTTGCTTGCCCTTCTCTCCACCCTTGCCCCCAGCATTCCTCCTTTGCAAACGAAACCACCCCCTGCTCCCTGATTGTCTAGGCTGGTCTCTAGTCTCCTCCTCCTCCTCTCTTAGTTTTGCTGTTTTGGCATTGTACTACTTTTCTTTGCAATGAAATATCTATTTGCAATGCTTTATATGCTTTTCTTGCAACCATCCTGTTGTTCTTGCTTTTTAATGATGCCAAAAGGGGGAAGAATAGTGTAACCTATTGACAAAGTATGACGAATGAGCCTGACCTTGACTCGATGGGGTGGGTTGACCTCTAACTCCTTGTACCTACGTGGATTCCTTTCAGCATTCAATTTTTTTAATATGGACACTTGCTTTGTCATCTTCAAAAAGGGGGAAATTGTTGAACTAGTATATTCAGTTTTGATGACAACAAACCCAAGTGTAAAATGCTCTTAAGTAATGTTGCTCCAAACAAAGTTCTCCAAACAGGCATACACTGTTATTTTCAATATGCGTCTTAACTTGTTTGCTGAATGTTGAGAACAAGTCTTAAGAACAGGTCTCATACCTTGATGACTCACGCTCAAGTCAAGAACACCACCTCGATGAGTTGATTGTGTGTTAAGATCAGTTCCTGAACTCAAGCAATACAAGAACAACCTGGTAAACAGGCTAGGTGTTTCAAGGACAATCCAGCAAACAGACCTTTCTGAACTCAAGCCATACAAGAACAACCTGGCAAACAGGTTGGTCTAGGTGGTTGGGGCAGCGTATTCGTCTTGAACAAGATGACTGGATCTACAACAAGATGTCTTGGTAATTTAGGTTTTATTTTTTTAGACTCTTGTTAATATGCCAATCTTGAAAAGTCTCTAACTAACCACTCTTGAATTGGTTGCGCTATTTGCTTCAGAACACCAAGTTAGAACAACCCTGTAAATAGGGTACCTAGGGTGTTTCTGAACTGCAACAGCCAAACCTGGTCACTTTGGAAAACTTATTTTGGTTGGCCAAAAGCTCTAATATATTTTGATAAAATTCCAAGATAGCAATTTAAGCTGTAGGAAATCTTTTGATATGAAAATCACTTGGGAGATTTGCAAAACTGATTTTGGAAAATATTTACCAAAATCGAAAATATTTCTCTCTTATCCTTTGGAAAGTGATTAATTCAAAATTCAAGCTGAGATTCTTTTCCAGGTATTTCACGGCTATTTTTAAGGGAAAAAGATAGTCTTTTATCCTCCAAAATCAAATCCCTACAATATTGGGAAACTCTATCCTCATTGGATCTTTTAGCCGTTGGAATTCTCTGTGCTAAGCAAAAATCTCTCTTTGCTAAACATAGCTGATTTTATCACTTCTCCTTGTTTTTGACCGTTGGATTTTTTGTTTAAAAACTCAACATTTCACTCCCATTCATAAGATAAGAAAAAACGAGAAACATACACAACATACGCAAAAAGGGAGAAGTGCAAAAGTGGTTTTTCTAGTGAGAAGAATTTTTCGAGCTACTCTTGAGAAAAGAAAAACCGAGACAAGTTGTGTTTAAGCTGAGCTTTCAAGATATTGGCATACTAGGACCTCATTGTACCTTACATCTGCTTAAATCAGAAGCACCCCCGTAAGGTGTTTTGTAACCCTGATCTTGGATCAGAAAAGTGAGTGAAGTGGTCCTCAGTCGTGTGGACTTTGGATGTGTCCAATCTGGTGAGATTTGGACGTGGTGTAACCTTTCTTAGAAAAGAAGGTTACGTGGTTGCAAGTTGTAACAAGGTGTGTTACATTTGTAACGTGTGAAGCCCGTTAGTGAAAGTGGTTAAATCCTACACGAGGTAGGTCGTGGTTTTTCACACCTCAGTTGGGCTAGAGGTGTTTTCCACGGAAAAATTGTGTGTGCTTTATTTCCGCATTTATCCTGTTGATTTTCGCCTTTGAGCAAATTGAAAACATCTGGTGCAAACAAGTCAAAAGGTTGGTTGTAATTCAAGAACAATCTCTGCAATCAGGAGCGTGTTTGTCAGTAAGTACGCGAAAATCGAACACCACAATTCACCCCCCTCTTGTGGGTAAGTACTCCTAAATTCAACAGTGAAGCTTTCAACAACTACAAGCAATGGAAGACATTAGTGGAAATCAAACTGGGAAGAAGATTAAGTGGCTGCGCACTGGCAATGGGCTGGAATTCTGTTCATCTGAGTTTGATGAGTTATGTCATATTGAAAGGATTGCTAGACATCGTACGGTCAGGGATACACCATAGCAGAATGGTGTCGCAGAACGTCTGAATCAAATACTTCTGGAGAGAGCTAGGTGCATGCTCTCTAATGCTGGGTTGGCTAGAAGGTTTTGGGTAGAAGCGCTTAATACAGTATGCTATTTGATCAATCGTGCACGTCAAACAGGCACACATCTCAGAACTCCATGTGAGATGTGGTCTGGTAAACCTACAGATTACTCAAATCTGAAAGTGTTTGGTTGTCCTATTTATTATCATATAAATAAGGGTAAATTGGAACCTCGAGCCAGGAAGGGAGTATTTTTGGGCGATGGGGATGGTGTGAAAGGTTATAGAATGTAGTCTCCATCAGAAAATAGGGTTATTATTAGTAGAAATTGGTTTTTGATGAAAATTCCATGTTTGACCCTACTGTGAAGTTTGTTATTGCGTCAGAAACTGGTGGTGTTGAGAAACAGGTGGAGCACCAAGTCACTCATTACGAGAGTGAACCACAACAGGAAGAAGCTCGACATTCCTGTGCAGAAACCGAGCCCACACCGCTAGCTAATCCACATAGCTTAGCTCTTGGTTGCTCTCGGAGGGTTGATTTCAGGAAGCCTCCTACGAAATACGATTTTGAGGTTATGGTGGCTTATGCACTACAGGTTGCTGAAGAGGTGGATCCTCACGAGCCATCCACCTATAAAGAAGCGGTCACATGTGCCGAGTCTACCCAATGGATTGCAGCAATGGGAGATGAGATGGAGTCACTTCAAAAGAATAAGACTTGGGAACTTGTGAAACGGCCGTTGGACAGAAAAATCATCACCTGCAAATGGGTTTTTAAGAATAAGGAAGGGATATCACCTACTGAGGGGACCAAGTACAAAGCTCGAGTGGTTGAAAGAGGGTTTAGTCAGGAGAAGGGAGTAGACTACACTGAGATTTTCTCACCAGTGGTCAGACATACTTCCATCAGAGTACTATTAGCAATGGTGGCACATCAGGACCTTGATCTTGAGCTTGAGCAACTTGATGTGAAGACAGCTTTCTTACATGGAGAGCTAGAAGAAGATATGTACGTGGCTCAGCCAGATGGTTTCCAAGCTCTTGGAAAAGAAGAATATGTCTGTCGTCTGAAGAAGCCCTTATATGGACTAAACCAGTCACCTAGGCAGTGGTACAAGAGGTTTGACACCTACATGATACAGGTTGGGTATAACAGGAGTCCATATGACTGTTGTGTATATCACAACAAGCCAACAAATGGTTCATTTATCTATTTGGTGCTATATGCTGATGATATGCTGATAGCTGCCGTGCACAAATTTGATGTTCAAAAACTGAAAGGTCTCCTAAGTGCTGAGTTCGAGATGAACGATCTGGGTCCAGCAAAGAAATTTTGGCTGTCGAGATCTATAGGAATAGAAGTCAGAAGAAGCTTTTCTTATCACAGACGGGCTATATTCATAAGATATTGTCAAGATTCGGTATGTCTACAGCAAAACCTATAGATCCTCCAAGTGCTGCAAATGCCCACCTATCTATTGCATTTGCTCCTAAAACTATTGAAGAAAGGGATTATATGTCTCGAGTTCCTTATGCTAGTGCAGTAGGGAGTTTGATGTATGCGATGGTCTGTGCAAGACCTGACCTTGCACACGCTATTAGTGTTGTCAGTAGGTTCATGGGAGAACCTGGTACGGAGCATTGGCAAGCTATGAAGAGGATTTTTCGCTATCTAAGAGGCACGTCTGATGTTAGTCTCATCTATGGAGGTGACACCCAGTGTTTGGTGACAGGTTATTCAGATTCTGATTATGCTGGAGATGTGGATAGCAGGAGATCAATAACTGGTTATATCTTCACTCTTGGAGGTTCTGTTACAAGCTGGAAGGCAACTTCACAGCCCACGGTTACTTTGTCTAGTGCAGAAGCAGAGTACATAGCACTGACAGCAGCAGCCAAGGAGGGAATTTGGTTAAAAGGACTAGTCAGTGATTTTGGTATACCCCATGCTCAGGCTACCATATACTGTGATAGCTTGAGTACAATACGTTTCGCAAAGGATCAGGCTCACCATGAGAGGACCAAACACATCGGTGTTCGATATCATTTCCTGAGAAGTGAAAAGACAATTCAAGTGAAGAAAGTCAGTACTGCTGATAATCTTGCCGATATGTTCACTATGTCGAGTTCCAGCTTGCAAGTTCCAACATTGTCTGGACTTGCTAAATGTTGGAAGCTGTTAATTTGCCCCTTGGAGGGCAAAAATCTAAGGCAGAAGAGATCTGGCACTGTTATGGTGCATCTGTTATTACTATAAGAGGATTCAAGTCAAGGTGGAGATCTGTTAATGCCTTAAAACTGACGGCGTACGTGATGTATGGGTTAGGGTTAGCTCTAAAACCTAAACCCTATATATGTAATGCTTATCTCTGTATTCCCATGTCAATAAAACAATTCCTTTCTTCTGCCTGTGGACATAGCTAACACATTGTTAGTGAACCACGTTAAATCTATGTGTGTTTGTCAATTTGTTCATACTCTCTCGCATCCGTTATAACAAACTGGTATCAGAGCTTTAGGGTTTTCGAATTCTGGTGAGAAAGATGTCCGCTTTGAACGTAAAAATTGACAAATTTACTAGGAGGAACAGTTTTAGTCTATGGCAGATCAAGATGCGAGCCCTGTTAAAGCAACAAGGGTTATGGGCACCGCTGGCAAAGAAAGATGCAGGCACCGACACAGCTGAGATGGCCAGTCTGGAGGAAAAGGCACACGCGACGATCATGCTGTGCCTTGCAGATGATATCATCATGAAAATCGCAGACTAGGATACTGCTGCTGGGCTGTGGTTAAAGCTTGAGATTCTGTACATGACGAAGTCTTTAACCAACAAGTTGCTCTTGAAGCAACGTCTGTTTGGTCTGCGAATGCAGGAAGGTATGTCTTTGAGAGATCACTTAGATCAATTAAACACAATCCTGTTAGACTTGCCTAATATTGAGGTCAAAATTGAAGATGAGGATGCTGCCCTAATTCTGTTAGTATCTCTCCCACCCTCATATGAAAATTTCGTGTAATCTTTTATTGTTGGGAAAGATACTGTGTCTCTGAAAGAGGTTGGATCATCTCTTCATAGCAGAGAGTTGTGTCATAAGGCGGCCAGTACAGGTGGTGTTGGTATCGAGGCTATTGGGTTGATAGCTAGTGGGGGCAAAAGACTTGGGAATCCGGGGAAGAAGAAATCAAAGTCGTTGGGTCCTAAGGGTCCTAAACTGGTTGATATCTGTAACTACTGTAAGGAGACGGGACACTGGAAAAATTAGTTCCCTAAAAAGAAGACGCAGCAACAACAACAGGAGAAAGAAGCAGGTACTGCCGCTGTCGCAGAAGGTGACAGTAGGTCCGAAGAAGATATAGCCCAAGTCGCTGACGAACCTGTGCATCATACTGATGTGTAGATCCTAGATTCAGGGGCATCTTACCATATATGTCTGCGTAGAGAATGGTTTATCACTCACGAGCAAGTGACTAGAGGCAATATTTCTATGGCTAATAGTGCTGCTTGCGGAGTGGGTGGAATTGGTTCTATACAGATAAGGGCACGTAATGGTAAATTCTGTACGTTGAACAATGTCGAGCATATTCCACATATGACAAAGAATCTAATATCATTGAGTCTGTTGGACATGAAAGGATTCCGTTTTCAAGGTGAAGGAGGAGTTTTGTATACCTGCAAGGGTTCAGATAGGGTTCTGAAGGGTGTCAAGCAAGGTACTTCGTATATACTGCAAGGCACTACGTTATCTATTTCAGCTGCTGTTGCATCTTCAGAAGTTCACAAGGATGATATGACCAAGTTATGGCACATGAGACTTGGTCATATGAGTGAAAGAGGGGTGTAAATTTTTGGCAAAGAGTGATCTCCTCTGTGGCCACAAGGTGGTAACCGATCCTGGGTTTTGTGAGCATTGTGTTTTTGGAAAGCTACATCGAACCAAGTTTCCAAAAGCAATTCACCGAACAAAAGGTACGCTTGATTATATTCATTCAGATTGTTGGGGCCCCTCTCTTGTTGAATCTTTAAGGGGTCATAGGTACTTTCTGTCAATTATTAATGATTATTCCAGAATGTCTTGGGTGTTTATGATGAAACACAAAATTGAAGCTTTCAACAACTTCAAGCAGTGGAAGACATTAGTGGAAAATCAAACTAGGAAAAAGATCAAGTGGCTGCGCACCGACAATGGGCTGGAATTCTGTTCATCTGAGTTTGATGAGTTATGTTATAGGGAAGGGATTGCTAGACATCGCATAGTAAGGGATACACCACAGCAGAATGGTGTTGCAGAACATCTTAATCAAACACTTCTAGAGAGAGCTAGGTGCATGCTCTCTAATGCTGGGTTGGCTAGAAGGTTTTGGGCAGAAGCGGTTAATACAGCATGCTATTTGATCAATCGTGGACCTCATACAGGCACACATCGCAAAACTCTATGTGAGATGTGGTCTGGTAAACCTGCAGATTATTCAAATCTGAAAGTTTTTGGTTGTCCTGTTTATTATCATATAAATGAGGGCAAATTGGAACCTCGAGCCAGGAAGGGAGTATTTTTGGGCTATGGGGATGGAATGAAAGGTTAGAGAATCTGATCTCGATCAGAAAATAGGGTTAATATTAGTAGAAATGTGGTTTTTGATGGGAATTCTATGTTTGACCCTACTGTGAAGTCTGTTATTATGTCAAAAACTGGTGGTGTTGGGAAACTGGTGGAGCACCAAGTCGCTCATGATGAAGGTGAACCACAGCAGCAAGAATCTCAACATTCTTGTGCAGAAACCGAGCCCACACCGCTAGCTAATCCACAAAGCTTAGCTCTTGGTCGCTCTCGGAGGGCTAATTTCGGGAAGCCTCCTACGAAATACGGTTTCGAGGTTATGGTGGCTTATACGCTACAGGTTGCTGAAGAGGTGGATGCTCATGAGCCGTCCACCTATAAAGAAGCAGTCACATGTTCCGAGTCTACCCAATGGATTACAGCAGTGGGAGACGAGGTGGAGTCACTTCAAAAGAATAAGACTTGGGAACTAATGAAACGGTCGTTGGATAGAAAAATCATCACCTATGAATGGGTTTTTAAGAAAAAGGAAGGGATATCACCTACTGAGGGGACCAAGTACAAAGCTCGAGTGGTTGCAAGAGGGTTTAGTCAAGAGAAAGGAGTAGACTACACTGAGATTTTCTCACCAGTGGTCATACATACTTCCATCAGAGTACTATTACTAATGGTGGCACATCAGGATCTTGATCTTGAGCGTGACCAACTAGATGTGAAGATAGCTCTCTTACATGGGGAGCTGGAAGAAGATATATACATGGCTCAGCCAGATGGTTTCCAAGCTCCTGAAAAAGAAGAATATGTCTGTCGTCTGAAGTAGTCCTTATATGAACTAAAGCAGTCACCTAGGCAGTGGTACAAGAGGTTTGACACCAACATGATACCGGTCGGGTATAACAGGAGTCCATATGGCTGTTGTGTATATCACAACAAGGCAATAAATGGTTCGTTTATCTATTTAGTGCTATATGTTGATGATATGCTGATAGCTGTAGGGCACAAATCTAATGTTCAAAAACTGAAAAGTCTCCTAACTGCTGACTTCGAGATGAAGGATCTAGGTCCAGCGAACAAAATTTTGGGTGTGGAGATCTATAGGGACAAAAGTCAGAAGAAGCTTTTCTTATCATAGAAGGGCTATATTTAGAAGATATTGTCAAGATTCGGCATGTCTACAGCAAAACCTAAAGATACTCTAGGTGCTGCAAATGCCCACCTATCCATTGCATTTGCTCCTAAAACTGTTGAAGGAAGGGATTACATGTCTCGAGTTCCTTATGCTAGTGCAGTAGGGAGTTTGACGTATGCGATGGTCTGTACAAGACCTGACCTTGCACACGCTGTTAGTGTTGTCAGCAGGTTCATGGGAGAACCTGGTACGGAGCATTGGCAAGCTGTGAAGAGGACTTTTCGCTATCTAAGAGGCACGTCTGATGTTAGTCTCATCTATGGAGGTGATACCTAGTATTTGGTGACAGGTTATTCAGATTCTGATTATGCTGGAGATGCGGATAGCAGGAGATCAATGACTGGTTATATCTTCACTCTTGGAGGTTCTGTTGTAAGCTGGAGGGCAACTTCACGACCCACGGTTACTTTGTCTAGTGCGGAAGCAGAGTACATGGCACTGACAGCAGCAGCCAAGGAGGGGATCTGGTTAAAAGGACTAGTCAGTGATTTTGGTCTACCCCATGTTCAGGCTACCATATACTGTGATAGCTTGAGTACAATATGTTTAGCAAAGGATCAGGTTCACCATGAGAGGACCAAACACATTGATGTTTGATATCATTTCCTGAGAAGTGAAAAGATAATTCAAGTGAAGAAAGTCAGTACTGCTAACAATCTTGCCGATATGTTCACTATGCCGAGTTCTAGCTAGCAAGTTCCAACGTTGTCTGGACTTCCTAAATGTTGGAAGCTGTTAATTTGCCCCTTGGAGGGCAGAAATCTGAGGTAGAAGAGATCTGGCACTGTTATGGTGCATCTGTTGTTACTATGACAGGGTTCAAGTCAAGGTGGAGATCTGTTAGAATGCCTTGAAACTGACAGCGTATGTGATGTATGGGTTAGAGTTAGCTCCAAAACCTAAACCCTATATATGTAATGTTTATCTCCATATTCCTATATCAATAAAACTGTTCCTTTCTTCTGCCTGTGGACGTACCTAACACATTGTTAGTGAACCACGTTAAATCTGTATGTATTTGTCAATTTGTTCATACTTTCTCACATCTGTTATAACAAACTGGTATCAGAGCTTTAGGGTTTTCAAATTCTGGTGAGAAAGATGTCTGATTTGAATGTAAAAATTGACAAATTTACTGGGAGGAACAGTTTTAGTCTATAACAGATCAAGATGTGAGCCCTGTTGAAGCAACAAGGGTTAAGGGCGCCGCTGGCAAAGAAAGATGTAGGCGCCGACACCGCTGAGATGGCCAGTCTAGAGGAAAGGCACACGCGACGATCATGCTGTGTCTTGCAGATGATGTCATCATTGAAATCGCAGACCAGGATACTGCTGTTGGGCTGTGGTTGAAGCTTGAGAGTCTATACATGACGAAGTCTTTAACCAATAAGTTGCTCTTGAAGCAACGTCTGTTTGGTCTGTGAATGTAGGAAGGTATGTCTTTGGGAGATCACTTACATCAATTAAACACAATCCTGTTAGACTTGCGTAATATTAAGGTCAAAATTGAAGATGAGGATGCTGCCCTAATTCTGTTATTATCTCTCCCACCCTCATATAAAAATTTCGTGTAATCTTTTATTGTTGGGAAAGATACTGTGTCTTTGGAAGAGGTTGGATCATCTCTTCATAGCAGAGAGCTGTGTTATAACGTGGCTGGTACAGGTGGTGCTGGTACCAAGGCTATTGGGTTGATAGCCAGTAGGGGTAAAAGACCTCAGAATTCGGGGAAGAAGAAATTAAAGTCGTAGGGTCCTAAGGGTCCTAAACCTGTGATATTTGTAACTACTGTAAGGAGACGGGACACTGGAAAAATCAATGCCTTAAAAAGAAGAGGCAGCAACAATAACACGAGAAAGAAGCAGGTACTGCTACTGTCGCAGAAGGTGACAGTAGGTCCGAAGAAGATATAGCCCTAGTCGCCGATGAACCTATGCATCATACTGATGTGTGGATCCTAAATTCAAGGGCATCTTACCATATATGTTTGCGTAGAGAATGGTTTATCACTTACGTGCAGGTGACTAGAGGCAACATTTCTATGGCTAACAGTGCTGCTTGCAGGGTGGCTAGAATTGGTTCTATACAGGTACGGACACGAAATGGTAAATTCTGTACGTTGAATAATGTCAGGCATGTTCCACATATGATAAAGAATCTAATATCATTGAGCCTGTTAGACACGAAAGGATTCAGTTTTCAAGGTGAAGGAGGAGTTCTGTATGCCAGCAAGGGTTTAGATAGGGTTCTGAAGGGTGTCAAGTGAGGTACTTTGTATATACTGCAAGGCACTACGTTATATGTTTCAGCTGCTGTTGCATCTTCAGAAGATCACAAGGATCATATGACCAAGTTATGGCACATGAGACTTGGTCATATGAGTGAAAGAGGGGTGCAAATTTTGGCAAAGAGAGATCTCCTATGTGGTCACAAGGTGGTAACGGATCTTGGGTTCTGTGAGCATTGTGTTTTTAAAACCTACATCGTACCAAGTTTCCAAAAGCAATTCATCGAACAAAAGGTACGCTTGATTATATTCATTCGGATTGTTGGGGCCCCTCTCGTGTTAAATCTTCGAGGGGTTATAGGTACTTTCTGTCAATTATTGATGATTATTCTAGAATGTCTTGGATGTTTATGCTGAAACACAAAAGTGAAGCTTTCAACAACTTCAAGCAATGGAAGACATTATCGGAAAATCAAACTAGGAAGAAGATTAAGTGGCTGCGCACTGACAATGGGCTGGAATTCTGTTCATTTAAGTTTGATGAGTTATGTCATAGTGCAGGGATTGCTAGACATCGCACGGTCAGGGATACACTACAGCAGAATGGTGTCGCAGAACGTCTGAATCAAACACTTCTGGAGAGAGCTAGGTGCATGCTCTCCAATGCTGGGTTGGTTAGAAGGTTTTGGGCAGAAGCGGTTAATACAGCATGCTATTTGATCAATCGTGGACCTCCCACAGGTACACATCTCAAAACTCCATGTGAGATGTGGTTTAGTAAACCTGCAGATTACTCAAATCTGAAAGTTTTTGGTTGTCCTATTTATTATCATATAAATGAGGGTAAATTGGAACCTCGAGCCAGGAAGGGATTATTTTTGGGCTACGGGGATAGAGTGAAAGGTTACAGAATTTGGTCTCCATTAGAAAATAGGGTTATTATTAGTAGAAATTGGTTTTTGATGAAAATTCTATGTTTAACCCTACTGTGAAGTCTGTTTTTGCGTCAGAAACTAGTAGTGTTGAGAAACAGGTGGAGCGCCAAGTCATTCATTATGAGAGTGAACCACAACAGGAAGAAGCTCAACATTCTTGCGTAGAAACCGAGCCCACAGCGCTAGCTAATCCACATAGCTTAGCTCTTGCTTGCTCTCGGAGGGTTAATTTCGGGAAGCCTCCTACGAAATACGATTTTGAGGTTATGGTGGCTTATGCACTACAGGTTGCTAAAGGGGTGTATCCTCGCGAGCCGTCCACTTATTAAGAAGCAGTCACATGTTCCGAGTCTACCTAATGGATTGCAGCAATGGGAGATGAGATGGAGTCACTTCAAAAGAATAAGACTTGGGAACTAGTGAAACGGTCGTTGGACAGAAAAATCATCACCTGCAAATGCGTTTTTAAGAAGAAGGAAGGGATATCACCTACTGAGGGGACCAAGTACAAAGCTCGAGTGGTTGCAAGAGGGTTTAGTCAGGAGAAGGGAGTAGACTACACCGAGATTTTCTCACCAGTGGTCAGACATACTTCCATCAGAGTACTATTACTAATGGTGGCACATCAGGATCTTGATCTTGAGCTTGAGCAACTAGATGTGAAGGCAGCTTTCTTACATGAAGAGCTGGAAGAAGATATATACATGGCTCAGCCAGATGATTTCCAAGTTCCTGGAAAAGAAGAATATGTCTATCGTCCGAAGAAGTCCTTATATGGACTAAAGCAGTCACCTAGGCAGTAGTACAAGAGGTTTGGCACCTACATGATACAGGTTAGGTATAACAGGAGTCCATATGACTATTATGTATATCACAACAAGGCAACAAATGGTTCGTTTATTTATTTGGTGCTATATGTTGATGATGTGCTGATAGTTGTAGAGCACAAATCTGATGTTCAAAAACTGAAAGGTCTCCTAAGTGCTGAGTTCGAGATGAAGCATCTGGGTCCACCAAAGAAAATTTTGGGTGTGGAGATCTATAGGGATAGAAGTTAGAAGAAGCTTTTCTTATGACAGAAGGGCTATATTCAAAAGATATTATCAAGATTCGGCATGTCTACAGCAAAACCTATAGATACTCTAAGTGCTGTAAATGCCCACCTATCTATTACATTTTCCCCTAAAACTATTGAAGAAAGGGATTACATGTCTCGAGTTCCTTATGCTAGTGCATATGCGATGGTCTGTATAAGACCTGACCTTACAGACGCTGTTAGTGTTGTTAGTAGGTTCATGAAAGAACCTGGTACGGAGCATTGGCAAGTTGTAAAGAGGATTTTTCGCTATCTAAGAGGCAAGTCTGATGTTAGTGTCATCTATGGAGGTGATACCTAGTGTTTGGTGACAGGTTATTCAGATTCTGATTATGCTGGAGATGTGGATAGCAGGAGATCAATGACTGGTTATATCTTCACTCTTGGAGGTTCTGTTGTAAGCTGGAAGGCAACTTCACAGCCCACGGTTACTTTGTCTAGTGCGGAAGTAGAGTACATGGCACTGACAGCAGCAGCCAAGGAGGGAATCTGGTTAAAAGGACTAGTAAGTGATTTTGGTCTACCCCATGCTCAGGCTACCATATACTGTGATAGCTTGAGTACAATATGTTTAGCAAAGGATCAGATCCACTATGAGGTGACCAAACACATTGATGTTAGAGATCATTTCCTGAGAAGTGAAAAGACAATTCAAGTGAAGAAAGTTGGTACTGCTGACAATCCTGCCGATATGTTCACTATGCCGAGTTCCAGCTAGCAAGTTCCAACATTGTCTGGACTTGCTAAATGTTGGAAGCTGTTAATTTCCCCCTTAGAGGGCAAAAATCTGAGGCAGAAGAGATCTAGCACTGTTATGGAGCATCTGTTGTTGCTATAAGAGGATTCAAGTCAAGGTGGAGATCTGTTAGAATGCCTTGAAACTGACGGTGTACGTGATGCATGGGTTAGGGTTAGCTCTAAAACCTAAACCCCATTTGTGTAATGCTTATATCTGTATTCCCATATCAATAAAACTATTCCTTTCTTCTGCCTATGGACGTAGCTAACACATTGTTAGTGAACCACGTTAAATCTGTGTGTGTTTGTCAATTTGTTCATGCCGTCTCACATCCGTTATAACAAACGGATATCAGAGCTTTAGGGTTTTCGAATTCTGGTGAGAAAGATGTCCGCTTTGAATGTAAAAATTGACAAATTTACTGGGAGGAACAGTTTTAGTCTATGCCAGATCAAGATACGAGCCCTGTTGAAGCAACAAGGGTTATGGGCACCGCTGGGAAAGAAAGATGCAGGCGTTGACACCGCTGAGATGGCCAGTCTGGAGGAAAAGGCACACGCGATGATCATGCTATGTCTTGCAGATAATATCATCACTGAAATCGCAGACCAGGATACTGCTGCTGGGCTGTGGTTAAAGCTTGAGAGTCTATACATGACGAAGTCCTTAACCAACAAGTTGCTCTTGAAGCAACGTCTGTTTGGTCTGCGAATGCAGGAAGGTATGTCTTTGAGAGATCACTTAGATCAATTAAACACAATCCTGTTAGACTTGCGTAATATTAAGGTCAAAATTGAAGATGAGGATGCTGCCCTAATTCTGTTAGTATCTCTCCCACCCTCATATGAAAATTTCATGTAATCTTTTATTGTTGGGAAAGATACTATGTCTCTGGAAGAGGTTGGATCATCTCTTCATAGTAGAGAGCTGTGTTATAACGTGGTTGGTACAGGTGGTGCTGGTACCAATGCTATTGGGCTGATAGCCAGTAGGGGTAAAAGACCTCAGAATTCGGGGAAGAAGAAATTAAAGCCGTAGGGTCCTAAGGGTCCTAAACCTGTGATATTTGTAACTACTGTAAGGAGACAAGACACTGGAAAAATCAATGCCTTAAAAAGAAGAGACAGCAACAATAACACCAGAAAGAAGCAGGTACTGCTATTGTCGCAGAAGGTGACAGTAGGTCCGAAGAAGATATAGCCCTAGTCGCTGATGAACCTGTGCATCATACTGATGTGTGGATCCTAAATTCAAGGGCATCTTACCATATATGTCTGCGTAGAGAATGGTTTATCACTTAGGCGCAGGTGACTAGAGGCAACATTTCTATGGCTAACAGTGCTGCCTGCAGGGTGGCTAGAATTGGTTCTATACAGGTACGGACACCTAATGGTAAATTCTGTACGTTGAGCAATGTGAGGCATGTTCCACATATGATAAAGAATCTAATATCATTGAGCCTGTTAGACATGAAAGGATTCAGTTTTCAAGGTGAAGGAGGAGTTCTGTATGCCTGTAAGGGTTCAGATAGGGTTCTGAAGGATGTCAAGCGAGGTACTTTGTATATACTGCAAGGCACTACGTTATCTGTTTCAGCTGCTGTTGCATCTTCAGAAGATCACAAGGATGATATGACAAGTTATGGCACATGAGACTTAGTCATATGAGTGAAAGAGGGGTGCAAATTTTGGCAAAGAGAGATCTCCTATGTGGTCACAAGGTGGTAACGGATCTTGGGTTCTATGAGCATTGTGTTTTTAAAACCTACATCGTACCAAGTTTCCAAAAGCAATTCACCGAACAAAAGGTACGCTTGATTATATTCATTCGGATTGTTGGGGCCCCTCTCGTGTTAAATCTTTGAGGGGTCATAGGTACTTTCTGTCAATTATTGATGATTATTCCAGAATGTCTTGGATGTTTATGCTGAAACACAAAAGTGAAGCTTTCAACAACTTCAAGCAATGGAAGACATTAGTGGAAAATCAAACTGGGAAGAAGATGAAGTGGCTGCGCACTGACAATGGGCTGGAATTCTGTTCATCTAAGTTTGATGAGTTATGTCATAGTGCAGGGATTGCTAGACATCGCACGGTCAGGGATACACCACAGCAGAACGGTGTCGCAGAACATCTGAATCAAACACTTCTGGAGAGAGCTAGGTGCATGCTCTCCAATGTTGGGTTGGTTAGAAGGTTTTGGGCAGAAGCGGTTAATACAGCATGCTATTTGATCAATCGTGGACCTCACACAGGTACACATCTCAAAACTCCATGTGAGATGTGGTCTAGTAAACCTGCAGATTACTCAAATCTGAAAGTTTTTAGTTGTCCTGTTTATTATCATATAAATGAGGGTAAATTGGAACCTCGAGCCAGGAAGGGAGTATTTTTGGGCTACGGGGATAGAGTGAAAGGTTACAGAATTTGGTCTCCATTAGAAAATAGGGTTATTATTAGTAGAAATTGGTTTTTGATGAAAATTCTATGTTTAACCCTACTGTGAAGTCTGTTATTGCGTCAGAAACTAGTCGTGTTGAGAAACAGGTGGAGCGCCAAGTCACTCATTATAAGAGTGAACCACAACAGGAAGAAGCTCAACATTCTTGCGTAGAAACCGAGCCCACACCGCTAGCTAATCCCCATAGCTTAGCTCTTGGTTGCTCTCGGAGGGTTAATTTTGGGAAGCCTCCTACGAAATACGATTTTGAGGTTATGGTGGCTTATGCACTACAGGTTGCTGAAGAGGTGGATCCTCACGAGCTGTCCACTTATGAAGAAGCAGTCACATGTTCCGAGTCTACCCAATGGATTGCAGCAATGGGAGATGAGATGGAGTCACTTCAAAAGAATAAGACTTGGGAACTAGTGAAAAGGCCGTTGGACAGAAAAATCATCACCTACAAATGCGTTTTTAAGAAGAAGGAAGGGATATCACCTACTGAGGGGACCAAGTACAAAGCTCGAGTGGTTGCAAGAGGGTTTAGTCAGGAGAAGGGAGTAAACTACACTGAGATTTTCCCACTAGTGGTCAGACATACTTCATCAGAGTACTATTAGTAATGGTGGCACATCAAGATCTTGATCTTGAGCTTGAGCAACTAGATGTGAAGGCAACTTTCTTACATGGGGAGCTGGAAGAAGATATCTGCATGGCTCAGCCAGATGATTTCCAAGTTCCTGGAAAAAAAGAATATGTCTGTCGTCTGAAGAAGTCCTCATATGGACTAAAGCAGTCACCTAGGCAGTGGTACAAGAGGTTTGACACCTACATGATACAGGTTAGGTATAACAGGAGTCCATATGACTGTTATGTATATCACAACAAGGCAACAAATGGTTCGTTTATCTATTTGGTGCTATATGTTGATGATATGCTGATAGCTGTAGAGCACAAATCTGATGTTCAAAAACTGAAAGGTCTCCTAAGTGCTGAGTTCGAGATGAAGCATCTGGGTCCACCAAAGAAAATTTTGGGTGTGGAGATCTATAGGGATAGAAGTCAGAAGAAGCTGTTCTTATGACAGAAGGGCTATATTCAAAAGATATTGTCAAGATTCGGCATGTCTACAGCAAAACCTATAGATACTCTAAGTGCTGCAAATGCCCACCTATCTATTACATTTGCCCCTAAAACTGTTGAAGAAAGGGATTACATGTCTCGAGTTCCTTATGCTAGTGCAGTAGGGAGTTTGACGTATGCGATGGTCTGTATAAGACCTGACCTTACAGACGCTGTTAGTGTTGTTAGTAGGTTCATGAAAGAACCTGGTACGGAGTATTGGCAAGTTGTAAAGAGGATTTTTCGCTATCTAAGAGGCAGGTCGGATGTTAGTCTCACCTATGGAGGTGATACCTAGTGTTTAGTGACAGGTTATTCAGATTTTGATTATGCTGGAGATGTGGATAGCAGGAGATCAATGACTGGTTATATCTTCACTCTTGGAGGTTCTGTTGTAAGATAGAAGGCAACTTCACAGCCCACGGTTACTTTGTCTAGTGCGGAAGCAGAGTACATGGCACTGACAGCAGCAGCCAAGGAGGGAATCTGGTTAAAAGGACTAGTAAGTGATTTTGGTCTACCCCATGCTCAGGCTACCGTATACTGTGATAGCTTGAGTACAATATGTTTAGCAAAGGATCAGATCCACCATGAGGTGACCAAACACATTGATGTTCGAGATCATTTCCTGAGAAGTGAAAAGACAATTCAAGTGAAGAAAGTCGATACTGTTGACAATCCTGCCGATATGTTCACTATGCCGAGTTCCAGCTAGCAAGTTCCAATATTGTCTAGACTTGCTAAATGTTGGAAGCTGTCAATTTCCCCCTTGGAGGGCAAAAATCTAAGGCAGAAGAGATCTAGCACTGTTATGGTGCATCTGTTGTTGCTATGAGAGGATTCAAGTCAAGGTGGAGATCTGTTAGAATGCCTTGAAACTGACGATGTCCGTGATGCATGGGTTAGGGCTAGCTCTAAAACCTAAACCCTATATATGTAATGCTTATATCTGTATTCCCATATCAATAAAACTATTCCTTTCTTCTGCCTGTGGACGTGGCTAATACATTGTTAGTGAACCACGTTAAACCTGTGTGTGTTTGTCAATTTGTACATACTATCTCGCATCCATTATAACAAACTGACATCAGAGCTTTAGAGTTTTCGAATTCTGGCGAGAAAGATGTCCGCTTTGCATGTAAAAATTGATAAATTTACTGGGAGGAACAGTTTTAGCCTATGCCAGATCAAGATACGAGCCCTGTTGAAGCAACAAGGGTTATGGGCACCGCTGGTAAAGAAAGATGCAGGCGCCGACACCGCTGAGATGGCCAGTCTGGAGGAAAAGGCACACGCGATGATCATGCTATGTCTTGCAGATAATATCATCACTGAAATCGCAGACCAGGATACTGCTGCTGGGCTGTGGTTAAAGCTTGAGAGTCTATACATGACGAAGTCGTTAACCAACAAGTTGCTCTTGAAGCAACGTCTGTTTAGTCTGCGAATGCAGGAAGGTATGTCTTTGAGAGATCACTTAGATCAATTAAACACAATCCTGTTAGACTTGTGTAATATTAAGGTCAAAATTGAAGATGAGGATGCTGCCCTAATTCTGTTAGTATCTCTCCCACCCTCATATGAAAATTTCGTGTAATCTTTTATTGTTGGGAAAGATACTGTGTCTCTGGAAGAGGTTGGATCATCTCTTCATGGCAGAGAGCTGTGTTATAACGTGGCTGGTACAGGTGGTGCTGGTACCAAGGCTATTGGATTGATAGCCAGTAGGGGTAAAAGACCTCAGAATTCGGGGAAGAAGAAATTGAAGCCGTAGGGTCCTAAGGGTCCTAAACCTGTGATATTTGTAACTACTGTAAGGAGACGGGACACTGGAAAAATCAACGCCTTAAAAAGAAGAGGCAGCAACAATAACACCAGAAAGAAGCAGGTACTGCTACTGTCGCAGAAGGTGACAGTAGGTCCGAAGAAGATATAGCCCTAGTCGCTGATGAACCTGTGCATCATACTGATGTGTGGATCCTAAATTCAAGGGCATCTGACCATATATGTCTGCGTAGAGAATGGTTTACCACTTACGTGCAGGTGACTAGAGGCAATATTTCTATGGCTAATAGTGCTGCTTGCAGGGTGGCTAGAATTGGTTCTATACAGGTTCGGACACGTAATGGTAAATTCTGTATGTTGAACAATGTCAGGCATGCTCCACATATGATAAAGAATCTAATATCATTGAGCCTGTTAGACACGAAATGATTCAGGTTTCAAGGTGAAGGAGGAGTTCTGCATGCCTGCAAGGGTTCAGATAGGGTTCAGAAGGGTGTCAAGCGAGGTACTTTGCATATACTGCAAGGCACAACATTATCTGTTTCAGCTGCTGTTGCATCTTCAGAAGATCACAAGGATGATATGACCAAGTTATGGCACATAAGACTTGGTTATATGAGTGAAAGAGGGGTGCAAATTTTGGCAAAGAGAGATCTCCTATGTGGTCACAAGGTGGTAATGGATCTTGGGTTCTGTGAGCATTGTGTTTTTAAAACCTACATCGTACCAAGATTCCAAAAGCAAGCCATCAAACAAAAGGTACGCTTGATTATATTCATTCGAATTGTTGGGGCCCCTCTCGTGTTGAATCTTTGAGGGGTCATAGGTACTTTTTGTTAATTATTGATAATTATTCCAGAATATCTTCGGTGTTTATGATGAAACACAAACGTGAAGCTTTCAACAACTTCAAGCAACGGAAGACATTAGTGGAAAATCAAACTGGGAAGAAGATTAAGTGGTTGCGCACTGACAAAGGGCTGGAATTCTGTTCATCTGAGTTTGATGAGTTATGTCGTAGTGAAGGGTTTGCTAGACATCGCACAGTCAGGGATACACCACAGCAGAATGGTGTCGCAGAACGTCTAAATCAAACACTTCTGGAGAGAGCTAGGCGCATGCTCTCCAATGCTGGGTTGACTAGAAGGTTTTGAGCAGAAGCGGTTAATACAGCATGCTATTTGTTCAATCGTGGACCTCACACAAGTACACATCTCAAAACTCCATGTGAGATGTGGTCTAATAAACCTGCAGATTACTCAAATCTGAAAGTTTTTGGTTATCCTGTTTATTATCATATAAATGAGGGTAAATTGGAACCTCGAGCCAGGAAGGGAGTATTTTTAGGCTACGGGGTAGAGTGAAAGGTTACAGAATCTGGTCTCCATTAGAAAATAGGGTTATTATTAGTAGAAATTGGTTTTTGATAAAAATTCTATGTTTAACCCTACTGTGAAGTCTGTTATTGTGTCAGAAACTGGTAGTGTTGAGAAACAGGTGGAGCGCCAAGTCACTCATTATGAGAGTGAACCACAACAGGAAGAAGCTTAACATTCTTGTGCAGAAACCGAGCCCATACCGCTAGCTAATCCACATAGCTTAGCTCTTGGCCGCTCTCGGAGCGTTAATTTCGGGAAGCCTCCTACGAAATACGATTTTGAGGTTATGGTGGCTTATGCACTACAGGTTGCTGAAGAGGTGGATCCTCACGAGCCGTCCACCTATAAAGAAGCAGTCACATGTTCCGAGTCTACCCAATGGATTGCAGCAATGGAAGATGAGATGGAGTCACTTCAAAAGAATAAGACTTGGGAACTAGTGAAACGGGCGTTGGGCAGAAAAATCATCACCTGCAAATGCGTTTTTAAGAAGAAGGAAGGGATATCACCTACTGAGGGGACCAAGTACAAAGCTCGAGTGGTTGCAAGAGGGTTTAGTCAGGAGAAGGGAGTAGACTGCACTGAGATTTTCTCACCAGAGGTGAGACATACTTCCATTAGAGTACAATTAGCAATGGTGGCACATCAGGATCTTCATCTTGAGCTTGAGCAACTAGATGTGAAGGCAGCTTTCTTACATGGAGAGCTGGAAGAATATATATACATGGCTCAGCCATATGGTTTCCAAGTTCCTGGAAAAGAAGAATATGTCCGTCGTCTGAAGAAGTCCTTATATGGACTAAAGCAGTCACCTAGGTAGTGGTACAAGAGGTTTGACACCTACATGATACCGGTCGGGTATAACAGGGGTCCATATGACTATTGTGTATATCACAACAGGGCAACAAATGGTTCGTTTATCTATTTGGTGCTATATGTAGATGATATGCTGATAGCTGTAGAGCACAAATATGATGTTCAAAAATTAAAGGTTCTCCTAAGTGCTGAGTTCGAGATGAAGGATCTGGGTGCACCAAAGAAAAATTTTGGGTGTGGAGATCTATAGGGATAGAGGTCAGAAAAAGCTTTTCTTATCGCAGAAGGGCTATATTCATAAGATATTGTCAAGATTCGGTATGTCTACAGTAAAACCTATAGATACTCTAAGTGCTGCAAATGCCCACCTATTTATTGCATTTGCTCCTAAAACTGTTGAAGAAAGGGATTACATGTGTCGAGTTCCTTATGCTAGTGCAGTGGGGAGTTTGATGCAGGCGATGGTCTGTACAAGACCTCACCTTACACATGCTGTTAGTGTTGTCAGTAGGTTCATGAAAGAACCTCGTACGGAGCATTGGCAAGCTGTAAAGAGGATTTTTCGCTATGTAAGAGGCAGGTCTGATGTTAGTTCATCTATGGAGGTGATACCTAGTGTTTGGTGACAGGTTATTCAGATTTTGATTATGCTGGAGATGTGGATAGCAGGAGATCAATGACTGGTTATATCTTCACTCTTGGAGGTTCTGTTGTAAGCTGGAAGGCAACTTCACAGCCCACGGTTACTTTGTCTAGTGCGAAAGCAGAGTACATAGCATTGACAGCAGCAGCCAAGAAGGGAATCTGGTTAAAAGGACTAGCAAGTGATTTTGGTCTACCCCATGCTCAGGCTACCATATACTGTGATAGCTTGAGTACAATATGTTTAGCAAAGGATCAGATTCACCATGCGGTGACCAAACACATTGATGTTCGAGATCATTTCCTGAGAAGTGAAAAGACAATTCAGGTGAAGAAAGTTGATGCTGCTGACAATCCTGCCGATATGTTCACTATGCCGAGCTCCAGCTAGCAAGTTCCAACATTGTCTGGACTTGCTAAATGTTAGAAGCTGTTAATTTGCCGCTTAGAGGGCAAAAATCTGAGGCAGGAGAGATCTGATACTGTTATGGTGCATCTGTTGTTGCTATGAGAGGATTAAAGTTAAGGTGGAGATCTGTTAGAATGCCTTGAAACTGACAGCGTACGTGATGCATGGGTTAGGGTTAGCTCTAAAACCTAAACCCTATATATGTAATGCTTATCTCTGTATTCCCATATCAATAAAACTATTCCTTTCTTCTGCCTGTGGACGTAGCTAACACATTGTTAGTGAACCACGTTAAATCTGTATGTGTTTGTTAATTTGTTCATACTTTCTCGCATCCGTTATAACAAACTGATATCAGAGCTTTAGGGTTTTCGAATTCTGGTGAGAAAGATGTTCGCTTTGAATGTAAAAATTGATAAATTTACAGGGAGGAGCAGTTTTAATCTATGGCAGATCAAGATGCGAGCCCTGTTGAAGCAACAAGGGTTATGGGCGCCGCTGGCAAAGAAAGATGCAGGCGCCGATGCCGCTGAGATGGCCAGTTTGGAGGAAAAGGCACACGCGACGATCATGCTGTGTCTTGCAAATAATATCATCACTGAAATCGCAGACCATGATACTGCTGCTGGGCTGTGGTTAAAGCTTGAGAGTCTATACATGACGAAGTGTTTAACCAACAAGTTGCTCTTGAAGCAACGTTTGTTTGGTCTGCAAATGCAGGAAGGTATGTCTTTGAGAGATCACTTAGATCAGTTAAACACAATCCTATTAGACTTGCGTAATATGAAGGTCAAAATTGAAGATGAGGATGCTGCCCTAATTCTATTAGTATCTCTCCCACCGTCATACGAGAATTTCGTGTAATCTTTTATTATTGGGAAAGATACTGTGCCTATGGAAGAGGTTGGATCATCTCTTCATAGCATAGAGCTGTCTTATAATGTGGCTGGTACAGGTGGTGTTGGTACCGAGGCTGTTGGGATGATAGCCAGTGGGGGTAAAAGACCTCGGAATCCAAGGAAGAAGAAATCGAAGCCGTAGGGTCCTAAGGGTCCAAAACCTATGATATCAGTAACTACTGTAAGGAGACGGGACGCTGGAAAAATCAGTGCCCTAAAAAGAAGAGGCAGCAACAACAACAAGAGAAAGAAGCAGGTACTGCTGCTGTCGCAGAAGGTGACAGCAGGTCCGAAGAAGATATAGCCCTAGTCGCTGATGAACCTGTGCATCATACTGATGTGTGGATCCTAAATTTAAGGGCATCTTACCGTATATGTCTGCGTAGAGAATGGTTTATCACTTACGAGCAGGTGACTAGAGGCAATATTTCTATGGCTAACAGTGCTGCTTGCAGGGTGGCTAGAATTGGTTCTATACAGGTACAGACACGTAATGGTAAATTCTGTACGTTGAACGATGTCAGCGTGTTCCGCATGTGACAAAGAATCTAGTGTCATTGAGTCTGTTGGACACGAAGGGATTCAGTTTTCACGGTGAAGGAGGAGTTCTGTATGCGTGCAAGTGTTCAGATAGGGTTCTGAAGGGTGTCAAGCGAGGTACTTTGTATATATTGCAAAGCACTACATTATCTGTATCAGCTGCTGTTGCATCTTTAGAAGTTCACAAGGATGATATGACCAAGTTATGGCACATGAGACTTGGTCATATGAGTGAAAGAGGGATGTAAATTTTGGCAAAGAGAGATCTCCACTATGGTCCCAAGGTGGTAACGGATCTTGGGTTCTATGAGCATTGTGTTTTTAACAGCTACATCGTACCAAGTTTCCAAAAGCAAGCCACCGAACAAAAGGTACGCTTGATTATATTCATTCGAATTGTTGGGGCCCCTCTCGTGTTGAATCTTTGAGGGGTCATAGGTACTTTTTGTTAATTATTGATAATTATTCCAGAATATCTTAGGTGTTTATGATGAAACACAAACGTGAAGCTTTCAACAACTTCAAGCAACGGAAGACATTAGTGGAAAATCAAACTGGGAAGAAGATTAAGTGGCTGCGCACTGACAAAGGGCTGGAATTCTGTTCATCTGAGTTTGATGAGTTATGTCATAGTGAAGGGTTTGCTAGACATCGCACAGTCAGGGATACACCACAGCAGAATGGTGTCGCAGAACGTCTGAATCAAACACTTCTGGAGAGAGCTAGGTGCATGCTCTCTAATGCTAGGTTGGCTAGAAGATTTTGGGCAGAAGCGGTTAATACAGCATGCTATTTGATCAATCATAGACCTCACATAGGTACACATTTCAAAACTCTATGTGAGATGTGGTCTGGTAAACCTGCAGATTACTCAAATCTGAAAGTTTTTGGTTGTCCTGTTTATTATCATATAAATGAGGGTAAATTGGAACCTCGAGCCAGGAAGGGAGTATTTTTGGGCTACGGGGATGGAGTGAAAGGTTACAGAATCTGGTCTCCATTAGAAAATAGGGTTATTATTAGTAGAAATTGGTTTTTGATGAAAATTCTATGTTTAACCCTACTGTGAAGTCTGTTATTGCATCAGAAACTAGTGGTGTTGAGAAACAGCTGGAGCACCAAGCCACTCATTATGAGAGTGAACCACAACAGGAAGAAGCTCAACATTCTTGTGCAGGAACCGAGCCCACACCGCTAGCTAATCCACATAGCTTAGCTCTTGGTCGCTCTTGGAGGGTTAATTTCGAGAAGCCTCTTACGAAATACGATTTTGAGGTTATGGTGGCTTATGCACTACAGGTTGCTGAAGAGGTGGATCGTCACGAGCCATCCACCTATAAAGAAGCAGTCATATGTTCCGAGTCTACCCAATGGATTGCAGCAATGGGAGATGAGATGGAGTCACTTCAAAAGAATAAGACTTGGGAACTAGTGAAACGACCGTTGGACAGAAAAATCATCACCTGTAAATGCGTTTTTAAGAAGAAGGGAGGGATATCACCTACTGAGGGGACTAAGTTCAAAACTCGAGTGGTTGCAAGAGGGTTTAGTCAGGGGAAGGGAGTAGACTACACTGAGATTTTCTCACCAGTGGTCAGACATACTTCCATCAGAGTACTATTAGCAATGGTGGCACATCAGGATCTTGATCTTGAACTTGAGCAACTAGATATGAAGGCAGCTTTCTTGCATGGAGAGCTGGAAGAAGATATATACATGGCTCAGCCAGATGGTTTCCAAGTTCCTAGAAAAGAAGAATATGTTTGTTGTCCAAAGAAGTCCTTATATGGACTAAAGCAGTCACTTAGGCAGTGGTACAAGAGGTTTGACACCTACATGATACAAGTCGGGTATAACAGGGGTCCATATGACTGTTGTGTATATCACAACAAGGCAACAAATGGTTCGTTTATCTATTTGGTGCTATATGTAGATGATATGCTGATAGCTGTAGAGCACAAATCTGATGTTCAAAAACTGAAAGGTCTCCTAAGTGCTGAGTTCGAGATGAAGGATCTGGGTCCACCAAAGGAAATTTTGTGTGTGGAGATCTATAGGGATAGAAGTCAGAAGAAGCTTTTCTTATCACAAAAGGGCTATATTCAGAAGATATTGTCAAGATTCGGCATGTCTGCAGCAAAACCTATAGATACTCCAAGTGCTGCAAATGCCCACCTATCTATTGCATTTGCTCCTAAAACTGCTGAAGAAAGGGATTACATGTCTCGAGTTCCTCATGCTAGTGCAGTAGGGAGTTTGATGTATGCGATGGTCTGTACAAGACCTCACCTTGCACACGCTGTTAGTGTTGTCAGTAGGTTTATGGGAGAGCCTGGTACGGAGCAATGGCAAGCTATGAAGAGGATTTTTCGCTATCTAAGAGGCAGGTCCGATGTTAGTCTCATCTATGGAGGTGATACCTAGTGTTTAGTGACAGGTTATTCAGATTCTGTTTATGCTGGAGATGTGGATAGCAGGAGATCAATGACTAGTTATATCTTCACTCTTGGAGGTTCTGTTGTAAGCTGGAAGGCAACTTCACAGCCCACGGTTACTTTGCATAGTGCAGAAGCAAAGTACATGGCACAGACAGCAGCAGCCAAGGAGGGAATCTAGTTAAAAGGACTAGTAACTGATTTTGGTCTACCCCATGCTCAGGCTACCATATACTGTGATAGCTTGAGTACAATATGTTTAGCAAAGGATCAGGTTCACCATGACAGGGCCAAACACATTGATGGTCGATATCATTTCCGGAGAATTGAAAAGGCAATTTAAGTGAAGAAAGTCGGTACTTCTGATAATCTTGCCGATATGTTCGCTATGCCGAGTTCCAGCTAGCAAGTTCCAACATTGTCTGCGCTTGTTAAATGTTGGAAGATATTAATTTGCCCCTTGGAGGGCAAAAATCTAAGGCAGAAGAGATCTAGCACTGTTATGGTGCATCTGTTGTTGCTACGAGAGGATTCAAATCAAGGTGGAGGTCTGTTAAAATGCCTTTAAACTGACGGCGTACGTGATATATGGGTTAGAGTTAGCTCTAAAACCTAAACCCTATATATGTAATGCTTATCTCTGTATTCCCATATCAATAAAACTATTCCTTTCTTCTGCCTGTGGACGTAGCTAACACATTGTTAGTGAACCACATTAAATTTGCGTGTGTTTGTTAATTTGTTCATACTTTCTCGCATCCGTTATAACAAACTGGTATCAGAGCTTTAGGGTTTTCGAATTCTGGTGAGAAAGATGCCCGCTTTAAACGTAAAAATTGATAAATTTACTGGGAGGAACAATTTTAGTCTGTGGCAGATCAAGATGCGAGCCCTGTTGAAGCAACAAGGGTTATGGGCACCGCTGGCAAAGAAAGATACAGGCGTTGACACCGCTGAGATGGCCAGTCTGGAGGAAAAGGCACACGCGACGATCACGCTGTGTCTTGCAGATGATATCATCACTGAAATCGCAGACCAGGATACTGCTGTTGGGCTGTGGTTAAAGCTTGATAGTCTATACATGACGAAGTCTTTAACCAACAAGTTGCTCGTGAAGCAAAGTCTGTTTGGTCTGTGAATGCAGGAAGGTATGTCTTTGAGAGATCACTTAGATCAATTAAACACAATCCTGTTAGACTTGCATAATATTGAGGTCAAAATTGAAGATTAGGATGCTGCCCTAATTCTGTTAGTATCTCTCCCACCCTCATATCAAAATTTCGTGTAATCTTTTATTGTTGGGAAAGATACCGTGTCTCTGGAAGAGGTTGGATCATCTCTTCATAGTAGAGAGCTGCGTCATAAGGCGGCTGGTACATGTGGTGCTGGTACCGAGGCTGTTGGGTTGATAGCCAGTAGGGGTAAAAGACCTCAGAATTCGGGGAAGAAGAAATTGAAGCCATAGGGTCCTAAGGGTCCTAAACCTGTTGATATTTGTAACTACTGTAAGGAGACGGGACCCTGGAAAAATCAGTGCCCTAAAAAGAAGAGGCAGCAACAACAACAAGAGAAAGAAGCAAGTACTGCTGCTGTTGCAGAAGGTGACAGTAGGTCCAAAGAAGATATAGCCCTAGTCACTGATGAACCTGTGCATCATACTGATGTGTGTATCCTAGATTCAGGGGCATCTTACCATATATGTCTGCATAGAGAATGGTTTATCACTTACGTGCAGGTGACTAGAGGTAATATTTCTATGGCTAACAGTGCTACTTACAGGGTGGCTAGAATTGGTTCTATACAGGTACGGACACGTAATGGTGAATTCTGTACGTTGAACAATGTCAGGCATGTTCCACATATGATAAAGAATCTAATATCATTGAGCCTGTTAGAAACAAAAGGATTCAGTTTTCAAGGTGAAGGAGGAGTTCTGTATGCCTGCAAGGGTTCAGATAGGGTTCTGAAGGGTGTCAAGTGAGGTACTTTGTATATACTGTAAGGCACTATGTTATCTGTTTCAGTTGCTGCTGCATCTTCAGAAGTTCACAAAGATGATATGACTAAGTTATGGCACATGAGACTTGGCCATATGAGTGAAAGAGGGGTGCAAATTTTTGCAAACAGTGATCTCCTCTCTGGTCACAAGGTGGTAACGGATCTTGGGTTCTGTGAGCATTATGTTTTTGGAAAGCTACATCGTACCAAGTTTCCAAAAGAAATTCACCGAACAAAAGGTACGCTTGATTATATTCATTCGGATTATTGGGGCCCCTTTCGTGTTGAATCTTTGAGGGGTCATAGGTAGTTTCTGTCAATTATTGATGATTATTCCAGAATGTCTTAGGTGTTTATGATGAAACACAAAAGTGAAGCTTTCAGTAACTTCAAGCAGTGGAAGACATTAGTGGAAAATCAAACGAGGAAGAAGATCAAGCAGCTACGCACTGACAATGGGCTGGAATTCTGTTCATCTGAGTTTGATGAGTTATGTCATAGTGAAGGGATTGCTAGATATCGTGCGGCCAGGGATACACCACAACAGAATGGTGTCGCAGAACGTCTGAATCAAACACTTCTAGAGAGAGCTAGGTGCATGCTCTCTAATGCTGGGTTGGCTAGAAGGTTTTGGGCAGAAGCGGTTAATACAGCATGCTATTTAATCAATCGTGGACCTCACACCGGTACACATCTCAAAACTCCATGTGAGATGCGGACTGGTAAACCTGCAGATTACTCAAATCTGAAAGTTTTTTATTGTCCTATTTATTATCATATAAATGAGGGTAAATTAGAACCTCGAGCCAGGAAGGGAGTATTTTTGGGCTACGGGGATGGAGTAAAAGGTTACAGAATCTGGTCTCCATCAGAAAATAGGGTTATTATCAGTAGAAATTGGTTTTTAATGAAAATTCTATGTTTTACCCTACTGTGATCTCCTCTCTGGTCACAAGGTGGTAACAGATCTTGGGTTATGTGAGCATTGTCTTTTTGGAAAGCTACATCATACCAAGTTTCCAAAAGCAATTCATAGAAACGCTTGATTATATTCATTCGGATTGTTGGGGCCCCTCTCGTGTTGAATCTTTGAGGGGTCATAGGTACTTTCTGTCAATTATTGAAGATTATTCCAGAATGTCTTGGGCGTTTATGATGAAACACAAAAGTGAAGCCTTTAACAACATCAAGCAGTGGAAGACATTAGTGGAAAATCAAACTGGGAAGAAGATCAAGCGGCTGTGCACTGACAATGGGCTGGAATTCTGTTCATCTGAGTTTGATGAGTTCTGTCATAATGAAGGGATTGCTAGACATCGCATGGTGAGGGATACACCACAGCAGAATGGTGTCACAAAACGTCTGAATTAGACGCTTCTAGAGAGAGCTAGGTGCATGCTCTCCAATGCTGGGTTGGCTAGATGGTTTTGGGCAGAAGCAGTTAATACACCATGCTCTTTGATCAATCGTGGACCTCACACAGGTATACATCTCAAAACTCCATAGGATATGTGGTCTGGTAAACCTGCAGATTACCCAAATCTAAAAGTTTTTGGTTGTCCTGTTTATTATCATATAAATGAGGGTAAATTGGAACCTCGAGCCAGGAAGGGAGTATCTTTAGGCTACGGGGATGGAGTGAAAGGTTACAAAGTCTGGTCTCCATCAGAAAATAGGGTTATTATTAGTAGAAATGTGGTTTTTGATGAAAATTCAATGTTTAACCCTACTGTGGAGTCTGTTATTGCATCAGAAACTGGTAGTGTTGGGAAACAGGTGGAGCGCCAAGTCCCTCATGATGAGAGTGAACCATAACAGAAGAAGCTCAGCATTCTTGTGCAGAAATCGAGCCCATACCGCTAGCTAATCCACATAGCCTAGCTCTTGGTCGCTCTCAGAGGGCTAATTTCGGGAAGCCTCCTACGAAATATGGTTTCGAGGATATGAAGGCTTATGCAGTACAGGTTGCTGAAGAGGTGGATCCTCGTGAGCCGTCCACCTATAAAGAAGCAGTCACATGTTCCGAGTCTACCCAATGGATTGTAGCAATGGGAGATGAGATGGAGTCACTTCAAAAGAATAAGACTTGGGAACTAGTGAAACGACCGATGGACAGAAAAATCGTCACCTGGAAACGGGTTTTTAATAGGAAGGAAGGGATATCACCTACTGAAGGGACCAAGTACAAAGCTCGAGTGGTTGCAAGAGGGATTAGTCAGGAGAAGGGAGTAGGCTACACTGAGATTTTCTAACCAATGGTTAGACAAACTTCCATCAGAGTACTATTAGCAATGGTGGCACATCAGGATCTTGAGCATGAGCAACTAGATCTGAAGATAGCTTTCTTACATAGAGAGCTGGAAGGAGATATATATATGGCTCAGCCCAATGGTTTCCAAGTTCCTGGAAAAGAAGAATATGTTTGTCATCTGAAGAAGTCCTTATATGGACTAAAGCAGTCACCTAGGCAGTGGTACAAGAGGTTTGACACCTGCATGATACAGGTCGGGTATAACAAGAGTCCATATGACTGTTGTGTATATCACAACGAGGCAACAAGTGGTTCGTTTATCTATTTGGTGCTATATGTTGATCGTATGCTGATAGCTGCAGAGCACACTTCTGATGTTCAGAAACTGAAAGGTCTCCTAAGTGCTGAGTTCGAGATGTAGGATCTGGGTCCAGCAAAGAAAATTTTGGGTGTGTAGATCTATAGGGATAGAACTCAGAAGAAGCTTTTCTTATCACAAAAGGGCTATATTCAGAAGATATTGTCAAGATTCGGTATGTCTACAGGAAAACCTATAGATACTCCAAGTGCTGTAAATGCCCACCTATCTATTGCATTTGCTCCTAAAACTGTTAAAGAAAAGGAATACTTGTCTCGAGTTCCTTATGCTAGTGCTGTAGGGAGTTTGGCGTATGCGATGGTCTGCACAAGACCTGACCTTGCACGCGCTGTTAGTGTTGTCAGTGGGTTCGTGGGAGAACCTGGTGCGGAGCATTGGTAAGCTGTGAAGAGGATTTTTCGCTGTCTAAGAGGTACGTCTGATGTTGGTCTCATCTATGAAGGTGATACCCAGTGTTTGGTGTCAGGTTATTCAGATTCTGATTATGCTAGAGATGTGGATAGCAGGAGATCAATGACTAGTTATATCTTCACTCTTGGAGGTTCTGTTGTAAGCTGGAAGGCAACTTTACAGCCCACAGTTACTAATAGCACTGATAGCAGCAGCCAAGGAGGGAATCTGATTAAAAGGACTAGTCAGTGATTTTGGTCTATCCCATGCTCAGGCTACCATATACTGTGATAGCTTGAGTACAATATGTTTAGCAAAGGATCAGGTTCACCATGAGAGGACCAAACACATTGATGTTCGATATCATTCCTAAGATGTGAAAAGAGAATTCAAGTGAAGAAAGTCGGTACTGCTGACAGTCCTGCCGATATGTTCACTAAGCCAGTTCCAGCTAGCAAGTTCCAACATTGTCTGGACTTGTTAAATGTTGGAAGCTATTAATTCACCTCCTAGAGAACAAAAATCTAAGGCAGAAGAGATCTGGCACTGTTATGGTGCATATGTTGTTGCTATGAGATGATTCAAGTCAAGGGGAAGATCTGTTAGAATGCCTTGAAACTGACGGCATATGTGATGTATGTGTTAGGGTTAGCTAAAACCTAAACCCTATATATGTAATGCGTATCTCTGTATTCCCATATCAATAAAACTATTCCTCTCTCCTGCCTGTGGATGTAGCTAACACATTGTTAGTGAACCACGTTAAATCAGTGTGTGTTTGTCAATTTGTTCATACTTTCTCGCATCCGTTATAACAAACTGGTATCAGAGCTTTAGGGTTTTCGAATTCTGGTGAGAAAGATGCCCGCTTTGAACGTAAAAATTAGCAAATTTACGGGGAGGAACAGTTTTAGTCTATGGCAGATCAAGATGCGAGCCCTACTGAAGCAAAAAGGGTTATGGGTGCCGCCGGCAAAGAATGATGCAGGTGCCGACACCGCTGAGATGGCCAGTCTAGAGGAAAGGGCACACGCAATGATCATGTTGTGTCTTGCAGACGATATCATCACTGAAATCGCAGACCAGGATACTACTGCTGGGCTGTGGTTAAAGCTTGAGAGTCTATACATAACGAAGTCTTTAACCAACAAGTTGCTCTTGAAGCAACGTCTGTTTGGTCAGCGAATGCAGGAAAGTATGTCTTTCAGAGATCACTTAGATCAATTAAACACAATCCTGTTAGACTTGCGTAGCATCAAGGTCAAAATTGAAGATGAGGATGCTGCTCTAATCCTACTAGTATCTCTCCCACCCTCATATGAAAATTTCATGCAATCTTTTATTGTTGGGAAAGATACTGTGTCTCTGGAAGAGGTTGGATCATCTCTTCATAGCAGAGAGCTGCGTCATAAGGTGGCTGGTACAGGTGGTGCTGGCACTGAGGCTATTGGGTTGATAGCCAGTGGGGGTAAAAGACCTGGGCATCCAGGAAGAAGAAATCGAAGTTGTCGGGTTCTAAGGGTTCTAAACCTAGTGATATCTGTAACTACTGTAAGGAGACAGGACGCTGGAAAAATTAGTGCCCTAAAAAGAAGAGGCAGCAACAACAACAGGAGAAAGAAGCAGGTACTGCTACTATCGCAGAAGATGACAGTAGGTCCGAAGAAGATATAGCCCTAGTCGCGGATGAACCTGTGCATCATACTGATCTGTGGATTCTAGATTCAGGGGCATCTTACAATATATGTCTGTGTAGAGAATGGTTTATCACTTACGAGCAGGTGACTGGAGGCAATATTTCTATAGCTAACAGTGCTGTTTGCAGAGTGGCTGGAATTGGTTCTATACAGATACGGACACGTAATCATAAATTCTGCACGTTGAACAATGTCAGGCATGTTCCATATATGACAACGAATCAAATATCATTGAGTTTGTTGTGCACGAAAGGATTCAGTTTTCAAGATGAAGGAGGAGTTCTGTATGCCTGCAAGGGTTCAGATAGGGTTCTGAAGGGTGTCAAGTGAGGTACTTTGTGTATACTTTAAGGCACTACGTTATCTGTTTCAGCTGCTATTGCATCTTCAGAAGTTTACAAGGATGATATGACCAAGTTATGGCATATGAGACTCAGTCAAATGAGTGAAAGAGGGATGCAAACTTCGGCAAAGAGTGATCTCCTCTGTAGTCACAAGGTGGTAACGGATCTTGGGTTATGTGAGCATTGTGTTTTTAGAAAGCTACATCGCACCAAGTTTCCAAAAGCAATTCACAGAACAAAAGGTACGGTTGATTATATTCATTCAGATTATTAGGGCCCCTCTCGTGTTGAATCTTTGAGGGGTCATAGGTACTTTCTGTCAATTATTGAAGATTATTCCAGAATGTCTTAGGTGTTTATGATGAAACACAAAAGTGAAGCTCTCAACAACATCAAGCAGTGGAAGACATTAGTGGAAAATCAAACTGGAAAGAAGATCAAGCTGCTGCGCACTGACAATGGGCTGGAATTCTGTTCATCTGAGTTTGATGAGTTCTGTCATGGTGAAGGGATTGCTAGACATCGCATGGTTAGGGATACACCACAGCAGAATGGTGTCGCAGAACGTCTTAATCAAACACTTCTGGAGAGAGCTAGGTGCATGCTCTCTAATGCTGGGTTGGCTAGAAGGTTTTGGGCAGAAGCGATTAATACAGCATGCTATTTGATCAATCGTGGACCTCACATAGGTATACATCTCAAAACTCCATAGGAGATGTGGTCTGGTAAACCTGCAGATTACTCAAATCTAAAAGTTTTTGGTTGTCCTGTTTATTATCATATAAATGAGGGTAAATTGGAACCTCGAGCCAGGAAGGGAGTATTTTTAGGCTACGGGGATGGAGTGAAAGGTAACAAAATATTGTCTCCATTAGAAAATAAGGTTATTATTAGTAGAAATGTGGTTTTTGATGAAAATTCTATGTTTAACCCTACTGTGAAGTCCGTTATTGTGTCAGAAACTGGTAGTGTTGGGAAACAGGTGGAGCACCAAGTCACTTATAATGAGAGTGAACGACAACAGAAGACGCTCAACATTCTTGTGTAGAAATCGAGCCCACACCGCTAGCTAATCCACATAGCTTAGCTCTTGGGCGCTCTCGGAGGGCTAATTTCGGGAAGCCTCCTACGAAATACGGTTTCGAGGATATGGTGGCTTATGCACTATAGGTTGCTGAAGAGGTGGATCCTCATGAGCTGTCCACCAATAAAGAAGCAGTCACATGTTCCGAGTCTGACCAATGGATTGCAGCAATGGGAAATGAGATGGAGTCACTTCAAAAGAATAAGACTTGGGAACTAGTGAAATGGCCATTGGACAGAAAAATCATCACCTGCGAATGGGTTTTTAAGAAGAAGAAAGGGATATCACCTACTGAGGGGACCAAGTACAAAGCTCGAGTGGTTGCAAGAGGGTTTAGTCAGGAGAAGGGAGTAGACTACACTGAGATTTTCTCACCAATGGTCAGACATACTTCCATCAGAGTACTATTAGCAATGGTGGCACATCAGGATCTTGAGCTTGAGCAACTAGATCCGAAGACAGCTTTCTTACATGGAGAGCTGGAAGAAGATATATACGTGGCTCAGCCCGATGGTTTCCAAGTTCCAGGAAAAGAAGAATATGTCTGTCATCTGAAAAAGTCCTTGTATGGACTAAAGCAGTCACCTAGGCGGTGGTACAAAAGGTTTGACACCTGCATGATACAGTTCGGGTATAACAGGAGTCCATATGACTGTTGTGTATATCACAACAGGGCAACAAATGGTTCATTTATCTATTTGGTGCTATATGTTGATGATGTGCTGATAGCTGAAGAGCACAAATCTGATGTCTAGAAACAGAAAGATCTCCTAAGTTTTGAGTTCGAGATGAAGGATCTGGGTCCAACAAAGAAAATTTTAGGTGTGGAGATCTATAGGGATAGAAGTCAGAAGAAGCTTTTCTTATCACAGAAGAGCTATATTCAGAAGATATTGTCAAGATTCGGCATGTCTGCGGCAAAACCTATAGATACTCCAAGTGCTGTAAATGCCCACCTATCTATTACATTTGCTCCTAAAACTGTTGAAGAAAAGCAATACATGTCTCGTGTTCCTTATGCTAGTCCAGTAGGGAGTTTGATGCATACGATGGTCTGTACAAGACCTGACCTTGCACACGCTATTAGTGTTGTCAGTAGGTTCATGGGAGAACCTAGTATGGAGCATTGGCAAGCTGTGAAGAGGACTTTTTGCTATCTAAGAGGTACGTCTGATGTTGGTCTCATCTATGGAGGGGATACCCAGTGTTTGGTGTCAGGTTATTCAGATTCTGATTATGCTGGAGATGTGGATAGCAAGAGATCAATGACTGGTTATATCTTCACTCTTGGAGGTTCTGTTGTAAGCTAGAAGGCAACTTTGCAGCCCACAGTTACTTTGTCTACTGCGGAAGTAGAGTACATGGCACTGACAGCAGCAGCCAAGGAGGGAATCTGTTTAAAAGGACTAGTAAGTGATTTTGGTCTACCCCATGCTCAGGCTACCATATACTATGATAGCTTGAGTGCAATATATTCAGCAAAGGATCAGGTTCACCGTAAGAGGACCAAACACATTGATGTTCGACATTATTTCCTGAGAAATAAAAAGAGAATTCAAGTGAAGAAAGTCGGTACTACTGAAAATCCTGCCGATATGTTCACTAAGCAGGTTCCAGCTAGCAAGTTCCAACATTGTCTAGACTTGTTAAATGTTGGAAGCTATTAATTTGCCTATTGGAGAGCAAAAATCTGAGGCAGAAGAGATCTGGCACTGTTATGATGCATCTACTGTTGCTATAAGAGGATTCAAGTCAAGATGAAGATCTGCTAGAATGCCTTGAAACTGACGGCGTACGTGATGTATGGGTTAGGGTTAGCTCTGAACCCTAAACCCTATATATGTAATGCGTATCTCTGTATTCCCATATCAATACAACTATTTCTCTCTTCTGCCTGTGGATGTAGCTAACACATTGTTAGTGAACCACGTTAAATCTACGCGTGCTTGTTAATTTGTTCATACTTTCTCGCATCCGTTATAACAAACTGGTATCAAAGCTTTAGGGTTTTCGAATTCTGGTGAGAAATATGTCCGCTTTGAACGTAAAAATTGACAAATTTACAGCGAGGAACAGTTTTAGTCTATGGCAGATCAAGATGCGAGCCCTGTTGAAGCAACAAGGGTTATTGGTGCCGCTGGCAAAGAAAGATGCAGGCGCCGACACCGCTGAGATGGCCAGTTTAGAGGAAAAGGCATACGCGACGATCATGCTATATCTTGCAGATGATATCATCACTAAAATCATAGACCAGGATACTGCTGCTGGGCTGTGGTTAAAATTTGAGAGTCTATACATGACGAAGTCTTTAACCAACAAGTTACTCTTGAAGCAACGTCTGTTTGGTCTGCGAATCCAGGAAGGTATGTCTTTGAGAGATCACTTAGATCAATTAAACACAATCCTGTTAGACTTGCGTAATATTGAGGTCAAAATTGAAGATGAGGAGGCTGCCCTAATTCTGTTAGTTTCTCTCCCACCCTCATATTAAAATTTCGTGCAATCTTTTATTGTTGGGAAAGATGTTGTGCCTCTGGACGAGGTTAGAACATCTCCTTATAGTAGAGAGCGGCGTCATAAGGCGGCTAGTACAGGTGGTGCTGGTACCGAGGTTGTTGGGTTGATAGCCAGTGGGGGTAAAAGGCCTGGGAATCCAGGGAAGAAGAAATCGAAGTCGTCAGGTTCTAAGGGTCCTAAACCTGGTGACATCTATAACTACTATAAGGAGACGGGACACTAGAAAAATCAGTGCCCTAAAAACAAGAGGCAGCAACAACAACAGCAGAAAGAAGGAGGTACCGCTGCTGTCGCAGAAGGTGACAGTAGGTCTGAAGAAGATATAGCCCTAGTCGCTGATGAGCCTATGCATCATAATAATGTGTGGACCCTAGATTCAGCGGCATCTTACCATATATGTCTGCGTAGAGAATGGTTTATCACTTACGAGCAGGTGACTGGAGGTAATATTTCTATGGCTAACAGTGCTGTTTACATAGTGGCTGGAATTGGTTCTATACAGATACGGACACATAATGGTAAATTCTGTACGCTGAACAATGTCAGGCATGTTCTACATATGACAAAGAATCTAATATCATTGAGTCTGTTGGACATGAAAGGATTCTGTTTTCAAGGTGAAGGAGGAGTTCTGTACACCTGCAAGAGTTCAGATTGGGTTCTGAAGGGTGTCAAGTGAGGCACTATGTATATACTGCAGGGCACTACGTTATCTATTTTAGCTACTGTTGCATCTTCAGAAGTTCACAAGGATGATATAACTAAGTTATGGCACATGAGACTTAGTCATATGAGTGAAAGAGGGATGCAAATTTTGGCAAAGAGTGATCTCCACCGTGGTCACAAGGTGGTAACGGATCTTGGGTTCTGTGAGCATAGTGTTTTTAGAAAGCTGCATCATACCAAGTTTCCAAAAGCAATTCTCATGCTGAATCTTTGAGGGGTTGTAGGTACTTTATCTCAATTATTGGTGATTGTTCCATAATATCTTGGGTGTTTATGATGAAACACAAAAGTGAAGCTTTCAACAACATCAAGCAGTGGATGACATTAGTGGAAAATCAAATTGGGAAGAAGATCAAGCGGCTGCGCACTCACAATGGGCTGGAATTCTGTTCATCTGAGTTTGATGAGTTCTGTCATAGTGAAGGGATTGCTAGACATCGCACGGTTAGGGACACACCACAGCAGAATGGTGTCGTAGAATGTCTGAATCAAACACTTCTGGAGAGAGTTAGGTGCATGCTCTCTAATGCTGGGTTGGCCAAAAAGTTTTAGGCAGAAGCAGTTAATACAGCATGCTATTTGATCAATCGTGGACCTCACACAGCTATACATCTCAAAACTCCATAGGAGATGTGGTCTGGTAAACCTGCAGATTACTTAAATCTGCAACTTTTTGGTTGTCCTATTTATTATCATATAAATGAGGGTAAATTGGAACCTCGAGCCAGGAAAGGAGTATTTTTGGGCTACGGGGATGGAGTGAATGGTTACAGAATCTGGTCTCCATCAGAAAATAGGGTTATTATTAGCAGAAATGTGGTTTTTGATGAAAATTCTATGTTTAATCCTACTGTGAAGTCTGTTATTGCATCAGAAACTGGTAGTGTTGGGAAACAGGTGGAGCACCAAGTCACTCATGATGAGAGTGAACCACAACAGAAGAAGCTCAACATTCTTATGTAGAAACCAAGCCCACACCGCCAGCTGATCCACATAGCTTAGCTCTTGGCCGCTCTCGGAGGGCTAATTTCGAGAAGCCTCTTACTAAATACGGTTTCGAGGATATGGTGGCTTATGCACTACAGGTTGCTGAAGAGGTGGATCCTCATGAGCCATCCACCTATAAAGAAGCAGTCACATGTTCCAAGTCTTCCCGATGGATTACAGCAATGGGAGATGAGATAGAGTCACTTCAAAAGAATAAGACTTGGGAACCAGTGAAACGGCCGTTGGACAGAGAAATCATCACCTAGAAATGGGTTTTAAGAAGAAGGGATATCACCTACTGAGGGGGCCAAGTACAAAGCTCGAGTGGTTGCAAGAGGGTTTAGTCAGGGGAAGGGAGTAGACTACACTGAAATTTTCTCACCAGTGGTCAGACATACTTCCATCAGAGTATTATTAGCAATGGTGGCACATCAGGATCTTGAGCTTAAGCAACTAGATGTGAAGGCAGCTTTCTTACATAGAGAGCTGGAAGAAGATATATATATGGCTCAGCCAGATGGTTTCCAAGTTCCTGGAAAAGAAGAATATGTCTGTCGTCTGAAGAAGTCCTTATATGGACTAAAGCAGTCACCTAGGCAGTGGTACAAGAGGTTTGACACCTATATGATATAGGTCGGGTATAACAGGAGTCCATATGACTGTTGTGTATATCACAACAAGGCAACAAATGGTTCGTTTATCTATTTGGTGCTATATGTTGATGATATACTGATAGCTGTAGAGCACAAATCTAATGGTCAGAAACTGAAAGGTCTCCTAAGTGCTAAGTTCGAGATGGGTCCAGCAAAGAAAATTTTAGGTGTGGAGATCAATAGGGATAGAAGTCAGAAGAAGCTTTTTTTATCACAGAAGGGCTGGTAAGAAGCAATGACAAGCTGTGAAGAGGATTTTTCGCTATTTAAGAGGTACGTCTGATGTTGTTCTCATCTATGGAGGTGATACCTAGTGTTTGGTGATAGGTTATTCAGATTCTGATTATGCTGGAGATGTGGATAGCATGAGATCAATGACTGGTTATATCTTCACTCTTGGAGGTTCTGTTGTAAGCTGGAAGGCAACTTTGCTACCCTTGGTTACTTTGTTTGCTGCGGTAGCAAAGTACATGGCACTGACAGCAGCAGCCAAGGAGGGAATCTGGTTAAAAGAACTAGTCAGTGATTTTGGTCTACCCCGTGGTCAGGCTACCATATACTGTGATAGCTTGAGTGCAATATGTTTAGCAAAGCATCAGGTTCACCAGGAGAGGACCAAACATATTAGTGTTCGATATCATTTCCTGAGAAGTTAAAAGAGAATTCAAGTGAAGAAAGTCGATACTAATAATAATCCTGCCGATATGTTTACTAAGTCGGTTCCAGCTAGCAAGTTCCAACATTGTCTGGACTTGTTAAATGTTGGAAGCTGTTAATTTACCTCTTGGAGAGCAAAACTCTGAGGCAGAAGAGATCTGGCACTGTTATGGTGCATCTGCTGTTGCTAGAGAGGATTTAAGTCAACGTGGAGATCTGTTAGAATGCCTTGAAACTGACGGCGTACGTGATGTATGGGTTAGGGTTAGCTCTAAAACCTAAACCCGATATATGTAATGCATATCTCTATATTCCCATATCAATAAAACTATTCCTCTCTTCTGCCTGTGGATGTAGCTAACACATTGTTAGTGAACCACGTTAAATCTGTGTATATTTGTCGATTTGTTCATACTTCCTCGCATTCGTTATAACAAGCTGGTATTAGAGCTTTAGGGTTTTTGAATTCTGGTGAGAAAGATGTCCGTTTTGAACGTAAAAATTAACAAATTTACGGGGAGGAACAGTTTTAGTCTATGGCAGATCAAGATGCGAGCCCTGTTGAAGGAACAAGGGTTATGGGTGCCGACACCGCAGAGATGGCCAGTCTGGAGGAAAAGGCACACGCGACGATCATGCTGTGTCTTGCAGATGATATCATCACTAAAATCGCAGACCAAGATACTGTTGTTGGGCTGTGGTTAAAGCTTGAGAGTCTATACATGACGAAGTCTTTAACCAACAAGTTACTCTTGAAGTAACGTCTGTTTGGTCTGCGAATGCAGGAAGGTATGTCTTTGAGAGATCACTTAGATCAATTAAACACAATCTTGTTCGACTTGCATAATATTGAGGTCAAAATTGAAGATGAGGATGCTGCCCTAATTCTGTTAGTATCTCTCCCACCCTCATCTGAAAATTTCATGCAATCTTTTATTATTAGGAAAGATACTATGCCTCTGAAAGAGCTTAGATCATCTCTTCACAGTGGAGAGCGGTGTCATAAGGCGGCTGGTATAGGTGGTGCTGGTACCGAGGCTTTTGGGTTGAAAGCCAGTAGGGGTAAAAGACCTGGGAATCCGGGGAAGAAGAAATCGAAGCCGTCAGGTTCTAAGGGTCCTAAACCTAGTGATATCTGTAACTACTGTAAGGAGACGAGACACTGGAAAAATCAATGCCCTAAAAAGAAGAGGCAGCAACAACAACAGGAGAAACAAGCAGGTACTGCTGCTGTCGCAGAAGGTGACAGTAGGTCCGAAGAAGACATAGCCCTAGTCGCTAATGAACCTATGCATCATACTGATGTGTGGATCCTAGATTTTGGGGCATCTTACCATATATGTCCGCATAGAGAATGGTTTATCACTTACGAGCAGGTGACTGGAGGCAATATTTCAACGGCTAACAGTGCTGTTTGTAGAGTGGCTAGAATTGATTCTATGCAGATACGGACACATAATGGCAAATTGTGTACGTTGAACAATGTCAGGCATGTTCCACACATGACAAAGAATCTAATATCATTGAGTTTGTTGGACACGAAAGGATTCAGTTTTCAATGTGAAGGAGGACTTCTGTATGTCTATAAGGGTTCAGATAGGGTTCTGAAGGGTGTTAAGCGAGGTACTTTGTATATACTGTAAGGCACTACGTTATCTGTTTCAACTGCTGTTGCATCTTCGGAAGTTCACAAGGACGATATGACCAAGTTATGGCACATGAGACTTGGTCATATGAGTGAAAGAGGGATGTAAATTTTGGCAAAGAGTGATCTCCTCTATCGTCACAAGGTGGTAATAGATCTTGGGTTCTGTGAGCATTGTGTTTTTGGAAAGCTACATCATACCAAGTTTCCAAAAGCAATTCACAGAACAAAAGGTACGCTTAATTCTATTCATTCGGATTGTTGGCCCCTCTCATGTTGAATCTTTAAGGGGTCGTAGGTACTTTATGTCAATTATTGATGATGATTCCAGAATGTCTTGGGTGTTTATGATGAAACACAAAAGTGAAGCTTTCAACAACTTCAAGCAGTGGAAGACATTAGTGGAAAATCAAACTGGCAAGAAGATCAAGCGGCTGCGTACTGATAATGGGCTGGAATTCTATTCATCTGAGTTTGATGAGTTCTGTCATAGTGAAGGGATTGCTGGACATTGCACGGTCAGGGATACACTACAACAGAATGGTGTTGCAGAACGTCTGAATCAAACACTTCCGGAGAGAGCTAGGGGCATCCTCTCTAATGCTGGGTTGGCTAAAAGGTTTTGGGCAGAAGCGGTTAATACAGCATGCTATTTGATCAATCATGGACCTCTCACAGGTATACATCTCAAAACTCCATACGAGATCTAGTCTAGTAAACCTGCAGATTACTCAAATCTGAAAGTTTTTGGTTATCCTGCTTATTATCATATAAATGAGGGTAAATTGGAACCTCGAGCCAGGAAGGGAGTATTTTTGGGCTACGGGGATGGAGTGAAAGGTTACAGAATCTAGTATCCATCAGAAAATTGGGTTATTATTAGTAGAAATGTGGTTTTTGATGAAAATTCTATGCTTAACCCTACTGTGAAGTTTGTTATTGCGTTAGAAACTGGTAGTGTTGAGAAACAGGTGTAGCACCAAGTCACTTATGATAAGACTGAACCACAACAGGAAGAAGCTCAACATTCTTGTACAAAAACCGAGCCCACACTGCTAGCTAATCCACATAGCTTAGCTCTTGGTCGCTCTCGGAGTGCTAATTTCGGGAAGCCTCCTACGAAATATGGTTTCGAGGATATGGTGGCTTACGCACTACAGGTTACTGAAGAGGTGGATCCTCACGAGCTATCCACCTATAAAGAAGCAGTCACATGTTCCGAGTCTACCCAATGGATTGTAGCAATAGGAGATGAGATGGGGTCACTTCAAAAGAACAAGATTTGGGAACCAACGAAACGACCGTTGGACAGAAAAATCATCACCTGCAAATGGGTTTTTAAGAAGAAGGAAGGGATATCACCTACTGAAGGGATCAAGTACAAAGCTCGAGTGGTTGCAAGAGGGCTTAGTCAGGAGAAGGGAGTAGACTACACTGAGATTTTCTCACCAGTGGTCAGACATACTTCCATCAAAGTACTATTAGCAATGGTAGCACATCAGGATCTTGAGCTTGAGCAACTAGATGTGCAGACAGCTTTCTTACATGGAGAGCTAGAAGAAGATATATACATGGCTCAGCGAGATGGTTTCTAAGTTCCTGGAAAAGAAGAATATGTCTTCCGTCTGAAGAAGTCCTTATATGGACTAAAGCAGTCATCTAGGACAGTGGTACAAGAGGTTTGACACCTACATGATACAGCTCGGGTATAACAGGAGTCCATATGACAGTTGTGTATATCACAACAAGGCAACAAATGGTTCGTTTATCTATTTGGTGCTATATGTTGATCATATGTTGATAGCTACAGAGCACAAATCTGATGTTCAGAAACTGAAAGGTCTCCTAAGTGCTGAGTTCGGGCTGAAGGATCTGGGTCCAGCAAAGAAAATTTTGGGTATGGAGATCTATAGGGATAGAAGTCTGAAGAAGCTTTTCTTATCAGAGAAGGGCTATATTCAGAAGATATTGTCAAGATTCGACATGTCTGCAGCAAAACCTATGGAAACTCCAAGTGCTGCAAATACCCACCTATCTATTGTATTTGCTCCTAAAACTGTTAAAGAAAAGGAATACATATCTTCAGTTCCTTATGCTAGTGTAGTTGGGAGTTTGATGTATGTGATGGTCTATACAAGACCTGACCTTGCACATGCTATTAGTGTTGTCAGTAGGTTCATGGGAGAACCTGGTAAGGAGCATTAGCAAGCTATGAAGAGGATTTTTCGCTATCTAAGAGGTACGTCTAATATTGGTCTCATCTATGCAGGTGATACCCAGCGTTTGGTGATAGGTTATTCGTATTCTGATTATGCTGTAGATATGGATAGTAAGAGATCAATAACTAGTCATATCTTCACTCTTAGAGGTTCTGTTGTAAGCTGGAAGGCAACTTTGTAGCCTACGGTTACTTTGTCTACTACGGAAGTAGAGTACATGGCACTGACAGCGGCAGCCAAGGAGGGAATCTGGTTAAAAGGACTAGCCAGTGATTTTGGTCTACCCCATACTCAGGCTACCATATACTGTGATAGTTTGAGTGCAATATGTTTAGCGAAGGATCAGGTTCACTATGAGAGGACCAAACACATTGATGTTCGATATCATTTCCTGAGAAGTGAAAAGAGAATTCAAGTGAAGAAAGTCGGTATTGCTGACAATCCTGCCGATATGTTCACTAAGCCGGTTCCAGCTAGCAAGTTTCAACATTGTCTGGACTTGTTAAATGTTGAAAGCTATTAATTTGCCTCTTGGAGAGCAAAAATCTGAGGCAGAAGAGATCTGGCACTGTTATGGTGCATTTGTTATTGCTATGAGAGGATTCAAGTCAAGGTGGAGATTTGTTAGAATGCCTTGAAACTGACGGCATACGTGATGTATGGGTTAGGGTTAGCTCATATATGTAATGCGTAGCTCTGTATTCTCATATCAATAAAACTATTCCTCTCTTCTGCCTGTGGACGTAGCTAACACATTGTTAGTGAACCACGTTAAATCGGTGTATGTTTGTCAATTTGTTCATACTTTCTCGTATCCGTTATAACACGCTCATATCTAACTCACTATGATTCTCAAGGTCTTCACCCTCCTGAAACTCACAAAAGACATTTAAAGTGGTTGGCGGGTCGGCAGAAACTAGGACATCCACAGTGACATCCTTATGTGAGCTATTATGGGGTGTAAAGTTAGGTGATAGAGACATAGGGAGGTCACTCTCTTGTTTTAGGCTAAGCAAAGGCATAACATCATGTAAATTGGGACTAGCAAGATAATAGGGCTTAAAATCATCATAAAGACTAAGTCTAGGTTTAGGAGATCCTTAAGTAGAGTTAGGTCCATTATAATTCTCCCTATTATGATTAAAACAATGAGAATATTCGGTAATTCTCACTTTCATAGTCTCTACCATTTATCAGTAAATTCATTTGTCTTCTTTCCAAGACTTGCACATGTAGCATCAAGATAATCACGATATGGACAATTACAAGCGTCATGATCAGAAGACTCACAGTAATCACACAAAATAGGGGGCAGATAAAAGTAAGATGAATCATTTAAATCTATGAAGTGATCCTGTTGGTAAGGATTAGCGTGAAAAATAAAACTCTAAGTTTTTTCAATTTCGTTTTGCATAAAGAAAAGCAAAACCAAAGAGTAAACCAATCCCAGGAATAAAAGAAAAAACGTAAAACTATGATAAATAAAAAGAAAACCGAAATAAACTAAACCTAAACTAGCAAAGAGTAAAAATAAAATTAAAATAGAAAATTAAACTTCTAAAATCAAAACTCCATATACAGAAAATTCAACACAATCACAAGGAACATGAGCATATCTTTTTTCGATTTTTGTGTCCCCCAACAGTGCAGAAAATTGCAAATAGAAAATTAGATCCAAACAACACAGAAAATTTCAGACAGTTCTAAAAATCACAAAAAAATTCATCTAATCTCTAAAAATCATGGAGAATCCACGAAAAATATCAAAATAGAAAAAATTAGACCAGAATTGCTCCAAATAATTCAAATAGAGACCAAAAAAATGAAAAAACCTACACTGGATTGTTTCTAGTTTTCTGTTGCTGCAAAACTAAAATCAGAATTATTAGCACTAGTTGTTCGGCAGTAACACACACTAAAATTCAGAATAAATTGACCCCAAACCAAAAACAAAAACAAAAACAAAATACTATCGCAAATCAAAAATCAAAAACAAAAAAACTCAAACTAAACTAAAACTAACTCTAATCGAAAATACGAAAATAAAAATGACTCAATGACTCAAATAACTAAATTTTGACTCGGCAAAACCTAATTTTACAAATTCATACCCAGTAGCAGCGCCAAAAACTTTTTGTGATTTTTATGAAGATTAATTTTTACTGCAAGCACACGACTCTCATCGTAGCACTTAAGGGTTGATCCACACGGATGGATATGAAATTCAGGTTCCTAATGTTGTTTAAACTGTTACTGTAAGGATGAACAACAAAATTCTAAACTGATAATTAAAAACTAAAGTTGGCAATATCATTCAATAAAGAAAGGGACTAAACTGACCTACTGTTGGAAAGATAAGAAATTATGAAATTTAAATGAACTAAGTAAACAAATACTAACAGAATCTGTATGCCCAAAAGTAGATACGAACTCATAGTAGAATCAACTCAGGGAATATATCAATCAAACCATAAAACCAAAGTAGAGTAAGAATAAGTAATTGCAAACCTAAAATTCTTGGATATTTGAATAACTTAAAACACAGAACTGAGCCTCAAAACCGCAATAGAAAGAGTCCAATATAAAACTCGAACTAATTTCTTTGTGACAATCGAATCTAATTTTGGAAACCTTCACTAAATAGCATCATCTTAGAATCCAATTACACAAACTATGATCAAAATTCCTGAATCGAAAAAAAATAATAGGAAAAAGAAAATGAAAACTACTACTACCCTCCTTCCAATCATCCTTGCTTGCTCCTTTTATATCCTCTTTCAAGCCTTCCTTGATTTCTTTCGTTAAACTTGAATTTAACCGCTTATAACTGCTCTGTTAAAGCCCAATTACTTTCCCAACTTGATGAGAGAAATAGAGGTAACACATGGTGATTGTTGATGGCAATTAATGAGTGAAGAAGAAGATAAAAAGTGAAGCAGGAATGGGGGGAATTTACATTTAATAGGAAGTAAGGAGCAGAGAGATGGTGCATCAGGTACTAGAGGAGGATTGAGAAGAAACGATTGGGAGGTAGGGAGTGAGACTATAGGCTGTTATTTTGGGTCTAATAAATTAGGTTACAACACTTCATCTACTTTTTTTGCCGGCTTGAGCTATTTATTCGCATTTTTTGAAATTTCATTATTCCTACAAAACAAATAAAATTCGTATTAAAAACCTAATTTAAAATTTATTCCAAGCAAATGTTAGGCATTAAAGTGTATAAAAATGATAGAGTTTCAAGTTGGACGTTATGCAAGTATAGATTTTGTTATGCCTCTCCCTAGGACTTAGAGAGGGAAGGATCAATTATGGTGGTCGTCAATAGATGTTCCAAGATGGCTCACTTTGTTCCAGGCCACAAGACTGATGATGCAAGCTATGTTGCTGAGATCTACTTCAAATAGATCATTAGGATCCATGGTCTGCCCAAAACCATTGTTTCTGATTGAGACTCCAAGTTTATGTCCCACTTCTGGAGGAGTTTGTGGAAGCTGTTAGGCACTAAACTCTTGTTTAGTACAACCTATCATCCCTCAACTGATGGCCAAATAGAGATAACTAATGGAGTTCTTACTACTTTGCTCAGGATATTGGTGAGCAAAAGTTCGAAAGATTGGGACTTGTAGCTACTCCATGCTGAGTTTGCTTACAATAGGTGTAACACCCCTATCCCCTAGTGCCAGTGATATTAGCGATTTCTTAAATTTTGGAGCGAAACAGATAGAGTTCTGCCTAAAGATTGACCATAACCTAAGCTTAAAGCTTATATTAGGTCCCTGCAATCAATAATACATAAAAGACATATTCAACTGGCTTGACGGCTACATGCAGGAAACCACAACTCCATGGGTAGACCTGGCAAATGGGTCATTCGGTTCGGGTATGGGTCGGGTCAAGCTTGGGTTGGGTCATGTTCGGGTTAAATGACATTTCGGGTCGTTTCGGTTTGGGTCGGGTATAGTTTGGTTCAGATCGATTTCGGGTCTACTAATTTTTGGTTAAATACGATCGTTATACCAAAACAAGTAACTTTGTGGAAAACTTCGGGTCGGGTCAATTCGGATTTCGGGTCCACTTTTGTGTGAGCATATTTCGGGTGTCAGGTCGAGTATGGGTCCGGGTCATTCAGTTCGGGTTTCGGGTCTCGGGTCAGTTTTGCCAGGTCTATCCACGGGCCACCCGCCTGGAGTGTACCAAGTATAAATTTCAATAAAGAAAGAAATAAAAGGTACAACTCAATAGATCACACGTCCAAAGCACTGGGGTTTACATCCCGAGTAATTAAGAACAACTAAACCAAACGGCGAATATTCAAATGGTTGGCTTACTTGGCCATGCAGAGCGATAAAGAGTTGATCTGTATTATATGAACTATAGCAACTAACTATATATAGCTAAGAACTTATGAATACATTGCATTACAATATTCAACTTATGATCTACATATATACTCCTTATCCAAAGCAAGGGAGTGGTTTTGACTCGGCTTACATGAGTTAACTTCTACCTGTCACATCAAAAATTTGGAAAAAGGGAAATAGAGTAGGGATGTGCTACCACGCGCTCAGTGAATGATCCTCAGCCCCAAGAAAACAAAACCATTGCAAATAATACTTTTAAGTAGCAATCATACATGTTTTGATATGTAATATCACATAATAATCATATAAGGCCTCCTATATTCGACATTACCATAGTAACCTCTAAGATTCAACAGGTATCCCTACCCTTCTTCTATTTCATGCACAAGAGATCTCAAATTGCCTAACTATGACTCTTGTATCTCAGCAGTGACAGCCACTTATTACACTAGCTTGACATCAGATAGTAGGCATGCCAGACTCAAATGGACTGACTCATGCAAAATTTTAATTATAGAGAACAATGAAGCATTCAGTTCACACATAAACACTTAACATCAAAGAGTTAACTTAAAGTTAGCCACCGTGGTTCGTTTAGAAGGAAAATGGGATTAACACATTAAAGATAAGGACCATTACTTAAACCAAAGTAAGCATTTCTAAAACAATCGCTATTCACTGGAAAATCATTTAGAACTCAATAAAAGCTCTCTTCAAAACTACATGACTTTTCTAAGTCTTTGCGCTAGCATAGTCCTCGAATGAGGGATTTCCATCACATAATAAGTACGAAATCATTTTGTGGGGCATCGGGTTCTCATATTCGTGCTCGTTCTGGTGAGATCATCACTCATATTTTACATTATCCCCAGGGCCTTTCATAATCAGTGGACAATTGCCCTCTTCAAGGGTTCCCATTTCTAGGTCTACTCCCCAGGAATTAGGGTTCTCGCATAATAGGTCTACTCCCTAAACTTATGTTCTACCCTCATCAGAGTCCTCTAGGGTTCCCACTTCTAGGTCTGCTCCTTAGGAATTCACTAGCACTATCCTCTTAGTCCAAAATATTTTAGATGCATCTCACTTTAACACACATTTTGCATCAAAATTCTCGTTGTATCACAAAAACAAGATCTTCATCCTCAACAAGGCTAAAGTGCCTAAATACGGTCATTTGTCTTTCGAAAGGCATATAACCATTCATTTTAACAAAACATGCTTATAAATAAATTAAGGACCAAGTATGCATTTGTTTTTCAAAGGAAGTGATGTTAAAAACTCGTTTTAAAAGCTTATAAGCCTACAACTTACACATAATTTGTTTTGCTTAAAAGCATTTTTATCAAACAAATGGTCTAACAATCATTATTAACCACATAACTCAGTACGCTTGCGGTATCAAAGCAATTCACTTACACACTTATCAACGCACGCCTTTACGAATGTTGTAAACATATTTGTTATTAATTCACATTGCTTTCCAACTTAATAACTTACTTAAACAATTTTTGAAAGTAACCAAGGGATTTTTAAATATTTGAGTTACTTAAGTAATCAGGAAGTTACTCTAGTCATTGAAACAAACAAATGACTCTTAAGATGATCACCTAAGGAATTTAATTATTCAAAAGCATCAATGTAAGAATGGTAGTGCATGTTTAAAGTGAATCAATCGAGTTTCAACCAAAATGACTCCTAGTTCATAAATTATTCAGTACGACACCTTTAAACAAAACAAGCAATTTGGAATAGCTAAGGCTGCAGCACTTTGGCATAGAACCCGGCCATAACATACACGCATAGTACACAGTTAAATCAAAAGCTAACAAAACCATGACTCGATTCACCAGCATGCTACAACTAGGTTTGGGCAAATAATAAGTAATACATGACATTAAAACACCAAATTACTCTTTGTAATTTCACGAATTTCTTAAACAACCCGAACTCCCTCCTCACAGCACAGTCCATAACAATCCTCAAAATAATTCCAACTCCAATCCCAAATCATTTCAATTGATCTCAAAGAATCCACCTACTGCCTATAGTTCTCAATTCATTTAGAATTCATCTTCACAATCGAATCCACTAGTAAATGAACGAATAAATCTTTGCAAATTATTAATAGGTTAGGGAATCAAGAATCACCTACCTCGCTCCAAGCTTAAGGACCCAACTCTTGGGCTAATTGGGCTGATTGGAAGTTGAATTTCAAGTCTCCTAACATCCCCTTAGTTGCTGCCTTGAGCCTTGCTGCTGTGCTACTTGGCTCACCCTCCTTCCCACTCTCTCTTTCAGTTCTGCCCATCATCGAAACTGGGCTGTACTGCCACAGTGGTGGCTGCGGTGGAGGTGCAAAGCCACATTGGTGGTGTACGAGTTTTCAAACCCTAACTCTCAAATCTACCTCATATGACACCAAGGCTCGAACCAGTCAACAGAGATGCCATAGTCTCACTGCCTACCGCCAACCTCACCGTCGCTGCCCACCTCTAGCCTACTAGTAGTCCATCTCTCCCTCCATGGTGGTTGCAGGGGCTTAAAGGGGCAGTTGCAGGAAATCAGGCTGTGCTAGGCGCCACGGTGGCCAACCAGGCACTAGCGTGGTGACAAGACACCACCGCTCCCTCTCTTTGTCTCTTTCTCCCCCACTCGCTCTCTCTCTCTCTCTCTCTCTCTCTCTCTCTCTCTCTTTCTATGTCAGGCTTGGATCGCGAGGCCAGTGTAGCAAAGCCCTCCCCCCTACTGCTTTTCTTGAGAGGCAACGGCTTCAACCCCTTTTTCCTTTTATTTTATTTTTTTAATCCACTTGAGTAAAATTACCTCAGCCCAAATAAGTTGACCCCACTTAATCTAACCTTGAATAGCCCAATTAGACTTTACTAATTCGTTTAATCCCAACTCAGCCTAATTTTAATGAAATTTTTTAAGTCTATGTAACCACGCAATGAATCAAGAAAATCCAAAAAATTGACCCACATAAACTATTATACTAATTCACCGCATAAATATTGCTCGAATGTAGCTAATATACAAAAGTATGGCTAATAAAATTATTAACTTAATACAAAATTCGAAATTAAAAACCCCAACTATTATAATAGGGCTCCATCGTATGCTACAAAACTCTCCCTTTGATTATGTGTAAAGGGTGAGCCGCCTTACTCCTATTGACTTACTGCACGACTATTAAGTGAGTCAAGAGTAAGCCATGATCCTTAGTTGAGAACCAAAGAGATGAAGAGGTCACACGAACAGGTGAAAAACCACATTGAGATGGCCAATGCAGCTTACAACACAAGAGCAAATAATCATAGAAAGCGAATGGAGCTTAACCCAGGAGATCTAGTTTGGCTACACCTCAAAAAGGAGAGGCTTCCATCCAGAAGGAAGAACAAGCTTATGGCAAGAGGGGATGGATAATTCAATATCATTGAGAGAGTGGAAGACAATATAGACAAACTACAACTCCTCGGATTTGAGGACTATTTGGAAGACCCTTTGGATTTGAGGTCAAATTCTCTTGAAGAAGGGGAGGTTGAGATGTATCAAGGCATCCTAGAGAGTTCCCTAAATCCAAATCAAGGTCAAGGTACTAATCAAGCTAAGGAAGACCAAGGTAACCAAGCATTGAACAACCAGATTGACTCCTTCTTCTCATGTTCAAATCCATAACTAAGCATGGTTTTAGATGGCATGATCCTTGGAATTTCCAAGATGTTCTATAAATGAGTCCTACTTTGTTGAACTCCCCAAGGAGTCTAATTTTATTGAGGAAGCTCAATTTTGGCTTACGTATCAGGCAATTTACTACATTGGTCTAAATAGAGAAGGAATGCAATAATAGTCTAATTCTATTCGTATTCAAAGTTTAGATGGGATCACCACCTAAAACCTACTTTAGGACCAGTACTTTTGCTTAGGATGATAGCTGATATGGCCGCAAGCACACGGTAGCATTCTAGCAATCAAGGTTGATCCCACAGAGACTAGATGAAACTACTGGATTATAATCCATTAAGATATGCTAACCGAATCAAAATTCAAATGGGTCTCGAATTAACAATTTCTAATCAATTAAGGAAAAATTTCTAGGAATTCATATAGTTATGAAAGTTGATTGGATCAAAATGATAAACATATGCTTTTCTCTAATCAGTTAGTCTTGAGGAATTACAATCTATCCATAAATTTGATCTATTCTTTTGAAATCAACCAAAGTTGCCTAAAATAAGCAAAAGTCATTATTTCAAACTAATTTGACTTAATTCAAGTTTAATATTTTCAATTACTTAATTAGAGTCCTCCCAACCTGACAATCTCTCTTTCGAGACGATGCAATGATAGGTTCTAACAAGCAGTCTAACAACCAAATATTGTCTTTCGAATGTTCACTCGATTGTTTCAAGTGTGCAAGTAAATTTAGACAAAAAATCAACTCACACCATATCAAACACTTGATAGAACGAAATCAAACCAATCATGAAACTAAGCATAATTCTATAAATTTAAAACATGATCCAATAACAATTTTCACAAACTACTAAATTAGATAAAAATAAACTACTCACACATAATCAAAGATTAAACAACTAACTCCTCTAAAATGATAAATCTAATGAGGAAAAGAGAAGAGAAGAGGGAAGAATGCTCAGCCAAAAATCGCGCTTGAACCGTCATGCAAACTCGGAATGGAATCCTTATAAGTCTTCACTTTAACTCTATCTCACACTCTCTCTAATCTAAACTAATCCTAATCTACTTGAAGAGAGGAAAGGAGTATGAGATGAGATGATGGGGTTTGTGTTAGGATGAGAGCCCCTCCTTTTATAGTAAAATTCTGGAAGATGAGCAGCCACGCATAACAATGGAATTATAACCGCTAGAAAGTCGAAGAGCTTGCGAGAAAACAAAAGGCCTCGCAGGAAATGAAGATACCACGATCGGCCTTGGTATTCTTCTGTTCTTCTTTCTTCCACGTGCACAGCAACTAAAGGGTATCCGTGGAGAGTCAAAATACACTCAATTAGGGTCAAAGCAAGGGCAAAAAGGTCCACAATCCTACAAAACACAGAAAAGAACCATACCCGAGCGTAAAATGGAAAAAGAAGTATACATTATCACATAGAGCACACAATTTTCCCTAAAAATGGAGGAAAATGACCCTAAAATAGTATATACGTTAAGCATTTATCAATAGCCAACATCCTAAGGGACCAACCCATGAAGAGAATTCAAAATCATGATAAGTTCTTCTTGGTGAATCAGCTGCATCTTGCCAACCATTGCAGTTTGTGCTCTTTTCTAACCTAGTTTGAGTTACTGGTTTGTTCCGTCATCTAAACCTAATTTAAAGCTAATTTTTCTACTTTGGAGCATCCTAAGGAAACCATCCATGAATCAAAATTAGTTATAAGTTAGGTATAGGTTGGGAAACAAAATTGATCATTTTCAGTGTTAATCCGGGTTGGCTAAGTTTAAACAAGTTGTTTTAACTTTGCTATGATCTTCCTTAATGGAGGGGGTTTTGTGACCTGCTTAATTGCTACTGTAGTACCTTGGAAGTTCAAAAAATCATCATAGGTTTATTTGCATCTTTTGAAGGTTGGGATGAATTTTGACATCCACTCGCTTTTTGATTGGTTTGTCGTAAACATGGACAGCAGCAACCTACCTTTTCTCTCTCTCCCATGTGCAAGTGGATTACTTAGAGATAATTGATCATGTTCAAGCTTGAGTTTACCTTAAACAAATGGTATTTCCTAGACTAATACTTGTAATTAGCTTAGGCTAAGGTTGTTTTGTATTTCAATTTAGCTAAGCCCGTTTAAGGTTTCCTAATCATTAAGGAACCCGCCTACTTGCTTAGTTACATAGGAGACATGTATATAAGCTTTCTTTGCTAATTATTGTGACCAAAATCCATGAATGAAAATCTCAGCTTCGTGTTTTCAAACACAACTCCCTTAAATCTCGCTTCAACAATCAGTTTGATTGGTAAAATTGAGTGTTTCGCTTTAATCTAAACTTGATGGCTTAACCTTTAGAATTTAGAGGATGGAGTCCTTGTTTAGCTTAGGTGTTGGCATTGCCTTTGTCCTATTCATATCCTCTGTTCTAATTAGACTCCATTGGTGCTGCTTGAATTAAGCTCTAGCCAGATTGAAAAGGTTCACTTGCTTAAGTTTTCCTTATGCTCACGCATCAACATCCTAATTACTGTCCAAACAAGGAAGCTAATGCGACTTACAAATATAAAGCTTAAAAGCTACAGGCTTAAATAGAAACTTACAATTAGCTCTTAACACCTCAATTTCTTGAGCTTCTAAACATAATATGTGTCACAAAATGCTTGGTCACATTCAAATATGAGTGTTAAACGAAATAAGAAAGTTAAATGCGAATGGAAGCTCATTAAATTGGCCCAAAATAGCAACAACTTCAGTAATTACAACAACTAATCACCCATTGGGGAAAAAAGAATTTCCTCCCTTCTTTTGCCAGATAGAAGCAACCTCTTAGACTAATTTTACTCAACTTTTTTTTAGGTTTCATATAATATTTTTGTGGTACTTTCAAGCCGTAAAACTCAGAAAATGAGTTAATATTGGATGAGGAAAACCTCCTTTATTTTATGACTTGCTGCTGGAATTTGACCAAAATTGCACATCTAACTTCCTTGGCTAAGCAGATGACCTCTAAAATTCATGCAGCTTGATTTATTAGAACATAACTTCATAAACTAGAGTTTACACTAAATTGAAATGCCCATATCTTCTAGGGGATAAGAAAATGGTGATCCAAACTACGTATGAACAGGGTCGAACTTGTAGTTGTGGCCTTTCGAATTTCTCCTTGCCTTTGAATGACCAATTGATGTCTAGCTCAAGTGATTCTTGATTCCTTAGAAAGTAGACATCTTGAACTTTATCTTAGGTTAATTTACAGCATCCCCTAATGTCCCTTCCTTATGCTTTTTTGAGGGGTCTAGATGGGTTGTCTGGACTGATTTTTGAAGTGGGGAACCCATGGGAGGTGTTGAGGTATAGACCTCTACCATATCTCCATCAGAGGGGAACCAAAGAGAAAGAGAGAGAGGGGTCTCGTGATGGTGGCACATGAATATAACGATGATGTTGATGATGGATGATGATCATGTCAGGAGATGGTGATTGGCGGTGTAAATTATAAGAATTGGTGTTGGCGTTTAATAATGATCGAATAAGATAAGGGTGGGACTAGGATGTTGTTGTAACCAGAAAAAAAGATAGAGAGAAAATATTGGGGTCGGGTCACTTGAGAATCGAGTTAGATTTTTGGGGGTCTTTTTCCCTTTGTTTCTTCTCTTTTTTTCCTATAGGACAAAGAAGATAAATATGGCTCAAGTGCTTAGCTAAGATACCAAACTAATTCTTTGTCTTTCACTCTTTTCTTCAATTTTTTTAATGTATATAATTTTCTACAAAATTTTAAAAAGAATAAATATCTAAAACTAAATTGAGTAAAAATTAAGAAAATAAGGGTGGGGTATAAAAATACAGAGTCTACATAAAGATACACCGTGCACTTAAATTTTGCTACTCTCTGAATAAAATAAAACTAAACTACCTTGAAAAAAATTAAAATGAGAAACAAGATCCTAACTCACTATCATCAAAATCACTATTGCAATTGGCATACTACAAAAAACCCTTGAAGCCACATGGCTCTTTTACATGCACAAGTAAGATCTCGTAAGGATTTACAGAAGAGTTACCCACAAAGGCCTTTCAAAACCATGGGAACAAAGACATATATACAAAAACAAAAGGTAAAGGGGAAATATATAAACATTTTAACCTATTATATCACTCTTACAAGGTAGATACTAAGCTATACCTAAGTAGAACACACAATCAAAAGACATATAACCTACAAAATGCACATATATTCTTCTTTTCCAGCCCCGTTGAAAACTATAGAATATGTAGACACTAGTACTTGGTGTAAAGATGTTTAACCCCTAGAAGTCAAGTTGCAAAGGTTAGCATGGTCCCTTACGACTTGTTTAAACAACTTATTTGCTACATTTATTCCTATTTTTTTGAATTTTCAAATCAAAAGTAGATGCACACAGATTCACTTGGCTTTTGCACACATAATTGACCTTCACTTTTAAGGTGCTTTATTAAAGTCTACATAGAACTTATTCCATCCCTAAATAAAGGTGCAATCGAGTATGATGCACATATTCTGACCAATTAAACATATGGAATAATGATGGTAGCTTTTAACATTGGTGCCGAGTTTTATTCACTGTCACAAATGTTTAGATTTTTCATTAATTCAAGAGCATAAGTAAAGTGACCAAGTAAACAAAAGGTTCTTGAGCCAGCATGGCAGCTAACCTTGAATTGATGGTTTTATTAAGCAAGATATGCACAATATTATTCATACAATACATAGTTTATTGCAAAAAAATGAAAATTATATCCTAGGCAACATATCCAATCATGCGCATTCTACTAACATGCAACTCAACACCGAAACCGTAGGGTTCATAATCAACTAATATAGCATATTAGCACATAAACTCCGAACATCAAATATACTTTGTTTGGATTTTAAAAAATATATTGAAAAATTTATACAAGTAAGCTCCTCACCTTCACATCAAAACTCCATAATATCTTCATTATGGGAGCTAAGGTGCCATGAGGGAACTACTTCACATGTATGTATCGGCCAACTAATAACACCACAAACAAATATTCATAAATCCGACAACTTCATCAACCAAACACAATCAACATAAAAAAGCAAGCCCAATATAGGCAATTAATAACATAAGAAAAGAAACAAATAAAGAAAATGACAAAGAAAGAGACGAAAAATGGTTGGAACAATCTACCCACTTAGATGGTATGAGAGCGTTTAAAAGCCTAATCACACAACTTAGAACAACATAAGTAACATAACATAATCAAAAGTGTATCAATGAAATTTAGTGCCCTGCTGAACTTATCGGAGGCCTTAAAAGAATCAAATGAATAATTAAACAAGGTGGTGCACATGATTTTTTTGGACACATCCTCTAAATATGGATGATATAGATCGAGGGAGAGCTCATAACCTCTAAAGGTAGCTAGGGACCCAAATAACATCAAACACATTCCCTTAAAACATATAAAGCAAGTGGTCTAGATCACCCACATCTACATTAACGTCTTTGCTCATAAAATAGTCAAAGGGCTTCTCAAAGTAATGCTTACAGGAATAGGAGGGTAATAAACAAATAGAGGAAGCAAGGATCAAGTCCAGAGGGTTGGGGATAGATGTTTAATAAGCTCAAGACCATGAGGCGAGACATCAAGGACAAGCTCCTTACAAGACTCCCTAAAAGGAGTCTACTCAATGAAATACTCATAGTCACACATATCTTCTAACTGAACACAAACATCCAACTCACTAATGCTAGACTTAACCACATAATCCTGAATAGCAGTGCTCTCTCCTAAGGGAGTTAGAGGAAGACAGAGGTCGAAAATGGTTTGACCATCCTCAGGGACGATTGTGGTCAAGCTAATCTCAAGGTATGACATACATGCATATAACATTGAAGAGAATGCACCTCTCTATCAAAATCACACAAAAGGGTATCAATATAAAAGTTCAAACTTGAGTGAGGAAAAGATTTAAAACTTACAAAAAGGACAAGCCTTAGGTAGGGAAGGCCTTACCATGAGGCCAGCCTTACACACAACAAGCATCATGCACTACTTATATTGTTGAACTAACTCTGAGTATACGTTTGTGAATGTATTTGTCATGCTCTCGATTGCACCCCTTATGTTCACTACGTTCAGTTCTCATCCAATAGACTTTCAACTCTAGAGAACATAGCTACTAGAACAAGTATTAGTAATATGATCAGATTTATCATAATAATAATATACAATAGGGCACATATTTAGTTAAATTAGGGTGGGAAGGGGGAAGGACCCAAAGTTTATAACATGATCCATATAAGAGCCAATATGAGAAGTAAAGGGATCAGGCTACAATAATTAACCTTTTCAAACTCATATGAATCCTAAGCCAATCATTAAGTGAATCGTAAGCCTCATCAACACTTTTAGCAAGAAACCTAAAAAAGTATGAATGAGTATAGGTTTCAAAATTCAAATCCCCTCATTCAAACATTTAAAATGCCATGGTAATCATTTTGCTGACCAGAATATCTCTGAAATAATTCATGCTCATATTAGACACATGCCATTTTTAAGCTTTTTTAACATTTTTTGATTTTTTTTGGATTTTTTAGTTTTTTAAGCATAAATAACTAGTTTAACACACTAAACATCTAGAACTAATCACAAACAAGCTAAAAACACAAAGTAACTTAATGACTTGTAGGATGTTTTTCAATCCAAAACAATGAAACAAAGAGATGACAGACAATGTAGTATATTGTGGCGAATTTAGGTTGTTTACATAGGGATGGGATGAAATTAGGCCACAACAAACTAAACTAATTGACTATGAATAAAACACTAAATGAAAAACCCATAGTTGTAACACCCCCAGCCCCTAGGGCCGAGAGCGCTACGTTTTCTCAACTTTTCACTTAAATTTCGGGGCAAAACGGATAGAGTTTCCCCTAAAAACTGATCATTTCCATGTTAGAAGCCTTACAATAAATTCCTGCAGATCAACAGAAGCGTAAAACATTTTGAAAGAAGCTCAACGACAACTCAACGCGCAACTCGCTCGGAGTACATCAAACAAAATAGTTCATTAATACAGGGAAAATGAAAGATACAACTCAACGGTTCACATAACCAGAGTACTGGGGTTTACATCCCAAACCGTAACTAATTTCAACTAAAAAGACAACTGCCTAATAAGATGGTTGGCACACATGGCCGTACAGAAGGACTCCTAAATCGAATACAGTACATGAACTAGAATACTTGTTTACAAATGTTTACAATACTAGAAATACTTTACATGACTTCGTTAAACATGTAAAGCCCCTTCAAATGGGCACACATAACACCTTGCAGGCGAGAATGGATTTCATCTTGACATAAGTGACTTGGCTCCTACTTGTCATAATGCAAACCTGGGGAAAAAGGGGAAAGAGTAGTGGGATGAGCAACCACACGTTCAGTGAGTGTCCCCTGACCCCCTTAAAACCAAAACCGTTGCAGGCAGTAATATCTTTAATAGACACATATCACGTATTCATACTTTACTATTATATTAGGCAATTATAGTCTTAAAGGAGGGTTCGTTACCCATGAACCTCATTCTAAGCACCCAAACTCATTTCTAGGTCCCTAAATGACCAAATTTCTTTACTAACAAGCACTTAAACACATAAGGAAATAACAAGGGCTAAGCACAGAAGTTTCTTTCATAGATTAAGCATAGGGATCTTTTTTTTTTAATTCATAAACATAACCACTTAGCATTCCATTCAAACTATGCATGAAACCTCATTCATATGATGCACGCATAACGCTATCTCTTTTCATAATCATGCTTCTCTTAGCATTTCATTCATATGATATGCATAAGACGCACACATTTTAAGTCTCATTCAAATCTCATTCATAGGGTATGCATAAAATATGCTCATAAGGCTTTCTTTTTTATAATCGTATCTTACTTAGCATCTCATTCATAAGTTGTACTTGAAAGATGCACAGAACGCTTTATTTTCATCAGCATACTTTTACTTAGACCTCATTCATATGATATGTACAAGTCATGCACAGGAAGCTTTCTTTCTTTTTACTGAAAACACTTCATTTAGCCTCTTGAGGCACATAAAAACTCTTTTCTTAGCCTCTGGAGGCTTATATTCTTTAAAAGAAATCTCTTTCGTATTGGTCCTATAATGACCCTTGAAAACTTTCTTTCTAAAATACTTAAAAAGGCAAAACATCGACTGCTTTTCTTACTTAATAAGAAATTACTCTTGGTGTAAGATCATCGTTTGTTAAAAGAAACATACATAACAATTTGATCACATAAGTGAGAAGACTAAACTCTTAGAGTTACTTTGCTCCTGCCATCCCGAGACGGCCAAACTCCAGCAGCAACATACGCCTATTCGGACAGACATCATACTATGCTGAGACATAATTTACATACTGAGACTTCAGGCTGGATTCAAACCACCATCCCTAAGTCATCTTAACATAGCTTATGTTATGCCAGGCAGGATACTAAGCCACCATCCCTGGCTCTCAAACTTAAGCTTAAAGTTTCTAGAGTAGCTCCTCAACGTACACATAAACATAAACATAATTACTTACACATATGCGTACCTATGCTTATTATTCATATACATGCTTATCTAGCAAAATAGCCCATGACCCTACCATTAGTTATGGGTCTTTCATTTTTAACTTGGAAACCCTTTTAAAATTGTAATGAATTTGCTAACGCGCAATTCAAAACTCATTCAAAACTTAAAGTACTTAGCTAGCATATAACTCAAACTAAGTTTCGTAATAAAACTCCTTCAGTTGCCCTTTTTCACTTCGTTCCAATCCTTTTTGAACTCAAAGGAGGAGATATAAGCAAACCAAAGCCTTAAAACATTTTCAAACTCACTTTTAGTTCGCTTTTAAACTTCATAAACGTATTGACTATTCAGTTGGGTCAGTTATTGATTAGTTCGACGATTTAAGATCATTCTATGCTACAAACATCTTACAAACCAACAGGCAATTGGTGAACCTTTAGAAACATTCAAAATGGTGAAAACATGCTTTTAACGACCCTTTTAAAGATTACTAAGTTCGCAAATGATTCACATAGCATCATTTAACAATTTCGAGAGGGAAGGGTTTCACGCATGGCACATTCATGACACTTCATAATTCAACTTAGCAGAATAAGCCACACATGGCCTTGCAATCTATACAATTGCGGTTAATTCACAACCCAGGCTCCCTCCTCACATAACAACCGACCACAGGAAAACCTCGAACCACTCATAGTTCTACCTCAAACCATCCAACTACCATCTCAGTTTTCAATTCAATAATCATAACATATTATCATGAAAACTTATAGAGAGACGTGTAATAGGGCTTATGCACTTACCTAGGCAAGCAGCACCATCCAGCGATGCGTTATCGCAAGCATACATATATATATATATATATAACCACATTTACGTATACGTCTACAATGCCTTAACTTGAAATAACACTTAACAAAACAACTAAACTAATCAAATAGGAATCTTATCACATTCGAGGTGTTCATTTATTATTTTGAAGTCACGGTTTAGGTATAAACTAGCTAATCACACAAGTGTCGATTCCAAGCATACTCGTTTCTTTTTGAAGCTATTAATCGAGCATGAATTGACTAATGTACACATATCGATTCTAAACATGTATAATTCATTTCGAAGCTACTTTTCAGGCATGTATTAGCTAAATATACTTGAATCGATTCTAAACATGCATAATGCATTTCGAAACTACTTTTGAGGCATGTATTAACTAAATATACTTGAATCGATTCTAAACATGCATAATTCATTTTGAAGCCACCTTTCAGGCATGTATTAACTAAATATACTTGAATCGATTCTAAATATGCATAATGCATTTCGAAGCTACTTTTCAGGCATAAACCAACCAAACTTAACATGCATCGATTTAAACTAAATTCAACTGAAACAGAACATGTATAACCCCAATTGATCTGACTAATCCTCAACTCACATGCAATGCAACTTAAGGGTTAAAGCAGTTTCGAAACTACTAATACTTAGGAGGCAAGAAACACCCATACTCGATTCCATGCTAGAGGACTCGATTATGGGTTTTGGGACTCGATTTGAAAGCTTCGAACTAGGGATTCAACCTTCCTCCGCTGCCTTGCCCAAACCCACACGAACAGACCCCAATCCACGCCTAAACCACGCAAATCGGACCCCAAATTGACCCATTTTTGCAGCTCAGTTCGAATCAGCCTTGCCCGATCTGGTTTCTACCCTCTTTTGTTGCTACTATTGGTGGTCACTGGAGTTAGGCTCGATCGCGGCCTGGTCGCCGGCCTCAGTTGCGACGGTTGCCGCCAACAGTCGTGGTTCCTCGAGCCCCTTTTCACTCAGTTCCTCTCATTAGGTCTCTCTCTTCCTCTCCTCGCTAGTGGCTGCGCTCGAGTCCGACCGCACGGCTGTCATTCCGACCGCGGTGCCATCGACCTCCCCTTCTTGCTCCTCCTCTCTCCTCTGGTGGTGGTCGAGGTTTTGGGGTAGTAGGGAAGCCCTCTCTCTCTCCGTCATGTCTTTTTTTTTGCTCAAGAAAGGGGGCTTCGGCCCCCCTTTTAGTTCTCTTTTTTTTTTTAGGTCAATTGCAGGTCTAATTCTTATCCATACTTTGAACCTAAATCGATAATATGACCCTCCATCGATTATTCATTTCCTGATCCCAAATATATCTAGGTTCGATTTAATAAATATCGAACTACTTCTAAGGTTGACAACCTAATTGTAATCGGGTTTCTATTCGATTTAGTACTCGTTAATAATCTATATAAATGCATACTAAAAATCATCAAAAGATTTTCTAAACTAATAATAATAATAACATTAATAGCGACGAAAACATTCTTTTTAATAAAATTATTGATCACATAAGCACATCAGTAATAATTTAACTCGTATAGTTCATAAAATATGATTTTTATAACCTAGAAGGTAAGACAGCCAGATTAATGTAAACTAAAGAAGGCGGGTCTTACAATAGTGCTAATTAACCCTAACAAACCAACAGAAGGCATGTGTGAACTAACCGAATTAGACTTGAACTAATCATTTACATTTCCAAGTGCACTTTAAATGAAACAAAGAATTAACAATCACAAGGATGACATCTAAACAATAATGAATTTAAATAATCATAGAGAGGTATCAAGGGATGAAAGAGGCAAAAATAAATTAACTAGAAAATCCAAACAAGATTCATGAATCCAATTTGTTACTCACCCAGCTATTTAATACTTGTACTGTAACACCCCTATCCCCTAGGATTAGGGACGTTAATGTTTTCTTAAATCCTGGAGCAAAATGAATAGAGTTTCGCCTAAAAACTAGTCATGTCCTAGGCTTAACCCTTACATTAGGTCTCTATGAGAAATAAAAGCATAAAAGAATACCAAAACAAGCTTAACGGCTACACGCCGGAGTCTACAACTCTACGGGTCAAATACCTAGATAAGCAAATAATAAAGTTCAATAATAAGATGAAAATAAAAGATACAACTCAACCGATCACACATCCAGAATACTAGGGTTTACATCCCAAAATAATTAACTTTAACGAAAACAAACGACCTACCATTTAGATGGACGGCTCGCATGGCCATTCAGAGCGACTGTTATTAAATATGCAATACATAAAGCAAAGTACTATCTTTATATATATTTTGGAATCTAGAAATACGCTATATTACATCATTAACCTCATAAAGCTACGTATATATGTATGCATAACCCTCTTTCAAAGCAATGGGGAAGACTCTAACTTGGCATAAGTAAGTAAACTTCTACTTGTCATATCGAAAACATGGGAAAGGGGGAAATAGAGAGGGGGTGAGCTACCACACGCACGCTCAGTGAGTGATTCTCAACCCCAAGAAAAACAAAACAGTTGCACATAATACTTTTAAGTAACAATCACACATGTTTGTTATTTAATATCGCATAATAATCACATAAGGTCTCCCATATTCGTTATTACCTTAATAACCTTGAAGATTCAAAGATGTTCCAAGTCTCCTTCTGTTCCATTTTAAGGGTTCTCGACTAGCCTAAACTATGACTCTTCTAGTTTAGTAGTGACGAGCACTTACTTAACATCACATAGCAAGCGTACCAGACTCAAAAGTAAGCTGACTCACACACAAATTCAAGTATGGAGAATAGCAGAGCAATTAATTCACACCTAAACACTTATCATCAACGAGTTCAATTAAAATCACCAAGTGATATTCATTTTGGTAAAAGATTGGATTTAATGCATAAAGGCAAGGACCATTACTTAAACTGAAATAAGCATTTATAAAGCAGTCATTGTTCACTGAAAAATCATTTGGACTTGATAAAAAGCTCTTTTCAAGAGCACATGCACTTTTCCTAATCTTTCCACTAACATAGCCCTCGAACGAGGAGTTCTCATCACATAACAGGTACGAAATCGTTTTAAGGGGTATCGGATTCTCATATTCTTGCTCAAAGGGAAGATCCACATCGCCCTAGGGAAGATATGCACTCACCCTTTATAATATCCCCGAGGACTCTCATAATTAGTAGGGTTCCCGCGTACTGGGTCTGCTCCTTAAACATTTGTTCAAGCACTTACCACCATTCTCCTAGCCTAAAACATTTCAGATGCATCTTAATTTAAACACATTTTATCTCAAAACTCTCGTTGTATCACAACAATGGCACTTCCATTCTCATGAAGGCTAAAATGCCTTAATAAAATCATTTGACTTTCGAAAAGCATACAACCATCCATCTTATCAAAACATGCTTCTAAATGAGTTACTGAGCAAATATCCATTCACTTTTCAAAGGAAATGTCATTAAAACTTGTCTTAAAAGCTTACACGCCTACAAGTTATTCACGGTCAGTTTCGCTTCAAAGCATCCTTATCAAATGAATGGTCTACAATCATCACTAATCACATTACTCAACATGCTTGCCACATCACAGTAGTTCGCACACATGCTTATTTACGCACGCCGTTAAGCATAACACAAACATATTGATTCGTAGTTCGCGTCGTATCCAACCTGATGGCCCATTTAAGTAACTTCGAGAAACAATTAAGTGGTTATTAAACATTCAAGTCACTTGTTTAAGTAATTAGGCGTTGTTTTAGTCATGGTAATGAATGAACTACTCCTAAACCAATTACTTAAAGTATTTAATTATTCGAAAGCATTATTACCAGAATGGTAGTGTACGCTTAAAGTGAATCAAGCTAGCTTCAATAAAAATAACTCCAAGTTCACAAATTATTTAAGCACTTTGGCATAAAACTCAGCCTCAACATACAAATATAGTAAACACTTGAATCAAAGGCCAGCAAGCTACGACTCAATTAAGTAGCATGCTACAACCAGATTCAAGCAAACAATAAGTAATGCACGACATCAAAAAATGAAATTACACTTCGTAAATTCATGAATTTTGGCACAACTTGAACTCCCTCCTCACAGCACCGCCCATAATAATCCTCGAAATCATCACAATTTCAACCCGAATAATTCGCCTACTTCCCATGGATTCTCAATTCATCAAACTTTCATTCTAGCTACCAAATCAAATTCCACAATTAACTCTTAAATAGTTTACAAATTATTAATAGTTTAAGAAATTAAGAACCACCCACCTTGACTCCACGCTAATAGACCCAACTCCTGGGCTAATTAGGCTGATTGAAACTGAATTTTGAGCATGCTAATCTCCTCTTCGTTGCTGCGCGAGCCTCACGGCTACTATGGTTTGCATATCCTTTCCTCCCGCTTTCCCGACCTTCAAGTTAGGCCGCCTATGGTGGTGGTGATAGTGGCTGAGGGTTTTTAGAACCCTAGCCCTTAGACCCTCGTTCACACTCGATCTCTCTGTCTCTCCTTGCCAGAGATGAACGGATGACCAGCAATATCACCATCGCTGTTGTCGTCGCCATGCTCACCATCGCCACCCATCTCTAGCCTTGTTGTCCCTTCTCTTGCTCTACTTTGTTTAGTCTCTCTCTCTCTCTCTCTCTCTCTCTCTCTCTCTCTCTCTGTTGCTGGGTCAGGGATGGCCAACAAAATGCAAGAATGGCCGACTAGGTGCCGACATGAAAGCGACGCACCGTGACCCCCTTCTCTCTCTTTCTCTTCCTCTTACTCTCTTGTTTGGCCGAGCATAGGGGTCCCGGGGCTAGGCTTTAGATCCCCTCGGTTGTCTTTTCTCCAAAAGAAAGGGGGCTTCGGCACCTCCTTTTGTTGTTTTTTTTTTTGTTTATTTTTGGTTGACCATTTAACTAAAATAAATTTGGTTCTAAATAATCGAACCCCAAATGATCTCGACCACAGTATCTACTCCAACTTGCCAATATAGCGTAACTATGACTCGACCCACTAATTTCACATAATCACGTAAAAATCGAGAAAATTTATAAAATTACTTCGTATAAATATTATACCTAATTCGTACGCAAACAAGTAGTATAATATGGCCAATTAAATAGAGCACAATTAATGAAAACATTAAGCCAAATAGCTGGCCCCAAGTTAAGAATCCCGGCTATTACATGCACAAACAAATCAAACTAAATGGAGACCAAAATTACCTAAAATAGAACAAACCAAGAACCATACTTCTACTGAAGACCAAACCAAGCTCCATTTTGCTCATATCATAAACAAAAAACAAGAATTAAAAAATAGAATCAAAGTAGGGATCCTATCTTCAAAAACAAACAAACAAAACATAGGAGAACAAAGATGAAGTAGAAGATGAGAGAGCATATAGGTATTATAGGAAAACAGGGTGGCTTAGGTGTCCCAGCTTTAATGGCTTGACCTAAATTTGTTTAGCACCGTTAATGGTGGCTCCATCGTCATAATTGGCCAAAAACAAAAGTCACCAAAAAAAACAAAAATATAAAAACTAGCACAAAAACTTGAGAAAGAAAACTATTATTGATTAGCCTTTCGAGCTCAACAGTGCATATTAAAATGGGGAAAAGGAGAATATAAGAAGCTATAAAACAAAGAGGAAGGGTAAATGAACTTGAAATTGAACTCAAATTCATCAAATTGCAAAGGTAAAATCACAAGCTCAATTACGTATTAAACAAACCAAAGTTCATTAAATAAATGTAAAAGGTATAAAATCAAATTTAAAATCAACAAAGCAGATAAGGGGCACGAATATGATGTTGATGCAGATGATGGTTGCTAATCATGTGAGGAATTGATGATGGACGATGGAGATGATGAGCGCTAGTGATGGTGTTTGATAATGATAGAAGTTGATAGAGTATATGATAACTACAGAAGATATTGTGTAAGATATTGTAAATATTTTGTTCTCATTCTAGATATATTGTGGATATATTTATTGCTTAGCCACCAAAGGTTAGGGTTTGTTTAGCATGAGACTTGCATGTATGTCATATATATAAAGCCTTGTATGCCTATTGTGATGAATGAGAAAAACAGGACCGATAACAGAGCTCGGCTTCTCCCTTCTTCTACTCTTCTTCTTGTCTTCTTTATGGTATCAGAGCAACGATATCTCGGACTATTAGCATTCTAAAACCGCAACAAGGGAAGGCAAAATGACTAATAGCATAGCACCAGAATTTATAATCGACCCACAATCCCCACACTATTTACGTCCCTCGGACGCTCCCGGAGCTATTATCACGACGCTTAAATTCGATGGAAGGAACTTTGAGTCATGGGAGAAAGCTGTGATCATGGCTTTGATGGCCAAGAACAAGGTGGCATTTGTCAACGGGACGATCACCAAGCCAAACATAGTAACTGGAGCCAAACAAATCGAAGTGAATGCATGGGTTATAACAAATTCCATGGTCACTTCATGGATTCTTAATGTATATACCCAAAGCTTCATGCTAGTATCGCCTATGCTGACTCGACATAATCGATTTTGGAGAACATTCAGAAATGCCCTGCTGTCCCAAATGTGCCAAAAATTCATCAACTTAAGGTCGAAATTGCTTCCTGTAAGCAAGGTGCATTAACTGTGGTGGAATTCTTCTCAAAGCTTATAAGGCTTTGGAATGAATTAGACAGTTATATCAAACACCCAGTCTGTAAGTGTAAAGCCATGCAGAAGTTTGTCAAGCTGGCTAAAAATGATAGGGTCCATCAGTTTCTGATTGGCTTAGATGATGACTTATACTCCAATGTGAGGTCCCAAATCCTTGCCTTAGACCCTCTACCTTCACTCAACAAAATATTTATCATGGTTTAATAGGAAGAGAACCACAAGCGAGTGATGAGAGAATGAGACCACAAGATCGAGGCTGCTACTTTTACCGTAACCCATTTTAGCCGAGGAGCAGAACTACTGAGCTACAAACATTGTGGAAACATATGACATGAAGAAACCAATTGTTATGGGTTAGTGGGCTATCCAGTGAGTTTGAATACGAAAGGAGGTCGCAGCGATAGAGATTGAGGAAGAGAGGGCCGAGGAGGAGGAAGGCAGAGCACAGGACGAGGCCAAGGTAATTATCAGCCTAGATAACAGGCACACGCCACACAAACACATGAAGGAAGCAACAGCATGGAACGATCAGAAGAGGTTCGGGCAGCCCTATCAAAGATAACTGATGAGCAGGTACAAAAGTTATTAAGTCCCATCAAAACTCTGAAGGACAACAATGAGCGCCTATCTAGTAAGTGTAACTGGCTTTTAGATAGTGGTGCTTCCTATCACAGGACTGGAGACTTGAGGTTTCTAATAAACGTAAGTAATATCACGCCTATACCCATGGGTTTGCCTAACGAGGTAATTACATTTGCTAGCAAGCAAAGCATGGTGAGACTTGTCCCAAAATTAACATTGAATGATGTCTTATTTGTTCGTGACCTAAAGTGTAATTTGATATCAATAACACAGTTGGTTGAGGACCTTTATTACACTGTAATGTTTAATTATAAGTTATGTGTGATATAGGACCTTACTATAAAGATGTCGATTGGTACAGGTGAGCATATAAAAGGGGTTTATTTGTACAAAGGAGATGCAACGACAAGAGTTCAAGTAAATAAAGTTGTGACATACGATCTATGGCATCGGAGAATGGGTCACCCATCAAATCAGGCACTATTAAACTTATCTAGTATTGTCTCAGGAATTACTAATAATCATAAAAAGGACTTGTCTGAGTTGTGTTGAAAAGCCAAACAAACTCGTTTGCCTTTCAATATTAATGAAAATAAAGCTTTAAAGTCCTTTGATTTAGTGCATTGTGACATATGGGGTGCATATTTCGTCAAGTCCTTTTGTGGTGCTAGTTATTTCTTAACCATTCTCGATGATGTAACTTGTTGCATTTGGGTAAATCTAATCAAGGCTAAAAGTGAAGCATCCCAACTTGTTAAGGAGTTTTGTGCAATGGTTCAAACTCAATTTAACATAAAAGCAAGAACCATTAGAACTGACAACGGTAGTGAGTTTATGTCGAACCTAATGAAGAGATTGTTGGGGAACATGGGATAATTCATGAGACTAGTTGCATAGACACCCCTTAACAAAATGGAAGGGTCGAAAGGAGACACCGTCATATCTTGAATGGAGCTAGAGCTCTTCGATTTGAGGCTCACCTACCAATTGAATTCTAGGGGGAATGTGTTTTAACTACAGCTCACTTGATTAATAGGACAGCCACAAAAGTGATTAATGGAAAAACCCCCTATGAAACCCTTTTTCAAATAACACCCTCTTATGATCACATTAGGGTTTTCGGGTGTTTGTGTTATGCACATAATTTTCAAAGAAGAAATGATAAATTTGGGGAACGAAGCAAAATATGCATTTTTGTTGGATATCCACATGGGGAAAAAAGTTGGAACGTCTATGATATTGAAACAGGAGAAATATTTGTAAGCCGAGATGTGATTTTTCACGAAGATGTTTATCCCTTAGTAACTAGTGGCGCAGCAGAGAACAATTCTAGAAGCCTAGAGCAACCTGTAAGATGGGAACCAAGTGCCAAGGAAGAAGTTTTTGGAGTGCCACAAGCTCCACAATTATGGGAGGGCCAGACAGATGGCGATGAAGCTGTGGTAGCACCTAGGCCTGCCCAACTAGATCTGGACATACCAAGACGGTAAGATTCACATGGTCCAGGTAAGTCCCGCAACAAAGGAGGTCCAAGGCCCATAATGAATGAGCCTAGAACAAAGGGAGCTGGCCCAAATAGCACCGCAGTGAGGGGGAGTGAGTCCAGCCCCACTACAGGCTCGCGCCCAGGATCAGCCTAGGATAGGGCCCATCAGACCGACAGTTCGGTTGTCGAGCCTAACCTAAATAGCAGGGGACAGTGAGACCGTAAGGCTCCGAGACATTTACAAGATTATATTTGTTATACGATGCATGCTCCAAACTCCTCTTCCTATGCAAGTCCGATCCAAAAAGTATCTTCAGGCAAACCATATCCTATAACTAATTACATCACATGTAATAATTTTTCTAATGTGCATAGACATTATTGGGCTGCTATTACCAAAATTGTGGAGCCCAGGTCTTTTCATGAAGCGATTAAAGATCCTCACTAGAGAAAAGCAATCGCCAAGGAAATAGACGCCTTGGAGTTAAATAAGACTTGGACGGTTGTTGATTTACCACCAGGACAGAAGCCTATCAGTTGTAAATGGGTGTATAAGGTAACATATAAGTTCGATGGGAGTCTAGAAAGGTATAAGGGCCGTCTCGTGATCCGAGGATGTAAACAAGTGGAAGGGTTTGACTACAATGAGACTTTTGCACCTGTGGCCAAAATGGTGGGTGTTCGGTGCTTCCTTTCAGTGGCCATTGCAAAAGGATGGGACCTATATCAGATGGATGTTAATACCGCCTTCCTTCATGGAGACCTCGAAGAAGGATTTTACATGATGATGCCCCTAGTTTTTAAAACTGCCACATCTAATAAAGTGTGTCATCAACAGAAATCCCTATATGAATTGAAGCAAGCACCAAGGCAATGGTTTATAAAGCTCTCTTCTAAACTTCTCGATTATAGATTTATCTAATCTTATGCAGATTATTCTCTTTTTACATATAAGAAGGGTGAAAAGTTTATGGCCTTGCTTGTTTATGTTGATGATTTAGCACTAATGGGCAATGACAATGATTGATGTGCTCAGTTTAAAGCTTATCTTCATAACTGTTTCTGCATCAAGGATTTAGGGTCGCTGAAATATTTCCTGGGCATAGAGGTGGCACGTAATGCAAAGGGCTTGTTCCTATGTCAACGAAAATATGCACTTGAAATTGTTGACGAATGTGGACTTCTTGGAGCCAAGCCCGCGGAATTTCCTATGGAGACTAACCATAAGTTAGGACTAACAACAGGAAAACACCTCACAGATCCCATGTAGTATCGTCGTCTTGTGGGGTGCCTTATTTACTTAACTTCCTACTAGGCCTGAGTTAAGCTATTTAGCTCACATTCTATCACAGTTCATGCAAGCACCCAAAGAAACCCTGATGGAAGTTGTAAAACAAGTGTTATGATGTACCAAGGGTACTCTTGGGCAGGGAATTCTTTTACGCAGTGATGCTGATTTAAAGATTGTTGCCTTCTATGACTTAGATTAGGGTGCATGCCCCCTTCCTAGAAAATCCCTTACTGGGTATTTTATTGTACTCGGAGGATCCCCGATAGCTTGGAGAACCAAGAAGCAAACTACTGTGTCTTGCTCCTCAGCTCAAGCAGAATACATAGCTATGGCTACAATTACTAGTGATTTGATTTGGCTTAAATCTTTTCTCGCTTCCATGAGGCTATTTCTTACTCATCTTATACAGTTAAATTGTGATAATCATGTAGCCTTAGACATATCCAAGAATCCCGTATTTCATAAGAGGACCAAGCATATCGAGATTGACTGCCACTTCGTACATGAACGACTGCTATATGGCAAATTAGTGATTGGATATATACAGTCAAGAAATCAAGTGGCAAATATCTTCACCAAAGCTTTAGGCAAGCAACCATTCATTTTGTTACGGTCCAAGTTGGGCATATACCCATGCTCCAACTTGAGGGGGAGTGATGGAGTATATGATAACTGCAAAAGATATTATGAAAGATATTATAAATATTTTATTCTCATTCTAGATATATTGTAGAGATATTTATTGCTTAGCCACCAAGGGTTAGGGTTTGTTTAGCATTACACTTGCATGTATGTCATATATATAAAGCCTTGTATGCCTACTATGATGAATGAGAAAGACAGGACCGAGAACACGAGCTCGGCTTCTCCCTTCTTCTACTCTTCTTGTTGGCTTCTTCAGAAGTCAATGAGGGAGAGCTAGGATGTTTCAACAAATAGAAAAGAAGAGAGAAAATATTATGGGATAGGTCATCAAAGGGCTTGTTTGGATGAGAGATGGGGGAGAGTGAGACAAATAAGGGACGGTGAGAACTCTCCTCAACCCATGCTTGGGAATAAAAAAACGGAGAGAGAGGAGTAAAGAGAAGTGACTCTTACCCCTTTTAACTCTCCTCAGCTCTCTATATTCATACTCTACAAAATGGTTGTAAGGAGGAGTAAGGAGGAGTTGAAGAATTACTTAAATGCAATTTTACTTCTTTATCTTTATAACCTATTCTTACCATATATGTATTCTTAAAAGTTCAAGGGTAGATATGTCATTGACATCAGTTAGTCTTATTTAATCTCCTATTTTTCTAAACAACCGTAGGTCTTCACTCTTATTGATCCCAAACAAGGGTAAGTAACTTACTGCTATTTACTCCCATTAATCTTACTCCCGCTTACTTTTATTTATTTTTATTTTTTGACTCACTCTCCTCCTAATCGGACCCTAAGAAGCCAGTGGCATGTTCGGGCTTTTTTTGACTTTTTCTCCTTTTGTTTCCTTCTTGGCCAAAGACGGGAATGGGTCAAGGGCCGAGCAAAGGAAGTGAGCCCAATGCTTCAATTGTCACCATTTCTTAATTATTTGTAAAAGTATGTAATTTTCTGTAAAATTTAAAAAAAATTAGTACCTAAAATTTAACCATTATTTTGCGTCAAAATTAAGAAAATAAGGTACAGAAATATATGAATTTTGGACTAACTAATTGACTAGATAAGACTACATGAAATAGAAAAAAGGATAAAAATAGAAACATTCTTAGATTCCAAATGACGGGTCTAAAAAAAATTAAATTAAATATGTAAAAGTATGCCAAAGAGTGCCCGACGTATATAAATACGTATGTATAAGTGTTCACCACTTTGGGTGCAAACAACAGTTACATAACTATGTAAATATATTTCCATGCTTAGTAATAAGTAGCCCCTAATTAGGGACTCCTTCAGCACCATTCATTGTGTCTTAAGATTTTCAAACATAATTCAGCATGTTTCAGAATGACTCAGTATGTTTCAACACATTTTAGCATGATTCAACGTATTTCAGCAATAAGTATCAATAAGTACTTATCATAAGTTAAAAACAACTTGCCTAAGTCTGAGATGTTTATAGGCTGTTCATTTTTTGGCAGATCGAAGACGCACCCTATATTGCATTGACTATTTTGTTTTAGTCCCTGATTCAAGATATTGCAAATTTTTTGTTCCAGTCCATTCAAACCCAAATAAGCTATATTGAAATCGAGAAACTTGACATTCATAATAATCAATCATAAAAAAACCTGAGGGAGGAAAAACAAAAAAATAATTTCAAACCACTTAGTGTCAATTTCATATATAAACTTTTGAAATATACGGTAATGAAATAATTAATTAAACTTATATAAATATCAAAATTGACAATTTCTTTTACCCTAAGAAAAGGATAAATTTACTAACAATTCAGTCCAATAGGTTGACTCCAAGGCTTTTTCCCGTTAGATCTGGTCTAGGTAAAGTACTCATTCCACCTGGTCTTTGGTTTCAACATATTTATGAAATACGAATCCACCCAAACTGGTCTGCTCTGGTTGAGTTCATGTTTGGATTGATTAACACCCCAAGTTGTTGCCTTACCCAAAGTAACTTAATTCAATCATAAGGAATAAATAAATTTTAATCATCTGGTTTGGTTTTATTTAAAATTCTTCATTTTTTTTTCTCATACATATCATGTTATTGGTTGATCTTTCATAAGGAATTTTACTTTGCAATATTTTTATATTAAACGATGTAAATAAAGAACATCTGTGATCAAAATAAATAAATAAAGAATGTGGCCACAAAATATTTTTATTCCTTTATCTGTATTTGCCAACAGACAGAGTTATTGTGTAGTAGACAACTGGTCGCCATTCATATGCTAGTCTCACTCCACTAAATGCAATAAAAATGCATGAATTTCATATACCTATGACATTTAGGTATAGTTTTGGTTAATTTTAAAATACCTTAGTGTGGGTTGCTTGACATGCTACTTAGTGATGATTTTCCATCACTAAACTATATCCTTGGCCTTGAACACAACTTTATGGTTTGTAACTATGGGGTTAAATAGCCCTTGAATGTAGAGTGCATGTTTGGAAAACCTTCTTCTTAAATCCTTGTATCTCGATTATAGTCAAATGACCCAAAAAAATTATATTGTTCACTCTTAGTGTTTAGTAAAACATTCTAAGCATCCACCAAAGAGAGAATACCATAAAATAGAAGTGATACTTAAGTAGTCCAGAACTGAAGGGGTATAAATTAATTAAGCGCTCCGATTTTTTAAAAAAAAACTATATATATCATTAACACATTACATTATGCTTGAGTAGCCTATTTCTTAACCATTATGGATCCCTGATGTAGGCACATTGAGAAGCATTCTTTTTAAAAGCTAAGCCTAGTGCTTTGTGGAATGATTACAATTTTTCCCTGACAAGAATCAAACATCATCACTTTTAGTCCAACAATGAGGGAATAGCCACATTCTTATTATACGAATCCTCCCTGGAAGCCTTATCCTTAAGCCTAAAACCTAGATGGAACATGAAGCCAATGTTTTAAGGTGGCATGTATATAAAATTGTAAGTGATGACTTCTTATTTACTGAGTTCTAAATGTTTGTGGCATCACTGGTCTATCACGTCACCTAATTTTTAAATTATATTCATGTGAACTTCTTATTATGTATTGTTTTTCTCAATCATTTACAAATCATGCATTAATAGTGCATAGTGAATGTAGGACCCAATAATGCCAAATCACCTTTAAAGGAGGTTAATACATGACAAAAAAATAATTACAAGTCAAAACTTAAGTACAAAACATATTAAGATATAAAGAACTCAATGACATTGGACTAGCAGATCAAGGACACTAAGTAATACAAGTAAATAGCATAACAGAAAGAATATGATATTTTTTTTTACAAGGTTCACACCCTCCAATTGGGATACGTCCCTGCCTAAGGAGTCATCTGTATGATTAAGCCAATCTGGTGTTAATCTTCAATGAGATTACACAACCAGTTGTCTGCCAGGACCTTAACAACACACCCTTCATTCTCCTCTTAGAGTGTTTTCACCTAAGTCCCTACTTAGGTTAGATGATTCTCATAGCCAACCCTCTTCCTTACAAATAGAGTTCTTCTGACCCTCTTACCTTAGAAGGATTTTCTAATGGGTGCATAAAGACAATAATAATTTTGAATTGATCACTTAAAAGTATAATAAACATTTAGAATAAGAGTTAAGCTCTTGTGTTATGTGTTTCAATCTTCTCCATTAACAAAGTCTTTTACCTATAAGCATTGATGAAAAACATAGCTGTTGGATATTCTAGAATATTTCATTATAGTTTTTTCCATAATGAGTATTAGATAGTTCAAGGGCCTCGACCGTTGCCTGTAGTCTCAACAGCAATTGAATTTGTTCTTGACTTTGTTTCACTTTCGTAGGCAAGTTCTCCACCTTCTTTTACAGCTGCAACTATTGTTTTCTTCTTTTAATAAACCACATTAGTTTCTTTCACGCTTGATGTGGGTAACTTACATTTTAGGCATAGTTGACCTATAGCCAGCTCTTCTATAAATCAATTTTGGCTTTTCCATGATTTGGAACACTTTTAAATTTGCTCTTTTTGATTCCAAAATGTTGCAAGCTAGTTTATAGTAAAAGCCATAAAATTAATCCTGCTTTTTGAGAGAACAATTAATAATTAGTAAGACAATTAGCCACTTAAGTTTAAAATAACTTAATTAACCTAATTAACCGTGTTATGAAATTCACTATTCTCAATAGCATAAAATATACCAGAAATTTTAGGTAAAAGGCAATAATTTTTTTATATGATTTGGTCTAAGCTAGCTTTTCTTAGAAATGCATATATTAATCAAATTTATCATCAATGAATAGAGATGCAATTTCCAAACATTACGAGTTTGACAAGAATACATGAAATATATTATAAACTTGTTCCAAGTTGATGAGATTTTCATGACCCTCACATAGGTCATCAGGTGGCATGCTTGTCAAATTGACTTGAAGAGTCCATGGAAGCCAAACTCTAGTATTAAATCCTTTAGGGAATCATTAACTTAGGGAACTTGCCATGCTAGTCACTCATGAATGTTAATCACATGATTAAAATTTAAACTACTTAAACATGTGTAATTAATTGACCCAAAACTATAACAAATGTGCTTTGAACTTAAATCATATGTAAACTTCTAGAGTACAAAGTTATGCCACATTGAGAGGAATCTTCAATGAATGTCCATAAGATACCTTTGAGGTGAAGCGAGTAACATGTCAGAGGACTTAATTTACCAACCGAATATACATTTGAATTGAACAACATGCAAAACACAAGAGAATCTTGAGTAGCTTACACGTACTGGATATGGTCCCTTCTCATATTCTTCTAATAATTTATGATATAAAAACTCTTTATCACTAAATAAATAATTAAAGTCTCTTTCATTGGCATTGTTTAGACAAGCCTCATTATGTTGTGAGACAATTCGTGTCACTGTGGATTGTAGCTAACATTTTCATTAATTGAAGTGTGTGCAAAATTCTCTTTTGATATGTTGGGAATTACTGGAGCTATGGGCACATTCTCACCATGGGAAACCCACTTTTACAACCTGGCATAAACCTACAGATTATTAAATGGGTAAGGACTTAATATTTACATTGATGAGTGATATTCCCACATTTTGAACATGGGCGAACAACTTCCTCGAACCACTTGCATTATCAAAGGAAACTTTCACAAAAGCCTGAATCCGATTCCTATATTCATCAATATAGTTTGACTTCTCTACCCAACTTTTATCAACATTCCAACAAGAATAAGCATTGTGAACAACATCAATTTGTTGTCAAAATAAATTCATCCTATATGAATATATTGAATTTATATCATGAAAGCAAATGAAAAGGTAATTGACAAAATATGATTTGGTCTTAAACGTCACAACTAGCATAGTTAAACATTAGTTACTTCTCATTTCAATTAATATAAAAGGTGTTTAGTCGGACTATTTTTGTTGCTAATGACATGATCATACAGAAGAATGTCACCTAACATACACTCGTAAACAAACTTCAATAGAATGAGCTATGTTAACTAAAAGACCTTAGAACTATAGAACTTATTATTTCCCTTAGCAACAAATATTAGAAACAAAACATTAGAATTGAGTCCAATCAACCCATGACTAGAAATCTAACGTGCACAATATTTCAGAATCATCCCAATGTGATGCGTTTCTTAATGTAGATTTTGATCTCAAGGTACATTTGACATAAAGATGAAGGGCCATTAGATCTTGTTTGCACACATGTTTGAATAGGATCATTAGAATTGCCTGGCAGTAATATGCTCAATAGGGCCATTGGGTATCTAACAGCCTAGAGCCTCAAAGGTAGAGTCCAATGATCTTGAAATCATATTGGCAATCACCGTGATTAGGTTAGCAGAAACATAGCCTTCTCAGAGCTTTAAAATCACCGTGAATTGAGCTTAAAAAGAAATTTATATCACACTAATTATTTTTCTAACATATGAATCTGTGTATCTATTCCATGACACTTAAATTACTTGTAAATATGTGATTCCATGATATAAAGATGTACCACAATTGTATGCTTAAACTTTGGTGATGTTTTTTTGTTATTTAAGATGCTATCATGGTTAATTAAAATAATTATAATTTGATTACTCAGGTTATCTTCCTAATTATCTAATTTTATAATCTTTAAGAAGCAAGACTAGCTTTGTGATTTTTAATGACGTAACAACTGGTAACATTTGGGATGCTCAGAAAGTAGATTCAAATATAAGTCAAATTAGGCAAAGACCAAAAACACTTTTGATGAAAGGGAGACTTACAATTAACCACACCAGAATTGGAGAATGTGAAGATCAAAGCTTGAAAGAGTTGTTTCTGGTTAGCAAATGAGGAATGCAATGGCTAAGACAATGAATGAAGGCTGGTGAACCATTTCTCCAACACATAAAATGTCAAGAACTAACTGAGCAGATGTAGAAAAAGAGAGCAGATGTCAAGGCTCTTGAACCAGGTATTAGCCGTTAGAGAGAAGCATCTAATGAAATATTTTGAAGCATCCAATGGCTACATCTTCATCATCCACCAACGATCTCATTCTTAGTGCTTATACACATAGAGACCTCACTAAAGAGATAGAGTATGCAAAACCTAAATAGCTTAAATCCTATCTTAAAAGTTCTATTGTGCGATTGAGTGGTCAATTTCAAATCACTATAATCTTTGTACACATAGTTAAGATTTCTTGTGAAGTAAAAGGGTTATGAGAATCCTGCTTGTAAGTAAGACGTTGGCTAAGATTGTCTCCTTTCTAAGTGTGGATTTAAAAGAAGTCCTTTCAAGAGAGGTCTTGAAAGGTCTATTGTAGTCAAAGTGCTTGGCTGCACGCTTGTATATTGTATAAATCTCAGAGCAGACTAATATAAATGGTTGAATTCTAAGAAAGGGACCTTAGGTGGGGAAAAACCCAGTTAGAGGGGTGAACCTTGTTAAAAGACATCATGTGCTTTCCTTTCTACATTATGCTTTTACTACTCCTTGATATTTTTGCTCAGTGCCCTTAACTTTATTATTCAGCATCCTTGAGTTTGTTATTAACTATTATATTATTTAATTAAGTTTATTTTTACGTATTTGTGGTCACCCTATTCTGCTCTCTCTAGTGCGACTAAGGTTATTTGGGACCAACAATTCACCTTAGAGCTAGTTTCACCACCTGCAGCTTAACGGTCAAGTAGGTAAAGATCAATGTCCACTTCAAGAGTGGCTAAGATCATGAAGGTAGATCTATGTTTAGACCTCCTTTTATTTTCTATATTTAGCTTTGCTCATTAGAAAAGGCTTACATAGATTTGACAGATGGATCAAGACTATGAGCTATGGAACATATTGTTAAGGCTCCAATCCAAATCATGCACACAGTTGCTACTAAATAGTTGGAGAAGCCCATTCACCAGTATACCCCTAAGGAGCATTAGAAATTGCAGAAAAATAACATGGCACTTAGTGCTTTAGAGCAATGGTGAGGTTGTCTCCATGTGACCAAAAGGTCATGGGTTCGAGCCGTGGAATCAACCACTGACAAAGTCCGGTTAAGCTGCCTACAATTCACTCCTTGGGGTGCGGCTCTTTCCCGGACCCTGCATGAACGACGGATGCTTGTGCGTCGGGCTGCCCTTTTTTAGTGCTTTATATTATGCTCTAAATGCTATTGAGTTCAACAGAATTTCTAATTATGAGACAGCAACCGAAGTGTGGAATACTCTAGTTACCACGTATGAAGGAACAACTCAGGTTAGGGAGTTAAATATAAGCACCTACTTGCACAAGTATGAGTTTTCAACATGCTTCTAAATGGTGCAAAGGATATGTTTACAAAACTTTTCTAACATCATCAACTAAGCATGTCTCCTAAAGAAATCTACACAAGTGAAGATATGGTAAGGAGATTATCGAGAAATCTCACAATGAACTAATAAGAAGTAAAGGTAATGGCCATTGAAGAGGCTCACAACCTAAGGCCTTGAAACTAGAGGATCTAGTTAGAAAACTCGTAACTTATGAGATCCACCTCCAGGAAGAATAAGAGAAACCTGTAATAGAAGGGCAGCCTTGAAAGGTATAGTCAAGGCTAAAATAGTTATGCTAACATAAGGCTTCTATAAGATGCTTAAGAAGAAGAACTTTGACTTCAAGAAGCTTTAAAGAGGATCATCCTCAAAAGGCAATAAACGTATAAAATCATCATCTCAGATCCTTGAAATTAACACAATTCTCTGCTTAGGTTGTGGTCAACCAAAACACATGATGAAATTAATTAGGTTGCCAACCTATGTTCATAGAAAATGAAAAGCAATTACAAGGCAAAGTCTGAATTCTCTAGGTACTACAAACAGTGCCTAAGAAAGTTGAAGAAACACCCACCTAACATGTAAACTCTCTTTTTTGATGTGTATAGGGATGATTTAACTAAGATTATTATACGTGGTGTGAACACTTAAAAGGAGTATCTTTCTAAAATCATGTCCCTTATTGATGACGTTTAAAATATAAAAAAGAATGCTTACAAGAAGAATTTGGTCATTATTATACAAAATGCAAGCATTTAAATGATAGTAACAAATAGTCTTTCTAGGATTTTGTGATGAATTCTATGAGAAGTGAAATCTCTATGAAAGAGGCTAAAGCTCTTAAAGAAGAACTATAGAAGTTGAAAATTAAAAATGAGCATGTTTTCGAACTCAAAAATCTCTTTCAAAACTCACTAAGGGATAAGAAAACGTAGACAAATTATTTATATTACAAAGTGTGTCCTTTAATAGAGAAAGTCTTGTACATGATCCCAGTAATAAGACGAAATCACATTAAAATATCTTTACAAAAGAGACATTTCCATATGAAGCTCAGAGCTATTCAATGGACACTAACAAACATTTCTTCAAAAGGACACCAAATGAACTCTAATTAGAGATGGTGGTAAAGGAACTTTATACGTCTTAAAGATCACAATTGACGTAGTCCTAGAGTTGTTCAAGTAGGGGCACCAAAGGTTATAATGCCCTAACTTGATTATGATAACAAATCATGCACTTAGATTTCTAGTTATGAGAAGGAGAAAGGTTTCATATTTGTTTTTGCAAATATACTTCAAGTTAAAAACTGGTCTATGTTACATTGACAGCAAATGCTCAAGGCATATGATTGGTGGTGCTACAGTGTTTTCAAAAGTTGAATAATCAAATCAAGGCAAAGTTACATTTGCAGACAAAAAGTCTAAAAAGATTATTAGAATTGGAAAAGTCGATAAAAATTCCTCTAATTCAATTGAGAATGTTTACTTAATAGGTGGTCCTAAATTAAAATTGCTTCGCACTTCTCAATTATTAGATAAGGGGAACAAAGTTACCTTCAATTCTTCTCATTGTGACGTCTCTAGCCTTCAAATTTACTCTGTATGGAGCAAGAGTGGGAAATGTTTATGCTATTAACCTTGATCATGTTAACTCTAAGAATCTTATATGTTTTAAAGTTGTTATTGATGATGCACGGCTGCAGCATAGAAGATTAGTCATGCTATCATGCACATTATTGATCAATTATCCAAGCATAACCTTGTAAGAGGTTTTCCAAGCATACTATGACAAAGAAAAAGTTTATAATGCTTATGTAAAAGGCAAACAAGCGAGAGTTTCATTCAAGTCCCCTGAAAACCATTTCCACTATAAAGCCCCTTAAATTATTGCTTATGGTTTTATGTGGTCCTATAAGATGGAGAAGTCTTGGTGGTAGTAAACATCTACCTGTTATTGTTAATGATCATTCCATATTTACTTCGGCGTTCTTCCTAAAAGATAAAATAAATGCTTTTAAAACATTTGCCAATATTGCAAATAGGTACATAACACTCAATGACTGCTAGTTCAAACTATGAGAAGTGATCATGGAACTGAGTTCAAAGGAGAATTTATTAAATTCTTTGATCAAATGGGAATATGACATGACTTCTCAGCACCAAGGATTCCATAACAAAACAGGGTAGTTAAAAGCAAAAATACAACCTTGGAAGATATAGGCAATTAGATCCTATGTGAAAATGATCTTTTAAAGTGCTTTTAGGCTGAAGCTATGAACACTGCTAATTATGTTCTCAACAGGTGCCTGATCAGACCATTCCTAAGAAGAACTCTATATAAGTCCCTCAAAGGAGTAAAGCCAAAGATTTCTTACTTCTAATCATTTGGAAACAAGTGCTTTATTCACACTGATAGAAAAGAAAATCTTAGAAACTTTGATCCAAGATGTCAAGAAGGTATCTTCATTAGCTATTTTCAACAAATTAAAGCATATAGAGTATACAATAAGAGAACTAAGGTGGTTGAAAATGGCTTCCATGTGGTGTTTGATGAAAATACTAATGGGATCATCAACTCAACTTTATTTCAGGATCCTAAACTCAGTAAACATGTAATAATGAACACGAAAGAGCTGAATCCAACAAAGCCACAACTCATAGCTTACCGAAAGCTATCTTGAACCAATTAGAAATGTTAGGAACCCTAAAATTAAAAACACTATGTGCTCTAAAGTAAGGCAAGGATCTATACTAGATGTAAGACAGATAGCAATGCATGTGGGCACCCTCTACTGTAAGAATAATCAACCATCGTCAACCATTAAGTTATAGGCCCTTGAGCCATGCTAAACCTTGAACAACAAAAGGAAAATCAATGAAATTTTTGTGGATTTTTTAATATGGGAGAAAAGTAAATGAAATGGGTATAACTAAGATACAGGTTAAAGCTACCACTTAGCCTAACAATTCGCCAATTGCTTCTCTAAAGCAAAGCACCAAGAATTAATTTAAAGGATTGACTCAATCACCATTCAAACGTAGAGAGATTTTGCTTTTAGAAGAGAAAAACATTTTAGCTTTCATTCATTAGTACTCAACTCATGTCCATCTACAAGTGAATATAAAGAGGTAATTTATATCCATAAAAATTAGTGTCCTCTTCTTTGAGCTATAAAGATTACACAATAGAAATGATACACCCATAGGGTAATTGTGGACCAACAACATTCAAGCATACATTGTAGCCAAGAATATTGAAACAATAATTGTAAGCCCATATAAATTAAAATTGGAAGCTTTTAGGCTAGTGATGAGTTGTCAAAATGCATGAATGGAATTCGCTGCATTTGTACATCCTTGATGACATACTCCACCATCTCAAATGGAGAAATTTGAGAGAGATATTCAAAGAGGAATCTATTAGAGGTGTCCACCAACTTTCTATAAAATATTTACCACTTAATCACGCATTTGATGGGACATTTAAGCTCATGATCAAAATGGTATAAATCTAGACCTACGGTAGCCCTTGCTTGGTGATTTCCTCATAACTTAAGATTTGCAGGGAATCTGGAGGCATACCATAACTTATTTGAAATAAACAAGTGAATCCATCTATCAAAAGCTAAAACGCTAATTTTGGAGCTTATGTGGTCATCCAAACAATAGCTAAAATTTAACCTACGAAACTAAAAATTTTGGATAGCTTGTGCTAGAAGCCTTATTTGACATTATCCACCACTAACAATTGAATTATAAATGAATCAACTTAAGAAGACGATTTAGGTTCTTGCTCTACATCAAACTTCAATTCCTTGTGGCCACTTGCGTCATTCCTAAAGATCATTACTCAAGCAAGATTGATGCGCCCCTTTGATCAAAACATTACCATGCTTCTAAGAATCCTACCTCTTTTGAAAACCTAAGTGTCTTAAAGAAATTAGGGGCCACTAAAATTCAACATGCTTTCTCACTAACCACGATACTCATAAGGTTGTTACAATTATAAATGTGCTCATTATCCAACTCACAATTGGGTACCTCTTCATGCCCAAGTTTAGATTGCTGTCATTCACTTTCAAGAGGCATATATAGCAAGCCAAATGAGCTTCTTATTTCCATTCATAAAACCTCCATGGCCTTGACTTTTCAGACATGGATTTGGACCATCATAACATCATTAACTTGAGCTCGATTTTGATCCTCCTTAGTTTCTTCAAAGTGAGGATATAGTGAGGAACACTTTGGATTGGTAGTCTAGGAGAGCTCTCATCCATAACCAAGTTTTTCTCATCGCTTATCTTATCAAAACCCAAAATAGACTCACTCTCTTCTTTGATCGAAATAGGTTTTGCCTTCTAAACATTTATCTTCTCTTAGAAAACAATGGAGTTTTCTTCCAAGAATTCTTCGCCAAAGAGTAAATCTTGATAGAATCTCATATCCATATATGACGTAATCCACCTCCAAGTCTTGATTCTAAGCTTTCCCTTAAGAGCTTTTTCCTTCCTAAGGAATTTAAACCATTAGAAGGCAACACCTTGGAGTTTTTGGGTGGCTATTATAAAACTCACTTCATCCAAAATATCTCTTGCCATAGATAACTCACAATGGCCGAAACACATTTCAAGTAGCAATTTAGGTCGAAGCTACCTTCAAAACATGGTGGTCCTTTCATGGCCTTCTATACTTTTGTCACTTGCTTCCTAAGCTTCTTTACATCATCTTAAAGTTCAGGTATGGGCATATCTTCTATGGTGGAACAAAAGATTAAAAGCGGTTGGGGATATAAAGGAGGCTTGCCATGGACCATGGGCTTGACTACGGGCAAACCGTGGTTGGCTTTAGCCGACTATGCTTTGCACTTTTTGTTGAGGCTTTTTTTTTGGAAGTTTAGGCTTGTGCTTGGGTTGGAGATTTCATTTAGGCTATTCTTTTAGGTTCTTTATGGACTGCAAAGGTCAATCAAGAAAAGAAATTGTAAAATCAAAGTATAAATTTTTGGGCATGGAAGGAGAAGGTTTTCATGAAGAAAACAACCAAGAATAAGACCTTCGACTCTGATACCATATTGATGCATATGGAGAACCCTCTACTACAACAATGGTCAACCATCAACAGTGACTGTTGAATAATTTTGAGTGAAAAATATATGCCGCAAGTATACGACTATCGTCGCAGTACTTGAGGGTCGTGTCCTTAGGGACAAGGATGAGATTAAGGTCACTAAACTAATTAAACTTAATTAACTACACAAGTCCAAATAAAGCAACTTTAAACAGAACTAATGAACTTAAATTGAGAACGAATGATGGTTCAACTAAGCACAACTAAGAACTAATTCTAGCATCATGATTCAACATAGCTCAAGTAAGAACGAATCCAATGAATAGCACCCTAAAAGAGTAAGTAAACTTAGTATCATCATTCTACACCTAAATCAAAGATCATAACTAGAATAGAAATAAGGATGCATAAAAGAAGAAGGAACAAAGGTCATAAGAGCTTAGTTTGATGAACTAAATCAAACAAGAATAAGGGAGGGGGAAAATCAGTTGTCCCAAGCCAACTAGCTCTCCCCAGGGTCGCCAAGCTACAACCAAACCATGGAATCAACAACCCCCAGCTCCTCAATTCAAAAAATAGGGCATAGAAAAAGTGAATCCAGATTGTATAAGGCAGTGAAATAGAAGAGCAGAAGCTGCTACTGATCTGAGCAAACTGATCTGAGCAAAAGCTGAACTAACTCAACCCATTCACAATCAAAGCATAAATCAAACAAACAGAACAGAGCAAATGAACCAACGACCTCAAATTATTCAATGAAGGAGGAGCTGGAATCGAACTCCATTACTGTCGAAGAACAAAACCGAAATAGGGGAGAGGGGGAGCTTGTAATTTATCCTAATCAAAACTAAGAATCCATTCAGTTTCATGATGAGAATTAGCCAAGGCTATTCCAAACTAACAAAGCAAAGCATAAGTAGATAAAATTGCTAGCTAAAAACGGATCTGACATTCGAATTCCAAAACCAAACCAAACGCTAAATTCTTAAAACTCGAATTAAAACTACTAAGAACCCTAAAATTAAACCTGAAAACGTAAAACTAAAACCTAATTAGCTTGATACCTAGCTTCGTCGTTGCCTACATTTATACTCAAACCGGCTCAATCGCTGCCCTTGATTTCGAAGATGCCATAGATAGTGGAGATGGGGATGACGATGGTGGTGTGCTGCTGATAAGTTGTGGTGCATGATAGTGGATAAGGATGAGATGGGGGTGATGGTGAAAGACGATGGTGCTGTCGTGTGGTTAAGAGCAAGATCAATAGAGAGAGATGAGTTTGAGAGAGAGAAAATGAGATGAAGGGGTGGTGGTCGAGGTTGCTGGGTAGCCTGAGAGGACAGAGAAAGTGTGAGGATAAGTGGGGGCGTAGGTCACGTGCCCAACACGTATGACCTACTGGGGCATTGAGGGCTTTTTTTCTTTTATTTTTGCCTTGCTTTTTCCAATTTATTCAACACCTACAAAATTAAATAAAATCAAATAAAAATCTAAAAATTACAATTATTACAAGTATAAATTAGGTATAAAGGTATTGTAAAAGTATCATATTTGTGGTGCAAACCGTGACGTACTTCTAAGTCCTTAGAATTGAATAACGAAGAAGTGATCTCAAGTAGTGAAAGAAAACCAAGCTACACTTTGCCTACAAGAGAAGAGATAAGAAGTAAAGCTAAGCTACTTGGATAAGACATCACCACATAGAGCTCAACTTTGAGATCAAATAAGGTAATTCATCACCACTTAAAGATCATGAAAGACTCTTGAACACCACTCTAGAGAGCTAAGCTAGAGATAAACAAGACATAAGTCAGAGGAAGTTTCAATGCTACCATTTCATTTATTCTAAGATTCTTTTTACAACCTATAGGCCTCCTTTAAATATAAGACCCCTTCCCAAGCTAAAACAATAGGGATAAAACCAAGAAAATAACTAAAAAGTAAAAGGGGAGATAATAAAGCAAAACCAGTACAAAAGGTGAAAGGGACTATTGGCCATAGCTTTAAGTCCACAAGCTTCAACTTCAAATAGCCATATCTCCAAGAATAGGTCATTCATAAGTCATTGAAAGCTTAAGATGTCTATTTTTAGATGAACCCCCTTGGATTCTTCAAAACCCTAGTCATTTGAAAGTTAAGCCTAGAGAAAGGCAAGTGGTCTCCAGGTGGAGCTAGCAGTCCACCTTTTGAACTATCTCCTTTTTTAGCACCCTTGCATCCATCTTAGCCTTGCTTTTTTTGTTGTCCTGAAAGTTAATTCAAAAGGGATCCCAATAATGAAAATTTCAGGTTTCTAAGTAGGGCTTTGGTTAGGGAAAATAGTTCCACATAACAAGGTTGAAAACTGGCCCAAATAGGTAGCCTGGACTGTTTGCTTTGAGAGTTGATTTGAAAGGGAAAATGAAGTCTTATTCACATAAAACTCTTTTATTGGAAAGAAGACTTCTTGAACTAAAAGATGGAGGCTTTAAAAAGGATGTAAGTCACTTATAGGTTAGGTAACCAAGGTCAGGTAGACAGAACCGGTTAGGAGTATCACTAACCCTCTTGATGATTTCTCACAATAAGGAACATCAATTAGACTTCCTTGGACTTGGGCAGCTCATGAGGTTGACCTTCTTCAATGTTCACCCTAGGTACATTATCCTTCACTTGCTAGAGAGAGTTTGTCATCAAATTCTCAAGACACTCATTGCCAAAGTTTGGCTTAAGGTCTGCTACATTATATGTGTAAAAACCCCATACTCCCCTGGGACATCTATCTTGTGTGCATTATCATTGACCTTCTTAAGCACTTCAAAAGGACCACAGCCCTTGGCAGCAAAAGGACCACTAGCCCTTGTATGCATTGTCATTGAACCAAACCAAATCGCCCAGTTAGAACGAAGCTTGCTTGTGGTGCTTGTTTACATGGCTTTGGTAGCGCTCATTAGACTTCTCAATTTGAGCTTGGACCTACTTATGGCGCTATTGAATCTCTTTCAACCTTTTTCTTGCCTCAATGTTCATCTTCTTCCCTTGATGAAGAGGTAAAAGATCAAGTAGCCTAAGGGGTTTTACCCATAAACGAGCTTGAATGATGACTCATTAGTAGTTCTATATGTGCAAGATTATAGGCAAAACTTGGCATAGGGAAGAAGGCCTAAGCCCTTAGGTTCTTCTTAACTAGGACCCTTTCAAAGTTCCCAAATTGTGGTTCATTACCTCCATTTGACCATCCGTTTGAGGGTGACATGGGGTGCTAAATTTTAACTTGGTGCCCAAAATTCCTCCACAATGTTACCCAAAAGTAAGGAACATTGAATTCTGGTTGTACACAATAGAGAGTGACATATCCAAAGTCTTACAACTTCTTTGAAGTAGAGATCAACCCCATGAGATACATCATTGGTCTTATGGCATGGGAGGAAGCGTGCCACCTTAGGGAATTTATCCACTACCACTAGCATTGAATCCTTATTGCGTTGGGTTCATGGTAGGCCAAGCACAAAGTTTATGTGCATATCTAACCATGACCCTTCAGGAATGGGTAATAGAGTGTATAATCCTTAAGGGAGTAAGTGACCTTTTGCCACTTGACATGTTGAGCACTATTTGATGATGTCTTGTGCGTCCTTAAGCATGTGAGGCCAATAGTAATTCTCTTTGGCCATCATTTATGTTTTATATTCACCAAAATGCCCTGCTAAAGATCCTCAATGGATATCCCTAAGGATAAGTTCATGGATTAGACACTGTGGTATACACAATCTTGCCCGTTTACAGAAATAACGCTCTTAAAGCAAGAAATCCCCTTTCATTAGTTTTGACAAGCCTAGCCCACCAAATACTGATCATCCTTGTACAAGGACTGTAGGTGCTCAAAACCAAGTACACAAGAATTAAGTTAGAATAGAAGGATATACTTCTTAACAATGTATAAGCACCTTAGTTAAGCTTGCCTGACTTGTACCTGATAACAAAATGGAAAGATAGCAAGTACTGAACTCACTTGGTATGCCTAGAGTTTAACTTGCATTACCCTTGGACGTTCTTAAGGGCCTCATGTCTAAATTGTACTATGAACTCGTTAGCAATCAAATAATGTGTCCAGCGCTCAAGTGCTGAAATGATGGTAATGAACTCTTTGTCATAGGTTAAATACGTCCTCCTTGACTCACTTAGCTTCACACTAAAGTAAGCAAGTGGTCTTCCTTCTTGAATATACACTGCACCTATGCTAACCCTGGAGGCATCACCCTCTTCCTCAAATACATTATCAAACCAATTGAGAGCTAGAATCGGTGCATGGAAGAGCTTGTCTTTGAGTTCTTCAAAAGTTCTTTAAGCATGTGTTGCCTGGATAAACTTGGTTCACTTTAGCATTTCGGTCATGGGGGTGGAAATAGAGCTAAAATTGTGTATAAACCTGCTATAAAAAGAAGGAAGCCCATGAAAACTTCTCACATTGTGCATGGTAGATGGAATGGGCCAAGACTTGTTGGCATCAACTTGGCTTTAATCAACTTGGATGCCCTGAGTCGAGACTATGCACCATAAAAATATCACTTCAAGGAATGAGCACTTCTTTAGGTTGCTAAAGAGTTGCTCCCATGACCTGTCTTAAGTGCTCAAAATGCTCATCCTTGGTTTTGCTTAGTACTAAGATTTTATCAATGTAAACAAGCACAAACTTGCCGAGAAACAGCTTAAATACTTGGTTCATGAGCCTTATTAACATGCTTGGGGCACTTGAAAGTCTGAATGGCATAACCACCACTCATAAAGTCCAACGTTGGTCTTGAAAGAGGCCTTTCACTTATCACTTTCATAGATCTGGATTTGATAGTATCCACTTCTTAGGTCTATCTTGGAGAAGAATCTAGACCTATGGATTTCATTAGGTATGTCCTCGCATCATTGTATAGGATGCCTATACTTGATTGTGATTTTGTTGATGGCTTGGCTATCCACACATATTCTCACTGATCCTTCCTTCCTGGGCATAAGAAGGGCAGGCACGGCAGAAGGATTTAGGGTCTCACGGACCAAGCCCTTAGAAATGAGCTACTCCCCTTGCCTTTGAATCTCCATGATGTCCTTTAGGTTCATTTGATAGGCGGGTTTATTAGAAACTATGACACCGAGAATGAGGTCTATATGATAGGTTTAAGGAGAGAAAGAAACATTTCCCCTCCCTTAGGCTGCTTCTTGGTTTTGGGCTTAGTGATTTGATGTGGGGCTAAGGGGACAAGTGCGATCTTTTAGCCATCCTTAGGTAGGTTATAAGTGTTTTGGTATCCATAATTCATAACCCTACGATGAAAAAACCATAGTGTTCCTAACAATATATGATAACCATCCATTGGTATGACATTACACCATAATTTATCATGGAAGCTCTTACCAATTGACAAAGTAATCAAATAACGAATAGAGACTTAAGGCCCTTTACCTTAGTTTAGCTATTGAATGCAGTATGGATGTGGCTGAGGCTCAGCCTTGAGTTGAAGTTTCTCTACTAATGACGTGGAAGGTACACTTCCACAAGTCCCTCCATCAGCAATGAGTGAGCATACAGGGCCTTTGATGGTGCACCTTCTATATATGATGCTATCTCATTGCTCCTTACACTTTGAGCCCTTTTAGCCACTCAAAGCCTTTGTAAGAACTAGCAATTCCCTATATTCGCTTCCTCCATGCATTCCTACTCAATCTCTATAAGATGAACCTCCCTATCACACCCTTCCCTCCTAACTCAGCCTTTTCAAAAGGTTGATATTCTACCAAGGTGATGGTCCTCGTATTACAGCAATCCGAAGCTATATGCCTAGAACCTTAGCGTTTGTAGCACCTTCATTTCTAATGACAGTTGAGGGGTAGTTTAGCGGGATTTCACGTCAAAATGGAGGTCATCATATGTGATTTTTATAGTTTAAGAGTAGGAGGGTAGCTCCTATTGTTAAAAGGATAGCTTCTTCAAGGTGGTTTTGGGGGTTCTTTCTTAAACGTGGCTTTTGCTTAGAACTCCACCTTATGGGCTAGAGTCCATACGTCATCAAGGGTGGTATAATGTTGTAGCTTTACAACATTCCAAATGGACTCATTCAACCCTCCTAAATATCTCACCATGGTGTAGTCTTCATTCTCCCTTACATCACCAATTCATGATGAACTTCTCAAACTCATGAATATGCTGCCCCATACTCTTGGCTTCTTGTCTAAGGTTATGGAGTTTTATATAGCTATCTTATAGGCAATAAGGTGGTAAAAACTTGGCCCTAAGTTTCTCTTTCTTCTTCCTCCATGATCTTATCTTCCCCTTCTCCTTTCTAATTCTCCCTAATGATGTGTTCATGGATTCGACATCATGGCACACATAGTCTTACCCATTTGAACAAATAACCCTCTTAAAGCCAAAAATCCGCCTTTGGATGGTTTTGACAAGCCTCATATAGCCCATCAAATCCATATCATCCTTGTAAAAGGACTTTAGGTGCTCAAAACCAAGTACATAAGAATTGAGTTGGAATAAAAGGAGATACCTTCTTGGCAATGCATCTGCACAGTAGTCAAGCTTGCCCGACTTATGCTTGATAACAAAATGGAAAGATAGCAAGTCCTCAACTCCCTTGGCATGCCTAGAGTTTAACTTGCATTGCCCTTGGAAATACTTGAGGGCCTTATGATTAGAATGTAGCATGAACTCACTAGCAATCAAATAATATGTCCAATTCTCAATGCTCAAATGATGGCAATGAACTCTTTATCATAGGCTAAATACCCCCTTCTTAACTCACTTAGGTTTTCACGACATGCACGTGGTCTTCCTTCTTGAATCAAGCTGCACCTATGCCAACTTTGGAGGCATCAACCTCTACCTCAAATACCTTATCAAAACAATGAAGAGCTAGAACCGGTGCATGGGTGAGCTAGTCTTTGAGTTCTTCAAAAGTTATTTGAGCTTGTGATATCTAATTGAACTTGGTCCCCTTTAGCACTTCAGCATAGGGGTGGCAATGGAGTTAAAATTGCGTATAAACGTCTTATAAAAGAAAGCAAGCCCATAAATACTTCTCACATCATGCATGGTAGATGGAATAGGCTAAGACTTATTGGAATCAATTTTGCTTTAATCAGCTTAGATGCTCTCAGCTGAGACTATGTACCCTAAAATATCACTTTAAGAGTGAAGAATGAGCACTTCTTTATGCTGTCAAAGTGTTGCTACATGACTTATCTCAAGTGCTTAAAATGCTCCTCCTCAGTCTTGCTAAATAACAGTACTTTATCAAAGTAAACAATCACAAACTTCCCAAGAAATAGCTTGAATACTTGATTCGTGAGGCTTATGAATGCGCTTGGGGCATTTAAAATTCTGAATGGCATAACCAACCACTCATAAGGCCTAACCTTGGCTTTGAAAGAGGCCTTCCACTCATCACTTTTATGGATTTGGATTTGATAGGATCCACTCCTTTGGCCTATCTTGGAGAAGAATCTAGGCCTATAGATTTTATCAAGCATGTCCTCAAACCTTGTTATGGGATGCCTATAATTGATTGTGATTTTATTAATGGCTTGGCTATCCACACACATACTTATTGATCCATCCTTCTTAGGTATAAGAAGGATACGAACTCCTGATGGACTTAGGCTCTCATAGACCAAGCCCTTAGAAATGAGCTCCTCTACTTTTCTTTGAATCTCCATGTTATCCTTTGGGATCATTTGGTAGGTGGGTTTATTGGGAAGGACGACAATGATAATAAGGTCTGTATGGTGTTGGTTGGGTCTTTGAGAGGATAAACCAAATGGGATTTCCTTTAGGAAGACATGGGAAAACTCTTTGAGGAGTTGGATGGCCAATGGATATAGTGGGTTCTCGGTTTGCTCCTCTTAAGGTGGGGTGAAAAGAATTATCTCTTTGAGGTTTTTGCACTCATGTTGCTTGGCAAAGAGAATAGGTTCAATCAGAGGAAGAAGCATTTCTCTTAGCCAAGACATTGTTCCACCAAATTGAAGCATACTTGTAAAGCTTATAGGCCACAAGTTTAGCATTCTTGTCATCGAGGATGTCCTCATGCTCAAACACTCTCTCTACTGTATGTATCCAATCTAGGAACTCATCCGGGCTTGATAGCCCTTTGAACTTTGCAATCTCCACCTTGAAGTCCATAACATGTTGCTTACCTCTCCTTGCTCTCATATGCCTCCTTTCCTCCACTTCTTCACTTGTTGTGAAAGGATTGCTCTCCGTTTCTCCTCTAACCAAATCTTACTCGCTAGAGGAGTGCGAACTCTGAATCTCCCTTCAGTTGCTTCGCATAGCTTGATCTAGTTACCTCCCTAAATACTAAGTTGAGCATCCGTCTCCACATTTGCTTTCAATAGTTGCTCAAACTTCTCCTCTAAGGGCATACTATTAGCCATGCTCGGAGTTAGCTAGTTTTGGGTTCTTTACAGGCTAATGCATTTAGGGCAAAGGGTTGTGTTTAGACTAGGGAAGCTTTGGCTAAGAGCATAGATTAACCTCTAATACCACCTGATGCACCTGCAAACCCTTAGAATTGAAGAACAAAGAAGTGATCTCAAGCAGTGAAAGAAAACTATGCTATGGTTTGCATATAAGAGAAGAGATAAGAGATAGTAGGATAAGATATCACCAAGCAAGAGACATAGAGGCCAACTTTTAGATCAAATGAGATCATTTATCACCACTTGAAGATCATAAATATGCTTAAACACCATGCCAGAGAGCTAAGCTAGAGAATAACCAAGATAGAAGTTGAAGGGAGTATGAACTCTACTATTTATTCATTCCAAGATGCTTTTATAAGCCATAGGCCTTCCTCAAATATGACAATTCTTCTCATGCTAATAAAATGGGGATAAAACCAAGAAAATAACTAAAAAGCAAAAGGGGAGACAATAGGGTACAACTAGTACAAAAGATAAAAGGGACTGCTAGCTGTCGCTTTTAGTGCACAAGCTTCAAGTTCAAACAGCCATATCTCCCATAATATTGGTCTAAAATAGGTCATTTATAGGTCAGTGGAAGTTTAAGATGTTTATTTTTAGATGACAGCTCTTGGATTCTTAATAAGCCTAGCCGTTTAAAAGCTATGCCCAGAGAAATGCAAGTAGTCTCGGCTGGAGCTGGCAGTGCACCTTTTAAACTTTCTCCCTTTCTAACACCCTTGGATCAGTCTTGGCCTTGATTTCTTTTATTGCCCTCAAAGTGACATGCCCTTTAACCATGCTAAGGCTTGATTAAAAAAAATCAATAAAGTTTTTGTGGATCTTTGAATATAGGGGGAACAAATTAAATACATATGGCTATGAGAAGGCTTAAGCTACCACTTAGTTTAACAATCCTCCAATTTATTTATTAAGGCAAATCACCAAGAAATTAATTCAAATGATTAACTCAATCACTATATAAATACACCATGTATTTGAAACAAAGAAAGGGATTTTATCTTTAGGAGAGCAATCCATTATAGCCTTCATTCATTAATTCTCAACTCATGTCTATCTACAATTGAACACAAAAAGGCCATGTTATAGCAATAAAATTAGTGCTCCTTTCCCCAAGCTTTAAAAAAATCACCTAATAGAAATGAAGCACCTATTAGGTCAATGTGGACCAGCAAGATTCAAGCATCTACTTTAGCCAATAATATTTAGACAACAATTTAAGCACATGTAAATTAAAACTATAATCTTCTAGGCTAGTACGCGAGGCTGAAATTTACCACACTTATGCATGTTTGGTGGTATCCTCACCCTCTGAAATGGAGGAATTTAAGGGAGATATTGAAAAGGAAATTTTGAGGTGGTTTCCACCAACATTTCATAAAAGATGAACCCCTTAATTACCCATTTGGTGACCTATTTAGGCTCATGATCAAAATCGTGCATATCCAACCCTGTAGTGACTCTTGCTTAGCCACTACCTCAAACCTCAAGACCTGCAGAATATGGACGCCAAAATACTAATTTTAGAGCTTACTTAGTTTTCTAAATAACAGCTCAAAGTTAACCTATGAGATTGAAAATTTAGATGCCTTATGCTAGAAGCTTTTTTTAATGTAATCTATCACTAATAAGTGAATTATAAACCTAGTTAACTTAGGAATGTGATGTGGGGTTCTTACTCTACATCAAAAGTAAGCACTGATTAAAATCTCCAACAACCAAGAAGAGGTTGTAGATTCCTTGCATATCATCCTATGAACAACATCATATCATATCTCAACTCAGATGTAAGAAACCTATTCATCTCTTAAGAATTCATTTGCTTTCTCCGCTTTTGTTTCCCTCATAAGATCCAAGAGCCCCCAAGAATCTCTTATATATCCTGATTGGACGTTAGCTATGTAGGAAGAACTCAACCACTTTAAAAGAAACCATGTTTGGTCCTTAATGACCCAACCTAAGAACCATTCAGTTATTTGAACTGAATGGGCATTTCGAAATAAACCATATAAGTCTAGTAATGTGATCAAAACAATGCTAGACTGGTAGTTAAGGGTTATGACGAAAAAGAAGGAATTGACTATAATAAGATATTTATCAATGTATCTAGATTAGACCCATTAGAATGCTATTTGCATTTACATCTTTCATGCGCATCAAAGTATATCAAATGGATATAAAGCATGCTTTATTAAATAGATATTTGCAAGAAAAAGCATATGTTGAGCTGCACTGTAATACTGAAAATCCAGACAATCCTATTCATGTTTCCAAGCTGCACAAGGCCCTCAATGAATTAAAACGAGCTCTTAGAGCATCATATGAGAGGATTATCTAGGTCTTACATAAAACAATTTTTAAAAGAGGATAAATTTACAAACCTTGTTCATCAAAACAAAGTGGACAAATTTCTTACTTGTGCAAATATATATTGATGACGTATTATTTGGTGCAACTAATGAATCCTTGTGCGAAGAACTCTCTAAATGTATGATAAGGAATTTGAGATGAATATGATAGAAGAATTGTACCTTTTCCTTGGACTACAAATTCAGCAATGTTAAGACGACATATCCATCAACTAAGAAACTTATGTTAAGGAACTCCTGAAGAAATATGGACTTGATAGTCCAAAGCATGCTAAAACTTTGATGGCTTCCAACTATATGCTTGACTTAGATTCAAGTGGTGATCTAATCGTTAAAAGGTATATAGAAGTAGAATTGAATCATTATTATATTTAACTACAAGTAGCCTTCACATTATGCTTACTGCTTGCTTATGTGTAAGATTCCAATAAGCTCCCAGGGAATCACATGTCAAGGCTATCAATAGAATATTCAAGTATCTTACTTAAACCACGGACCTTGGTGTATGGTGTCCGAGAGTTGGCAACTATAAAATTGTATGATATTCTGTTGCTAACTATGTGGGTTACAAATTTAATAGAAGGAGTACCTCTGGGTCATGCCAATTTCTTGGACAATCTCTTGTGCCATGGCATTTTAGGAAGCAATATTCAATGGCTTTGTCCATTACTGAGGCTGAATATCTTGTTGTTAGAGCATGTTGTGCTTAAATACTATAGATCAACCAGTAACGCAAAGGCCTTGGACTAGACTACATGAAGATTCCTATCAAGTGTAACAAACAAAGTGATGTCAACATTAAAAGGAATACAATTCAATACTCCATAACCAGACATATTGAAGTAAGGAATCATTTTACCAGAGATCATATGAAAAAGGTGACATCTTTCTATATTTTATGTCAAAATATGCAATTAGCTAATATCTTTAGCAAGACTCCTGGTGAAGATCAATTCTATTTTATTCACGGGAAATTGTGAATCATTTACCGCACTGCATGAATTTATGAGGAGTAATTCCTCTTAATATTATCTGCGGCTATAAAAATGATTTTTAAGGCACTTGACTTTGATAACCTTAACTATATTAAGGTAGTTAAGGTTAAGAAATTTCTTATACTAATATGGACATATTTATGTTGATGAAGTCTAATTAATAGTTTATTGTTGATTGACACCACTTTTTTCAAAATAGAATATGAATTTTTAAAATTGATTTGAAATCTTTTTAAAAATTCGGTCAAAAAATCACTTTCGAAATTTCTTAGGTGATTCCCTCCATTTTTCAATATCTAACATTAACTAAAAGCTTGTCAAAGCCTTTCCTGTGTTAACACCTCTTGCTTTGGAAACCATCCAAGGCTGACACGTCCTTCTGTTCACCCATGGACATTAACTTCCTCACTCAAACAGCCTTAACTTAATTTCTTTGGTTCTCTCCTCTTTCAATCCACCAAACCCTAACCCAGAAACTCTTTTATCACTTAACTTTTTCCCATTATCAAAGCTACAATATCCTCCAAAAAGTGAAACAGTGTTCCATCTGAGTTCACTCCTAAGTGCCTCACTCAAAGCTTTCATTCATCAGCTCCCACACCTCCTAAAGGCAAAAGAGATTGCTAACAAGGAAGTAGAGGAAATAGAGCCTAAAATTAACAAGCCTCAAAGAGTTAAACGTTCCTTCTATTTCTACCTATGTTTTCGATAAACCTGATGAGTGGCTTAAAGAACATAATGAGAAATACTTTGAGAAATTAATCGATAGGAAGATGATTACTTGTGTTCATTTATATTGGATTTATTCATGAGAGAAAAATTCAAGTTTTTGAATGTTATAGAATGAATGAAATTTAGAGAACAATTTGGTGTTGAAACTAGGGTATATCCCAACCTTATCAAGCTTTTGTATTGACAAGTTCTTTCATATACTTTATATTTGGGACGTTTTGTAAGCACTTTTTCGGGAATTTATGAGCTTAATGTCATAATTTATACTTCTATTCTCGTTTTATGCTTGGGTATGGTTCTTTTATGACTTTGCATGATTTTAGATCATTTGGCCCAACAATTGACCCTGATTTGAGTGCTTATTAGCCCACTACGGAGGTACCCCAAATCCTATGCCCGTGGAGTAAGACAAGAGCAGAAGATTTCAAAACTAGCCAGAACCACGGTCCAATCGTGGTGTGCCCCACGGACCCTGGTGAGCTTGTAACTACTAACCCCTTCATCTTCCTTCGGTTTATGGCTGAGGATTCTTCGTTTTGATGCTTAAAAGGCGTGTCTGAAGGCTAACAGAAGAGCATTCAAGAACATCACTAACTCACCACTTCTCCTCTTTAGTTAGAATTTAGTTTAGTTTATTTTTCGAAGAAAAAGGAGAATTGAAGGGAGAAGCTTTACTCTTAGAGGCTTGAAGATTGTGGCACAATCGAAGGGCTGCCATTGTTATAAAGTTTTCCTTCCCTTTGAACTTATTATTGAACTCATGTGTTAGTTGAATTTAAAATACAAGTAGTTTTATTTAACCTAGGGATTTGTTAGTTATAGTATTGCAGTTAGATCCTTTATTTCTACAATCTTATGCTTACTTCATGATTGGAATGATTTACTTCTATCTTGAGATTGAAATATTTGAGTAAAGTTTGCTAATTTTGCTTACTTATATTAGGTAGTCGAGTGAACTACTGAAAAGTGAAACTCACTACTAGATCACCTTGATTGAACTTAACCTAGCAAAACTCGAGAGAGAATTGCATGTTAAGAGGAGACTTAGCATTCACAGATCTTCATCCTAGACTAAATCAAAGGCACTTAAAAGAGTGTTAGGTGAATTTGTTTGGGCAATTTAATCTATTTTGAAGAAAGGATTAAATTCAACTAGATTGCAATTCTTTGAATTGTTCAATCCGTGAAAAGTGCAAGCTTAATTCTATGATCTAACTCTTTACTTGGCGAATTGAATCCCTTGATGCTTTACTTTGATTGAATTTCCAATTACATAGTATGTTTAAATCGACACATTGAAAAGATTGATCGCTTAACAATTTCAATATGACGTTAACTCGATAGATTACTGTAGTCCCTGAGGATAATCTAAACTACAACACCCATGCTCTTGTGGACATGTCAAGTTTTTGGCGCCATTGCCGGGGACTAAATTGTTAACTATTGAGTTAATCTTATGGAATTAACTAAGTGTTTTACTTTATTTTCCTTTTCTTTTTTATTGCATTGGTAGTGTTAGTGATAGTGCTTGTAGGAATTTCTCCCTTTTATGCGAAGTCTATTCCTATATGAACTCAATCTTGAGGTTGAGAGGACTTTCCATTTAAGGATGAAGAAGCAAAGACTTGAGGAACAAAGGTGCAAGGCTCAAGAGACCTCACCAATTATGGCGTGCAGAAGAGGTAAGCAAAAAAGGATGCTTAGGGATTTTTTCCCCCAAGAGTCCAAAACATCGCCTCAAGCATTGCTCGTCCTAATGTGGAGTCAAACAACATTCAGCCCAAGCTGGCTCTTATTTCCAGGGTGCAATAATCCCAATTTGGGAGCACCTCGTTGGAAGACCCTAACTTACACCTCTCAGTCTTTTTAGAAGTGTGCGACACATTGAAGCTCAACGGAGTCTCTACTGATGCCATTCGACTATAGCTATTTCTCTTTCACTTAGGGATAAGGCGAGGGCATGGCTTCATTCTTTTCCTCCCTGATGCATTACCACATGGGATGAGCTTACTAGAGCCTTCCTTATTAAATTCTTCCCACCAAGCAAAACGGTAAGTTTGAGGAACCAAATCACCAATTTTACCTAAAGGGGTGATGAGACACTCTATGAGGCTTAGGAGCGGTTCAAAGACTTGTTGCGGTTATGCCCTCACCATGGCCTTCGATGATGGATGATTAGTCAAGCCTTCTACAATGGAGTGACTTAACCTATAAGGTCCACTATTGATGTGGCGACAGGGGGGACCTTGATGAATAAGACTGAGGATGAGGCCTATAATTTGATGGAGAAGATAGTGCTCAACAATTTTCAGTGGTCCAATGATCGAGGCCAACCCAAGCGGCTTGGAGCTAAGCTTGAAGTTGATGCACTTACTTTACTTAATGCCAAAGTAGATGTTATGACTCAAAGGTTGGAACAATTGAATGCAAATGTTGTGAATTATGGTACCCCTCCTCCATCACGTGAAAAATGTGTTTCCATTGACTATTTGACTAAAAATTGCCAAGTTGGGAGTCCTTTTGCCCAAAAAACTAGAGACCAAGTCAATTATGTCAATAATTTCAACCCAAGATTGACTAGTGGTCCTTATTCAAATACTTATAATCCGGGTTGAAGGAATCATCCAAATTTCTTTTATAGGCCTAACCCTTCCCCCATTCCCCAAATGAATGCTAGGCAACCCCCTAGATTTTAAAGACCTTTCTTTCCCTAACAAGCTCCCCAAAAGTCCAACCTAGAAGCCGTGATGGAGAGTATGCTTTTGGCACAACAAAAGCAAGAAGAGTATATAAAGCAATTAGCCTCCTAGGTTGATGTGCTTACTACTCATAACAAGATGTTGGAAGCCCAAATTGCCCAACAAGCTAGCTCTTCATCTACACCTCCAGGTAAACTGCCGAGTAAACTCGAAGCTAACCCCCATGAGGATTGTAATTGTGTTACCTTGAAGGAAGGGGTATAAGACTCTAGAGACCCCGAGGACAAACTACTTGAGGAGAGTAGAGAAATTATCATGATTGAGAGTAATGAGAAAAATAATAGTAGCAAACCCATGACTTTTATAGAAAATGATAGTTTAGAGATCCCCACAGTCTTTCCGCCTAGGCTTCCTGACCTAGCTAGCTTTTCTATGCCCTATGTCGTAAGAAAAATGGAAGTTGAAGCCTTATGTGACCTTGGTGCAAGTGTTAGTTTGATGCCCTACTCTTTGTTTCACAAGCTCCAATTGGGATCATTGCGACCCGCACCCTTTTCACTCTAATTAGCGGATGGTTCTTAAATGCGACCTTTGGGTAAATTAGAGGATGTAACCGTAAAAATAGGAGATTTCTGGGTGTTGGAAGACTTTATCATCGATGATATAACTGAGAATGATGATGCCCAAATTATTCTTGGCAGGCCCTTCTTGGCTATTTCAGGTTGCAACATTGATGTAAAAGGGGGGCAGATAACATTTAAAATCAACGGGTGCAATGCTATGCTCAGTTTAGTGGATGAGAAAATGGTTTCCCCTAATTCTTCCCTATCAGATGCATTTCCCCTTTCTCTTGAGATTGACAAGGAGGATGCTTTGAATTGTCAAGACCCCTCCAATTTTGATTGGATTTCCACTGAGGATCCTGACCAAAGGTATGTTAAGGTGGCATTTGCTGCTCATATGGCACCTAGCATATGCAAGGTTGAGGCCTATGCTTCTAATGAATCTCCAATGAGTGATTGTTGTAGGTTTGCCCAAGTGGTTCTCTCTTTGCCTCCTTTAGAAGGAGTCAATTTGGTCTTTGATCTGGGAATTAAACATGATGATAGTGGCCAGTCTGGTGGACCACGCAATCGATTTGTCTTGTACACTGATAATTTATTGTGGCGCCTTTCGATGATGAAGAAAGACCTCTACCTGAGTATCTGAAGTGGTACGTCCAGTTGGAAGATTTCAATTTTGTAGTTTGCAATAAAAACGTCATCCATACGCCTACCAATCCCTAGTGCACATAAAAGCATGGCCAAGCTTTTGACCTTAAAAGAGCTCTTCTTGGGAAGCAACCCAAGCCCTTTTATAGCTTTGATTTCCATTTTTAGGTAGTTTTAATTATAAAAAAAAAGAGAGGTTAGAAAAACAAAAAAAGGAACAAAAAAGAAGAAGGAATTAAAAAAAACAAAAAAAGGGGATGAAAGATGACGGGCACGGATGGTCCGTATTTTCCAATATGGCCCGTATCGTGCCCGCCCAGCAAAATGAAGAAATGTTCACCAAACAGCCACCACGGTCTGACCATGGTATTGCTCACAGTCCGTGGTGGACGGCTACGGGCTGTGGTCAAGGATTTTGACCGCGGTGACCCTTTACTTTCCCTGACTTTCATCTTCTATCTCGACACACTCTCTCTCTACCACCTTCTTTCACTCTCTAAACCCTTCATTGTCAAACCTTCAATTTCTCCCTCATTCCATCCCATTTTCACTCAAAATCTTCCCTTTTCTGTTAATCTTTCTCTTTCTCAAACAAATTTCATCTCTTTCTCCCATTTCTTCTCCAAGTTCACCTCACTTTCACCCTTCCACTATAACCATTGTCTTCTCTCTAATTCTTCCACTTTTTCACTCAAATTCTTCATTTTCTTTTTTCACACCTCATTTTTGAGGTTTTTGATTCAATTTCTTACATTTTACATCCATGGCACCTAACAAGAGACAAACAATTATCAAGGAGGCGGGACATCTAGCTAAGCACCATCACGACATCAATGAGCCTCCTGCACTTCCACCAATGCACAGGCTCGAGGTAACATTCCTCATCTTCTTGGTTAGACTAACCCCAAACATGTTGCTAGACATAATTGTTTGAAAGATCGAATTGTTGTGGCAACTAGTTATTATGATGAGGAATTGTTGGGACGTTTGGGATTATTGGATGATATATAATGGTTATTTGTACAGGGGATATAGGACACTTTATTGAAATGAAAGAGCATACATATTAGGACCTCACACTTGAGTTTCTAAGTACTTTGCATATTGAGGTCACTCCAGGGCCTCAATGTCAAGCGAGATATATTTCATTTTATTTGCAAGGGCAATTTTATGAGTTGAACTTAAGTACCTTTAATAGCATATTTAGTTTTCCACCTAGCATGGACCTACCAAACCATCAAGTCCCTCGGGAATTCAATCCGAATGTATTTTGCGACAAGCTTTCAGGGAGTTTTAGGCATAGTACTAGTTCTTCGGCCTGTACACATATTAGGAACCCTTGCATTCGGGTGGCTCAGCGTATTCTCGCCTATTGTTTCTTTGCTTGGGATAATAGTTTGAATGTCCCAAGATTATCTGAGTTATACCTCATTTCTTGTATGCTAAATTTTGTCCAAACTGATCCTGGGGTGTTCTTAGCTCGACAATTATATAGTGCAGCTATTAGAACTAAGGGTAGAATAGTCATTGGGGGTGCAATCACAACTATTGCTAGATTGTTGGGTGTTGAACCCAATCTTGAGGATCGAGTTTCTAGGTCAGAGCAGCTTGATCAAGCCTTTTTTGAACTGATGAACTTTTACAAAGTAGAGGCTGGGCATTTGTGCTGGATTTATCCCGGGGATCGGCTTCTGCCGCTTTCAAATGTTGATTAGACCACCTTACTTCAGTGGGCTAACCTTCAATGGGTACCTAGTAGTGCTGAGGTTGTTCAACCCGCACCTCCTCTACCCCCATTTACTTGTCAAGCCGGACCTAGTTCTTCCTCCCAACTAACCTCCACTGACCATGCAGAAGTCCAAGTCACCCTTAGGCCTATTAAGGAGGAGCAAGTGTCCCTTCAAGCCTATGTTGTCTCTGAGAACACCGCTCTTCATGACTTTGTCCAAGAACGGGATGACGAGCTCCGTGGAATGCTTGCTACCCAGACCTAATATATTCCAGACTTTAAGGCATGTCTAGAGACCTGGCGAGATTAGCATATCCCTTATGGTCAACATCCACACCCTGCTTCCCCACCTCCCTTTTGATTGCTTCTTGTTACTCCCCGCTTCCCTTTTCTACCCTGTGTTCACATTGAGGACAATGCTTTGTTCAAGCATGGGGGAGTTAGCAGTTAATTGATAGCGTCTGATGCCCAATTTGGTTTGGTGTGTGCTTGTGTATGTATTATGTTATATTGTTCCTGATTGCGTTTAGAGTTGCATTTTAGGATTAATCGCTAGTAGTTAGAAGTATGTTAGAGGAGCATTTAGGTTTCTTTTCACTTTCGGATCCTTTTTATAATTTTTGCATTTTCTTGGTATTGTTATTCAGAGCATGCATTCACTAAAAAAATCACAAAAATGCAAAAAACATGACTGAAAAAAGAAAAAAAGAATCCTCTGATGATAGACTTTTTAGACTAGGTTGACGTCTTTGGTTTAGATTGACCCTTTGATTTGCCCAATTATGAATAAAAGTGTTTGAAAATGAGTTTGCAAAAATGAGCTTCATGTTTTGACCATATGTTAAGTGCGAATTGATTATCCCATGATTCTTTGTATCCATGTTGGCATGTGTCTCCTAATGAGCTAGGTATGACCTTGGTAGATGTCTTATAAGGCTTTGAGCTTTTAAAGATTAATTTATCAATTTAGTCTCTTGTCAATTCATGAGTGACTGTTCCTTAACATCATTTCCCTAGAACTTACTTTGACTCTCATTCAAGATCACACTTAGCATACGCATTTAGGCAACATGATTGAGGTATTCTTTGACTTGTTAAGCCAAAAGACCAAATAGCCACCCTTGTTATGCATAATATATCCTTTACTAGCCCCTTTTGAGCTTTTATCCGTTTTTACTGATTTGAACCTTTAAACATAGCCTTTGGCTAAACATTTATCTAACCCTTAAGCCAAGACTAGAGGAGCATTTCATCTTTAGAAACTGAGTTTGATTGGGAGTTAGTAAGGTGCATTGAGATCTTTTTAGTGGATTTGGTTGGTAAATTGGTGAAGGGATTTGTGCTCTTGTGTGTGTATAAGAAATCCCTTGTCTTATTATATAAAGATTAGAGAAGAGTTGAAATTCAATTTTGATACGTATTCCTTTAGCCAACTCTTTTTTAAGATTGAAAAAAATATAGAAGGGAAAAAAGAAAAAAAAGAAGGGAAAAAAACAACCAAAATGGGAAAAAAAAAAAGAGAACAAAAGGAAAAAAAGAACAAAGGAGTGTTGGCCTTGTTTAGATGGTAAAAAGCATGTTTGACTTTCAACTCTTTTTCTCTTCATTTAGTTGTGAAAGAGGATGTATTTAGTTATTGAATTATATTGGTTGGAGAAGAGTGTTACATAAGCGCATTAGAAGCGTTTAGCTCTTAGTCTACGGCTTCTAGCTCCACAATTCCAAAATATTCGTTCCCCTCTAAACTTTACCCATGGCCCTATTACAACCTCATAAAGTCCTCATGATTGTTTGATGTGTATTGCACACTAGTGATGGCGAATTAGAGAGTCTTAATAAGCTTATGGTAGAATTGAGTCTATGGCATAAGAATTGAGGGAACCTTCCTATATTTTTTTTTCAAACACATGTGTGATGAGTGCCACAAGACTACATTGAGGTTTTACCGGCATTACTAGCTCTATTTGTTTCATATGCTGATGAGATTGTATTTGATGATTTGGGGAGGTTGATTCAAACTTGACATAGTGGTCTATCAAATCATTTTGAAAACTTCATTTCCTAGCCTGTTTGTTAAATGATTTTTGCACTTTTGGACTAACTTTGGATCGACTTTGCCATTAAGCTACTACCAATTTCTATCCTGAGGAGGTTTTGTATGATTTTTGTCTCAATATTGCTTAGGGACAAGCAACGATTCAAGCATGAGGGAGTTTGATAAGTGCTTTTATGTACTTCACTTTTGGGTCATTTTGTAAGCACTTTTTCGCAAATTGATGGGCTTAATATCATAATTTATACTCATATTCTCGTTTTATGCTTGGGTATCATTCTTTGATAACTTTTGCAGGATTTTAGGCCATCTAACCCAGCAATTGACTCTCATTTGAGTGCTTATTGGCCCACCACAGAGGTACCCCAAATCCTATGCCTGTGGAGCAAGAGAAGGGTAGAATTTCAAAACCTGCCAGAACCACGGTTCGACCGTGGTGAGCCTATAACTACTAACTTCTTTATCATCCTTCGGTCTGCAACTGAGGATGCTCCGTTTTGGTGCTTAGAAGGCGTGTTTGAAGACTACAGGGAGAGAATTTAGCACCATCACCATCTCACCACCACTCTCACATCCATCTCTCTTTAGTTAGAATTTAGTTTAGTTTATTTTTCGGAGCAACAGGAAAATTGAAGGGAGAAGCTTTGCTCTTGGAGGCTTGGAGATTGTGGCACAATTGAAGGCTTGCCATTATTGTAGAGTTTTCCTTCCCTTTGAACTTATTCTTGAACTCTTGTGTTAGTTCAATTTGAAATATGAGTGAGTAGTTTTATTTAATCTACGGATTTATCAATTATTGTATTGTAGTTGGATCCTTTATTTCTAGAATCTTGTGCTTACTTCATGACTGGAATGATTTACTTCTATCTTGAGATTGAAATGTTGTGAGTAAAGTTTGGCTAATTTTGCTTGCTTATATTAGGTAGTCGAGTGGACTACTGAAAAGTGAAACTCACTATTAGATCACCTTGATAGAACTTAACCTAGCAAAACTCGAGAGAGAATTGCACGTTAAGAGAAGCCTTAGCATTCATAAATCTTCAACCTAGACTAAATTAAAGACATTTGAAAGAGTGTTAGGTGAATTTATTTGGATAATTTAATTTATTTCGAAAGAAAAGATTAAATTCAACTTGATTGCAACTCTTTGAATCGTTTAATCCGTGAAACATACGTGCTTAATTCTATGATCTAACTCTTTACTTGGTGAATCAAATCCCTAGATGTTTTACTTTGATTGAATTTCTAGTTAAATAGTTAGTATATTTAAATCAATGCGTTAAAAAGATTGATCGCTCAGCAATTTCAATAGGATGTTTACTCGATAGATTACTGTGGTCCCTGAGGATGATCTTTTAATCTAAACTACAACACCCGTGCGCTTGTGGACGTGTCAAGTTGTTGCCGCCATTGCTGAGGGCCAAATTGTTAACTATTGGGTTAATCATACGAAATTGACTAAGTGTTTTACTTTATTTTCCTTTTCTTTTTTATTGCATTAGTAGTGTTAGTGATTGTGCTTGTAGGAATGTTCCCTTTTTATGCAAAGTCTATTTCTATATGAACCCGATCTTGAGATTAAGAGGACTTTGGCACAAGCTCGAGAGACCTCACCAATTATGGCGTGTGGAGGAGGTGAGTAAAGAAGGATGCTTAGGGATTTTGTTACCTCAGGAGTCCAACGCATCGCCTCAAGCATTGTTCATGCTAATGTGGAGGCAAACAATGTTAAGCTCAAGCCGGCTCTCATTTCTATAGTGCAACAATCCCAATTTGGGAACACCCCGTTCGAAGAGCCTTACTTACACCGCTCGGCCTTTTTAGAAGTGTGTGACACATCGAAGCTCAATGGAGTCTCTATAATGTTATTCGACTGTGGCTATTTCCCTTTTCACTTAGGGACAAGGTGAGAGCATAGCTTCATTCTTTGACTCCTAGATGCATCACCACAGAGGATGAGCTTACTAGAGCTTTCCTTGCTAAATTCTTCCCACCAAGCAAAATGACAAGTTTGAGGACCAAATCACCAATTTTACCCAAAGGGATGATGAGACACTCTATAAGGCTTGGGAGCGATTCACAGACTTATTGTCGTTGTGCCCTCACCACGGCCTTTAGCGATGGATGGTTGTTCAAGCCTTCCACAATGGAGTGAATCAACCTGTAAGGTCCACTATTGATGCAGCGGTAGGAGGAACCTTGATGAATAAGACTGAGGATGAGGCCTACAATTTGATTGAGGAGATGGCGCTCAATAATTTTCAGTGGTCCAATGAATGAGGTTAGAGGTAAGCTTGAAGTCGATGAACTTACTTTATTTAATGCTAAAGTAGATGCTATGACTTAAAGATTGGAACGATTGAATGTGAATGCTATGAATTCTAGTGCCTCACCCCCATCATGTGAAACATATGGTTCCATTGACCATTTAACTGAAAATTGCCAAGTTGGGAGTTCTTTTGCCCAAAACACTAGCAACCAAGTCAATTATGTTAATTTCAACCCGAGGCCGACCAATGACCCTAATTCAAATACTTATAATCTAGGTTGGAGGATTTATTTAAATTTCTCATATGGGCCTAACCCTTCCACTATTCCCCAAATGAATGCTTGGCAACCCCCTAGATTTCAAAGACCTTTCTTTCCCTAACAAACGCCCCAAAAGTCCAACCTAGAAGCCATGATGGAGAGTATGCTTTTGGCACAACAAAAACAAGATGAGTATATAAAGCAATTAGCCTCCAAGGTTAATGTGCTTACTACTCATAACAAAATGTTGGAAGCCTAAATTGCCTAACAATCTAGCTTTTCATCTACACCTCCGGGTAGACTGCTGAGTAAACCTAAATCTAACCCCCATGAGCACTATAATTGTGTTTTCTTGAAGGAAGGGGCAGAGGACCCTAGAGACCCCAAGGACATACCATTTGCGGAAGGAAGAGAAATGAACATGGTTGTGAGTAATGAGGGAAATGATGGCGGCAAGCATATGACTTTCATAGAAAATGATAGCTTAGAGATCCCCACAGTCTTTCCACCTAAGCTTCCTAACACAGTTAGCTTTTATATCCCCTATGTCGTAGGAAAAATGGAAATTAAAAGAGTCTTGTGTGACCTTGGTATAAGTGTTAGTTTGATTCCGTACTCTTTGTTTCATAAGCTCCATTTAGGACCATTGCGACCCGTACCCTTTTTGCTCCAATTAGAGGATGGTTCTGAAATGCGAGCTTTGAGTAAATTAGAGGATGTACCCATAAAAATAGGAGATTTCTGGATGTTTGAAGACTTTATCATTGCTAATATGACTAAGACCAATGATGCCCAAATGATTCCTGGTAGGAGCCCTTGTTGGATATTTTCGGTTGCAATATTGATGTAAAAGGGGGGCGGATAACATTTGAAGTAGAAGGCGGTTACACTATGTTCTGTTTTATGGATGAGAAAGTGGTTTCCCCTAATTCTTCCCTATCATATGCATTTCTCCTTTCTCCTGAGATTGACATGGATGATGGTTTGAATTGTCAAGACCCTTACGATTTTGATTGGATTTCCATTGACGATTCGGACCAAGGGTATGTTAAAGTGGAGTTTGCTCCCCCTACAGCACCGAGCGTACGCAAGGTTGAGGCCTATACTTCTAATGAATCTCCTATGAGTGATTATTACAGGTTTGCCCAAATGGTTCTCTCTTTGCTTCCTTTGAAAGGAGTCAAGTTGGACTTTGATCTGGGGATTGAACATGATGATAGTGGCCAGTCTGATTGACCACGCAATCAGTTTGTCTTGTGCACTAATAATTTATTATGGCGCCATTTGATGATGAAGAAAGACCTCCAACTAAGTATCAGAGGTGGTACGTCCAGTTCGAAGATTTCAATTTTGTGGTTCGTAACAAAAACGTCGCGCATACGCTTACCGATCCCGAGTGCACATAAAAGCACCGCCAAGCTCTTGACCTTAAAAGAGCGCTTCTTAGGATGCAACCCAAGCCCTTTTATAGCTTTGATTTCCTTTTTTAGGTAGTTTTTCATAAATGAAAAAAAAAGAGGTAAAAAAAAAAGAACACAAAAAACAAAAAAAAGGGAAGAAAGATGATGGGCACGGACGGTCTGTATTTTCCAATACGGCCCGTACCGTGCCGGCTTAGCAAAATAAAGAAATGTTCACCCAAGAGCCACCACAGTCAGACCGTGGTATCGCCCATGGTCCGTGGTGGACAGCTATGGGCCACGGTCAAGGGTTTTGACCGCGATGACCCTTCACTTTCCCCCACTTTTATCTTCCATCTTGACACACACTCTCTCTACCTCCCCTTTTCTCTCTCTAAACCCTCCATTATTAAACCTTCAATTTCTTCCCATTTCCACTTCATTTTCCCTCAAAATCTTCCTTTTTCTCTTAATCTTTCTCTTTCTCAAACAAATTTCATCTTTTTCTACCATTTCTTCTCCAAGTTCGCCTCACTTTCACCCTTCCACCGTAATCATTTTCTTCTCTATTTAGGTCTTCCTCTTTTCCACCCAAATTCTTCATTTTCTTTTCCCACACCTCATTTTTAAGGTTTTTGTTTCTATCTCTTGCACTTTACGTCCATGGCACCCACCAAGAGACAAAGAAGCATTAACGAGGTGGGGACATCTAGCTAAGCACTGTCACAACCTCAATGAACCTCCCGCACTTCCACCAATGCACAGGCCCGAGGTAACATTTTTCATCCCCTTGGTTTGACTAATCTTAAACATGCTGCTAGATATAATTGCTTGAATGATCGAATTGTTGTGGGAACTCGATATTATGATGAGGAATTGTTGGGACGTTTGGGATTGTTGGATGATATACAGTGGTTATTTGCATGGGGGGTATGGGACACTTTATTGAAATGATGAAAGAGCATATATATCAGGACCTCACAATTGAGTTTTTGAGTACTTTGCATGTTGAGGTCACTCAAGGGCCTCAATGTCAAGCGGGATATATTTCATTTTATTTGCAAGGGCAATTTTATGAGTTGAATTAAGTACCTTTAATAGCATATTTAGTTTTCCACCTAGCATGGACTTACCAAACCGTCGAGTTCCCCGTGAATTTAACCCAAATGTATTTTGGGGTGAGCTTTCGGGGAGTTTTAAGTACAATACTAGTTCTTCCAAATGCACCCATATTAGGAATCCTTGCATTCGATTGACTCAGCATATTCTTGCCTGTTGTTTATTTCCTCAGGTTGATAGTTTCAATGTCCTAAGATTACATCCCGAGGATCTCTGAGTTATACCTCATTTCATGTATACTAGATGGTGTCCAAATTAATCTTGGGGCATTCTTGGCCCGACAATTGTATAGTGCAGCTATTGGTACTGAGGGTGGAATAGTCATTGGGGGTGTAATCACAAGTATTGCTAGATTTTCAGGTGTTAAACCCAATCGTGAGGATCACGTTTCTATGTCCGAGTGGCTTGATCAAGCCGTTTTTCAACTGATGAACTTTTACAAAGTAGAGGCTGGATGTTAGTGCTAGATTTATCACGGGGATCGGCTTGTGCCGCTTCCCAATGTTGATCAGACCACCTTACTTTATCGGGATAACCTTCAATGGGTACCTGGCAATGCTGAGGTCATTCAACCCACACCTCCTCCCCCTATAGTTACTTGTCAAGCCAGACCTAGTTCTTCCTCCTAACCTACCTCCACTGACTATATAAAATTCTAAGCCACCCTTAGATCCATTCAGAAGGAGCAAGTGTTCCTTCGAGCTTATGTTGCCTCTGAGAACGTCGCTCTTTGTGACTTTGTTCAAGAACGGAATGACAAGCTCCACGGGATGCTTGCTTCCTTGACCCAATATTTTCAGGACTTTAGGGCATGTTTAAAGCCCTTGCGAGATTGGCATATCTCTTATAGTCAACCTCCCCACCCTCCTTTCCCACCTCCCTTTTGATTGCGTCTTGTTACTCCCCCTTCCCTATTCTACCCTGTGCTCACATTGAGGACAATGCTTTGTTCAAGCATGGGGGAGTCAGTCAGTTAATTGATGCCATCTGATGCTCGATTTGGTTTGGTATGTGCTTGTGTATGTATTATGTTATATTGTTCCTGATTGCATTTAGAGTTGCACTTTAGGATTAATCGCTAGTAGTTAGAAGCATGTTAAAGGTGCATTTAGGTTTCTTTTCACTTTCGGTTCCTTTTCATAGTTTTTGCATTTTCTTGGTATTGTTATTAAGAGCCTCCATTCACTAAAAAAAAAATCACAAAAATGAAAAAAAAATGACTGAAAAAGAAAAAAAGAATCCTCCAATGATGAACTTTGTAGACTAGGTTGACTTCTTTGGTTTAGAATGGCCCTTTGATTTACACAATTGTGAATGAAAGTGTTTGAAAATAACTTTGCAAAAATGAGCTTCATGTTTTGACAATATGATAGAGATTCCTTAAGGAAGTATGTTTAAGGCATTCAAATAAGCTTAGATAAGTCACAATCAGTAGCCAAAGTCCAAGAAAAGGCCTTTGTTTTGCTAAGGAGCACAAATAGTAGGTTTCGGGTTCAAATCAAAATACAAGCCTAGTTTTGTGTCTTTTATTTCTTCGACTTGTATGAGATTTAAGTCAAATATTTACCATGGATTTGAAGTTCAAGAAGTTAGCTTTCCAACAAAACAAGTTTCAGCGCATTTGGACTTCATTTGCCCATCCAAATCAGTCTTTAAATCTATACTGTCCAAACTGCCCAGTTGAGTCAGAATATACCCGGTTTTGTTTTTGTTACTTCATAGACTAAATGGCATCCAAACTTCGTAATTCTTTTTTTAGTTAGTTTAGGATGCCAAGCAACAAGGCATGTTAACAAAAGTCCATAAAAAGCAAGCCAAGTCATCCAGTCCAGCACAAGAAGCCAAGCTACCAGTTTTGTGCCTAATTATGCATGGTTGGATTAATCAAGCTATTTGAGCCTCTTAATGAAGTGTTAATGCAGATTTCTAAAGAGGGGGGATAGCCGACATCTTGAGGTTTCTCCCCATGGAAGGAAACCCAAGATTACTCATCAAAATGAGGTGGCATAATGGGACCAAAAATGGGGACACATGGCGCCTATCCAACCGGTTATTTAGCCTATAGGGTTTAGCCTCTTAGGAGGGTTTTCTTCAACAATCTATGTGCTTGCTTGGCTGTCTAGAGAAGCTTAGTCATTTGATGACATATTCAAGGAGAAAACGCCATGTGGGTCAAGGAGGAAATGCCATTTGGCAAGCATGTGTTCAAACACCTTGTGCTTGAAGTGGTAACCATGTAAAGGCTTTAATTTTTGAGCTGGCAGCTGTGCATACAAACCCTCCCAGCAAGGAAATTGTGACCAAACTGCCTAGGATGATTAAAAGAGAGTTTAATTGCTTATTTTGTTAGTTACTAAACTCATTACTCATGATTAGCTTAGTTTAAGGACATGCAATGTAATTTAGCTAAGTGTGCTTAAAAGGTTTCCTAATCATTAAGCAACCTCCTAAATGTTACCTAGTGAGGTAGGAAAAGGCCTTAGGTGTCCCTTATATATAGCCCAAGAGTCCATTTTTTAAATAAGTTGATGTTGAATGAAGAGAAAGTGCATGGAGCTTTTACTCCTTGTGAAAACCAAACACTTTACTTGCTTATCTCTGCTTAGGTCGAGTAGAGTGGTGATCAAGTGAGCCTTAAGTCTTTATTAGGTGGTGATATCTATTTCCTAATTAAGCTTAAGGGCCCTAAACTCAAGCTTGGTGGTGATATCCGTATCCAAGTAAGAGTTTAGTTTTCACTAGATTAATCTTTGGTGGTGAAATCTGTATCCAAGGACTAGTTTAGTTTCTATCCTTTTTCCCTTGATTGTAATCTTTCTTGGTTTTAGTTTTCACTCTTGAATTGAGTTAAACTTAATCCTTGAGAGATACATCACCATATGTTGCGTGCGAATTGATTACCCATGATTTTTTACATGAATGTTGGCATGTGTCTCCTAATGAGCTAGGTACAATCGTGGTTGATGTCCCGTGAGGCTTTGAGCTTTTAAAGATTAATATATAAATTTAGTCTCTTGTCAATTCATGAGTGACTCTTCCTCGACATCATTTCTCTAGAACTTACTTTGACTATCATTCAAGATCACATTTAGCATATGCATTTATGCAATATGATTGAGGCATTCTTTGACTTGTTAACCCAAAAGACCAAATAGCTGCCCTTGTTATGTATAATATATCCTTTGCTAGCCCCTTTTGAGCTTATATCTATTTTTATTGATTTGAACCTTCAAACATAGCCTTCGGCCAAACACTTATCTAACCCTTAAGCCAAGACTAGAGGAGCGTTTCATCTTTATAAACTGAGTTTGATTGGGAGTTCGTAAAGCGCATTGAGATCTTTTAGTGGATTTGGTTGGCAAATTGGTCAAGGGATTTGTTCTTATGTTTGTATAAGAAATCCCTTATCTTATTGTATAAAGATTAGAGAAGAGTTGAAATTCAAATTTGATACGTACTCCCTTAGCCAACACTTTTGTGAGATTAAAAAAAATATGGTAAAGCAAAATGAAAAAAAAGAAGAAAAAAACAACCAAAACGAAAAAAAAGAGAACGAAAAGAAAAAAAGAAGGAAAAGAAGAACAAAGGAGTGTTAGCCTTGTTTGGATTGTAAAAAGCATGTTTGACTTCCAACTCTTTTTCTCTTCATTTGGTTGTGAAAGAGGATGTATTTGGCTATTGAATTGTATTGGTTGGAGGAGAGTGTTGCATAAGCGTATTGGAAGCATTTAGTTTTTAGTCTATGACTTCTAGCTCCACATTTCCAAAATATTCGTTCCTCTTACATATACCCATGGCCCTGTTACAATCTCATAAAGTCCTCATGATTGTCTAATATGTATTGCACACTAGTAATGGCAAATTAGAGAATCTTAACAAGCTTATGGTAGAATTGAGTTTATAGAATGAGAATTGAGGGAACCTTCCTACATTTTTTTTCAAACATGTGTGTGATGAGTGTCACATGACTACAATGAGGTTCTATTGGCATTACTAGCTCCATTTGTTTCATATGTCAATGTGGTTGTACTTGATGGTTTAGGGAGGTTGATTCAAACTTGACATTGTAGTCTATCAAATGATTTCAAAAACTTCATTTCCTAGCCTGTTTATTAAATGATTTTTGCACTTTTGGGCTGACTTTGGATCGGCTTTGGCATTGAGCTACTACTAATGTCTATCATAAGGAGTTTGTGTATAATTTTTGGTCTTAGTGTTGCTTAGGGACAAGCAATGATTCAAGCATGAGGGATTTTGATAAGTGCTTTTATATACTTCATTTTTAGAACATTTTGTAAGCACTTTTTAGAGAATTTGTGGGCTTGATGTCATTATTTATACTTTTATTCTTGTTTTATGCTTGGGTATGGATCTTAGATGACTTTTGCAAGATTTTAGACCATTTAACCCAGGAATTGACCCTCATTTGTGTGCTTATTAGCCCACTACAGAGGTACACCTTGTCCTATGCCCGTGGAGGTAGAGAAGAGCAGAAGATTCCAGAACCACGGTCCGACCATGGAGTCCCCTACGACCATGGTGAGCCTGTAACTGCTAATCTCTTCATCTTCCTTCGGCTGCGACTGCGGATGCTCCATTTTGGTGCTTAAAAGGCATGTTTGAAGGGTAAAGGAAGAGTATTCAGCACCATCACCATCTCACCACTACTCTCACATCCATCTCTCTTTAGTTAGAGTTTAGTTTACTTTATTTTTCCGAGCAAAAGAGAATTAAAGGGAGAAGCTTTGCTCTTGGAGGCTTGAAGATTGTGGCACAATTGAAGGGCTACCATTATTATAAAGTTTTCCTTCCCTTTGAACTTACTCTTGAACTCTTGTGTTAGTTGAATTTGAAATATGAGTGAGTAGTTTTATTTAGTCTAGGGATTTGTTAGTCATAGTATCCTTTATTTCTATAATCTTGTACTTAATTCCTGATTGGAATGATTTACTTCTATCTTGAGATTGAAATGTTATTAGAAAAGTTTGGCCAATTTTACTTGCTTATATTAGGTAGTCGGGTGAAGTACTAAAAAGTGCTACTAGATCCCCTTGATAGAACTTGACCTAGCAAAACTCGAGAGAGAATTGCATGTTAAGAGGAGACTAAGCATTCATAGATCTTCAACCTAAAGTAAATCAAAGACACTTGAAAGAGTGTTAGGTGAATTTATTTAGGAAATTTAATTTATTTCAGAAAAAAGGATTAAATTCAACTTGACTAGAATGCCTTGAATCATTCAATCCGTGAAAAGTGCATGCTTAATTCTATGATCTAACTCTTTACTTGGCGAATCGAATCCCCAGATGCTTTACTTTGATTGAATTTCCAGTTAGATAGTATATTTAAATTAACACGTTGAAAAGATTGATCGCTTCGCAATTTCAAGTGGACGTTAACTCGATAGATTACTATGGTCCTTGAGGACGATCTTTTAATCTAAACTACAATACCTGTGCGCTTGCGAGCGTGTCATGTATATGAATATAAGAAAGTAAGGACCTAAGGATATAATTTATGACACTACATTTGGTAAGGGTGTTACTTTTAGTTTATCTGCTACAACTTTGGATCAGACCTTTAATCTCAAGGCACACCCTGTGAAGGTTTGCTATAAACCCCTTAATCACTGCGCCAATGCCTATTCTGACAACTTTTCTTAATTAAAACTCCATCTGACTCAAAACACCAGCATCCTATACCTAGTTGTTCTCTGAACCCAGACACCTCCATTAGATCTTAGTGTGGATTGTCTACCCAGAGGGGAATACAAAGGATTTGTTTTTGTCAGTGCCCTTGGAACTATTTAACATATCATGACAGATCATGATAAGACCTGTTCGAAGATAATTTTGGAGTATATGGACAAAGTCAAGGAGTCATCATTCAATGTCTTTCCTCCTTATGTCAATCTTCTAACAAGGGTGTTTGAGTGCTTCAAGATTTCTTTTAATGATGATAAATGTACTAAGGTTGTTGGCGTTGTGATCAACAAGGAAAATTTAGAAGCCTTCAAATACAAATGCACTTCTTCCAAGCAATGGTTACATGAAGATGAGTATTATGAGAAGAGCATTCTCTCCAAACTTGTTAAACCCACTTCTAACCTAGACTCACCCTACTCTGCACTTGACACCTTAAGCCTTGAAATCTCTAGGCTAGCCTCTATTAGGGACTATCTTAAAACATGTTTGATTGAGCAAAAGGCCTATCTGAGTGGACTTGCAAGGTTAGTGCTCTAATATTCCTAAACAAAGGACTTTAAGTGGCAACATATGAACTAGTCAAGGATGCAGTTAAGGTAACGCGTGAGAAGAACCTTAAATGCATCTTAGGGAATAGTAAAAGGCAGATAGCATGGGTAGCATGAAATAGGATCTTGAGGTGACCAATGGGGCTTTGAGCACCCTCAATGCATGCTTCGTGGCAACCTTGCTCTTGAAAAAAAAGGAGATTTAAGTAGAGTCAACAAGGATTATAGAAGAATGAAGGAAGAAGGCTATAGAAGAGGAGAAGAAGGGAATACAAAGAAGATGTATCCAAGACTGAGGATAAGGAGAGAACTATGGTAGCTGAAAGCTCCAAGGAAATTGAAACAACATTATCCCCTCAATCTCTTTCGATTGAAAAGCCCATTCTAGCTAAACCTCTCTGTTCTATCCTTCTTGATGATTGATCAACCCTACTCCCCTTTGAAAGCAATATCTCTTAGTTTTTCAAAAATGTTTTATGATTTATGTGCCAGTTTTTGAAAAATTTGGCTTTGGTTTGTAAGATCAAATAGAGAGAAAATTTGGGACTTCCATGAACAAGTGCAGTTAGGCTTAGGGCACCCTTGAAGAAGGAGTAGGCATCATTCAAGGCAATCTGCCTGAGATAAAACTCATTTTGAAATTTTGATACCTATGGTGTTGAAAACTTTATATATTGCCAATGTTATTCTAACTAATCTTCTTATGATATTTGATTCCTATTCATTTGATTATGATTGCTCATGCTTATCTTTACGTGGCATACAATATGATATATTAGTTTACTATGCATATATGTTGCTCAACTTAGGGAACTAAGGGGGAGCTTATCGTGTGAACTTTAAGTCGGTCTCTGGTGCTCTAATTATTAAAGATAGAGGGAGCATAATTTCTTGGATTCTACGATTTATCCCCTATGCTATACGCTTTTCAAATATTGCCTCTCATGAAATGGGAGATTGAAGAATCAGCTCCATGTGATGAGTTTCTTGGTACAGGTTTTAATCTCAAGGCACATTTGACAAAAGCTTAAGGGCTGTTAGAACTTGTTTGCATGCATACTTGAATCATATCCATCTACTTAATTGCTTCTAAGCAACATGCTCAATAGGATCATTAGGTATGTGATAACCAAGAACCTTAGCTGGAGTTCAACTAACTTGAACTCTTCTTGTCAAAGACCTTGACACCCTTGTCAGAGTCACAACTTTAGTATCACTTGAGTAGAGCTTAAGATGAATTCTATGCACTTTGGTTATTTTCCTCTCACCCAAATTAATGTATCTATTTAGTGAAATTTAAATGACACAGGAATATCCAATGCCATGATTAAGAGACATGGTACAAATTTAATTAATCATGTCATCTTTCTAACCACATTATGCTGTATTTAACCACATTATGCTGATCTAGACTAATTAAATTAATTAGAATTTAATTGATCATGTCATCTTTCTTATTATATAATTGTACAATCTTTAAGAACCGAAATTAACTTTAAATAGCTTTGAAAATTTAGGATGCACAGAAAGCAGATTCAAATATATCCCGAATAGGCAAAGACCAAAAGTGCTTTTCTTGACAAGGTTAGTTGCAGTCAACCCTCCTAGAATTAGAGAATGTCAACATCAAAGCATGAAAGAGTGGTTTCTGCATTAGCAGATGAGGAATGCAATCGTAAGATATTAAATGAAGGATGAAGAATTGCCTCTCCAAAACATAAGATGACAAGAAATGACTGAGCAAATGCCAGAAATATGAACGACTTTAAGGCCTTGATCCAACTGGTAGCCATTAGAGGGAAGCATTTGAGGAAATATTCTGGACATCCAACAACTACATCTTTTGCATCCTCCTATGGTCTCATTCTCACCACTTATGTATATGGAGAGCTTGTTGAAGACAAAAAGTGCAGGCCATCCAAAAGAGTTTAGCTCCTAATGAAAAGTTTTATTATACTCTTCAGTGATCAACTTCAAATCATTATAATCTCTATACATACATTTGAACTGTGAGGTAAGAAGGTTCTGAGAATCTTACCTATAAGAAAGAGGGTTTACACTGAGTGTCATGCTTTCTAAGTGGATATTTAGGAGAGGTCACTTTAAGAGAGGTTCTGAAGAGTGTGTTGTAGCTAAGGCCTATAGGTGGATTCTTACAAATTATATAAACTCGAAGCAGATTAATACTAGTGATTGAATCCTATGGAAGGAATCTTAGGAAGGGATGTAGCCCAATTGGAGAGGTGAACCTCATTAAAAACATCATGTGCTTTACTTTCTGTATTACTCTTTTCCTGCTTAATTTCCTTGAATTGTTTGCTTAATGCGCCTTACTTTGTTATTCAGCATCCTTAAGTTTACTAGTATATATTATATTCTATGATTAAGTTTATATTCTAGAATGTTTGTGATCATTCTATTCACCTCCTCTAGGCTGATTAAGCTTACTTTGGACCAACAAATATCAAAATTAAAAGTTATCTCTATAAGAATTAGCAAAATGATATATGAGAATCCAATTCACTCAAAAAATGACTAAAAATACTACCAAAGATATTACTAGATCTAAATTTTGAATGTACAAAAAATGAGAAGCTTTAGTACAACAACCAAAAAGAACTTAAACTTGAGGAAGAACTTGAGAGTAACTAGAGTCAACTCTCCACTTCAAAGCCTAGCTAGCAACAAGAACTACCAATAAATAATGAAATAAGGCATATATAAGTTAAGAAATAAAGTAACCCAAGCCCAAATTATACAAAGATTAGAATTTTATTTTCTTTTGTTATTATTGTAATTTATCCAAATTATACAAAGCAATGCAAATATTTTCAAAAAAAGCAAAAATCATATCATAAGAGACCTCCAACACCCAAAAGTAAAAAGCAACTAAGGGAAACACAATAGCTGAGGTGAAAAAAAAGAGGTAGTAACACCAGATGAAATTTGAAACTACCAACTACTTCTCTAATAAATTTTTAACATTGTGCAACAAAATTTCCCTTTCCTTTTAAAGGAGAGTCAATAGAGGTAAAGGAACAAACAAACCCAAAATTCTTGGTTTTCACTGAGAAAGAGAACCGAATCGGCCCTAACTATCCCTCCTTATCTACCAAATTGAAATATTTAGGTTGCTCATATCTTAAAGGATAAATTAAACAAGTATGTATTCAAACACATACTTGATGAGCAATATTTTGTTAATCTGTTATTACTTGAAAGCCTAAATTTGAAGAGGTTTAGTGAGAAGTCAAACTTGCTCCATAGATTCTATTTATAAGAAGATTCCCATGCCACTCCCAATCTCACTATTGTGCTTGAGATGCAGAGACCTAAGGATAGCCAAGTTACATATGGGAGGAGGGCAGAAGGGTAGAGAGGGATTATTATGGCCTTTCTACTCTTGAATGATGAAAAAAAGACGTCTTTAAATTAATTTCATAGCTTGCCTTCTGCTACTATTTTGAAAAGTAGCGAGCATGTTTTAACAATTTCCACCTGCATGAAATTCTCAAGGCCCATTGTCCGTTTTGTTCACTTTTGTTCTTATGTCTAATCATTTGAGGTGAATTTTAGCACCTAAAAACATCTACCTGATAACTTTTTCTGGCGGGTGAATTCCAAAGGCACCTGTAAATTACCGCTAGTACATGGAACTCTTTTTGTCTAGAGTATCAAGTTTTATTTTTAAATTAAAATGAAAACCAAGCTAATTAAATTAATCCATCAAATCAAGATCACAAAATAAAGTCAACAATAAGACAAATATAAGAAATGAACCTGACTCACTAACATCACAATATCCAATTTTATTGTTAATTAGAAAATCTAGCTCCTTCGATGAACAGGTAACAATGGAAGGCAAAGCAGGAATGGATCCATTCATAGTGTCACTAGTAGATCTGTAAGATCCTCAATCTCAATTGAAAATCATCTAGATCATGTTAAAGATAATGATACATTCATAGTGAATCATTGCTATGTATCAAGGAAATAGTATGCCAAGGGCAAACTGTTTGCAAGATGTCAAGAAGTAAACAGAAATGACATAGGCAAGCAGTCAGAGTGCTCAAGTGCAAGTCATAATTATCCAGTGCCTATGACATTTGTGTGATCCAAAAGTTGTTAGCAAACATTATGAAAGCATGTGTCACCATATTTGATATGATTGTCGGAGACGAACAGGATGTATGTGATGTTTGATTTTAGTAGTCACATTATGATGAATTGTCGACCCTTAAATCACATAACCTAAGTTTCATAAGGGTATGTTACAAATTCAAGCATATTTAGAACAAAATGTTCGCATGTGTATCAACCATGACACTGGTAGGTACAAAAAGCACCTAATGAAAAGCATACGTAGATGGTTTGGAGCAGCATACCATGCTAATTAAACTTTTTGTCCGTTCTTAGTGTAATTTCGAGTAATGTTGTTTGGTTATTTTCTTATGAAATTTCACTTTCTCTATTATGTTCTAGTACTTGATCGTAGTAGTCTTTTTTCTTTTTACAATCTTGTTAACATGAAGTGTCACATATTTTCCATTTTGTTGACCCATTTTATATTGTCTTGTGATTTTTCGCATCAAATAAAATGCATCATCAATATTTAACTCAATATTTTTTATAGCAATTGCACATATTAAGATTGTTATGTGTGCTGTGAATTATGGATGTGAACTTAATTTTTTCAATAATGCCCTTACTTTAATATTGGAAGAAACAAATTGAATCTTGACGGACCAATTCCCTTCCTCGGACTTTACTTTTCCCGCTTACTCTCTACTCCAGCTATCTATAAACCTTCATTATCTCTCTCTGAACCTGCGTCTTTCCTCTGCTAGTGTTGGTCGCATCCATTGTTAGGTTCAAGAATTAATCAAAACGGAAGGCTTCAAGGAAGAACATTAGCATCAGTGAAGATCAAAAGGAATCAGTCACGGAATCCAAGTTTAGATTTATGAATCTTACAGTTAAGGTTTGGGAAGCTTGCACCTTTTTGCATTTTAGTGATGAATTTTAGTACATTTACTATTTTAGGTTTTTTATTTTGATTAGAAGTAATTTGTACGTGCATTTTCATGTTAAAAGTATGTTGTCTTTTACCTTAATTATGGGATATAATATGTTGAAATTCAGTTAAAGAAAATGTATTGACAATTCAAAAAAAAGTTGGTGAATTTGTGCTTGTTATTTTTCAGAATTGGTTGAATATATTCTAAAGATGAATTTTAAGAGAAAAGTGTTAGAGATCCCTATTTAGCTATAGCCAAAACCTTGCTTATATAGATGTAATTAACGACCTTAAGGAAAAGGTAGAGAAAAAAAAGGCTTTGAATTACTAGAATTTCCAACCGATGAATTTTAAGAGAAAAGTGTTAAAGATTCCTATTTCGCTATAGCTAAAACCTTGCTTATATAGATATAATTAACGACCTTAAGGAAAAAGTAGAAAGAAAAAAAGGGTTTGAATTACTAGAATTTCCAACCTGAGTTATGCCACAAATATGACAAGTTATAATTTGATCAATGGCAAAGATTTACAGAATATATCTAAGTTGTATGGAATAAGGCAATAGAGGATTATTGATATCTGGATTGATTGTGGTGAATATCCAAGTAGGATTGTGACTCTTGGTAGCTGAGTAAGGTTGATAGCGAAGGAAGGGAATGAATTCTAAGAGGAAGGGAATAGCTAATAATTGAGGACAAACAAATCTTACAAATAGCCCTCCAGAGAGAGAGTTTATCTAGCCTACCATAAAGCTTGCCATTTTCGCCTAGAAGAAGCCCTGGATGGAAAAGCTCCTTTTGAACCTCATGGACCACCAGAAAATGAAGCTATCTGTTGTAATAATGTTATGTTTGCAGTGTTATTTTTAACGTCGCTCCAAATACTTCCACTGGACCTTCGATTGCTTATGATCTTTCTCATTCTGCTATTATTTCTCCTGCTCCTATATGAAGCCCCAGTTTGTCTAAATCTCAACATAATAAAGTTCATGATGTAACCTCAGACGAAGGTGTTGTACCCCCTTATTAGCTAAACATTCCTATGGTTCTGTCATAAAACTCCATATTTCATTACAACAGTCAGAACAAGATGCATCCTCATCTATCCCCTTCCCCAAAGGAAATTAAGGGGTTAAGGAATCAAACAAGGTTTAGCAGCCAAAGATTTTAGGAAATTGAGAGGTATTATAGTCACTTTCTCAAACGAACAAGTAAGGCTTGCACTTTTTTTTTCACAAGCAAATCATGAGCAAGCATAGATTCCACACCACTTTATTTATGAAATTTAAATCATAGTTTGACAAAACCCAACATTACATGTTACACTCACAAACATTAAATGGAAAAACTTTAGTGGCAATGCTACACCTAGCCTATTTTTGTTTGAGAGCCAACTTGAGTCATATCACTAAGACCTTACATGCATAGTAATCAAATATGAGATGAATGATCAACTTTCTTTTCCTTTTTTCCCTTCTCTTGTTTCCCTAAAAACCCTTAGGGAGGAAATAAGGGAAATAACAATAAATTAGCATAAGGTTGTAAGTTACCCAAATGCATATAAAAACAAAGCATTAGATAAGGATTTTTGAGTTAGGATGTAAAGCATAACTAAGCATGTTAGTGTCACGGCATTAATAAAACTAAAGTCACCATTTTTGTTAGCCAATTGGACCCACACCATAGCATATACATGTACATATAATTGATCTCTAACATATTGCATATACAACACCTAGGAGGTGCACCATTTAAACATAATGATCATATCAAGTCGTTGCTAGAAAATAATTACCAAAAATAATCACTTTTGGTCCATCTTACTATGCATGTAATCCATGTATTGATTGGGTCTTTGGCCATAAAAACATGAGGAAAGCACTTTAAAACCTTTCATTTTACTTTGTATGTGATGTACATAAGCAATAACTTACTTTGTTTAATTTTATTTGTGCTTGGTGCTAAATTTGTGCATATAAACACATGTACTCAGTAATTCAATCGTAGATCCTTATGCTTTGAACCTTTGACCTATAGACAGCTAGAAAATTTAAGCATTTAAAAATTTACGATTTAATACTTCTATGTGGTTATTTATGTCAACTAGCTCATAGGTAAGTGCATGGAGAACTGAATCCTTTTTTAAGAAACATGCTTACTTAATAATGACTTCATAATCTAAACATGCATGCCATTAAGAAACCTTAAAATTTTCATGAACTTTAAAACATCCTTAACCTAAATCCCTTGATTCCTTTACGTTCATTTTTACCATAAACTTTAGTAAGAGCTACTTCTGTAATCCAAGTTAAGCTCTTTAAGAAGAGAAATGATGAAATGATTAGCTTAGGACGTTTATGGTGCCTCAAAGATGACGGAAAAGGAAGAGCCCTAAGGACATTCCAATTGAATTCAACCATACACATGCATTAACCTCTTTTTCCTCATTTGGGCTTATAACTTGGTTTTAACTACTTCTAGAATCGGGGAGCCACACTAATAATGCTTTGGTTTTGTCTATATCCCTTTGTTTAGTTTATTTCTCTCTTCCTAACCTAGATTTCCCTTTATTCTACACCATAGACCCTTACTCCCTTGACTTGCTATTGAGAAGAAAATATAACAGGGAAATAAGGATCCTCAATGTGGAGGGTGAAGAGGGAGACAAGGGTAAAGGTTCTTCTTTATAGACATATTATTCTCTTGACACGTCTCATGGATGATCTTCACTAAGCCTTCTTACATTAGCCATAGGGTTAGGCGTTAGTTTTTGCTCATAGCCTTTGTCATATTGAGGTGTTATGGTACTTCTTTGTAACGGTATAAGGTATCCTTACGTCACCTTCTCTTATTCTAACTTGTCATGTATTCAATGCCTTGGGTTCATGCACACATAGCTGACCATGTGATATCCTTCTGTAGCCCTTGTCAAATGGTTTTTACTTGCCCATTACCAATTAAATTTTCATACTTGGGTATAAATCCTTATTCTAATGTCAATCCTGATTAGATAGTATAAACCCTTCCTTTCCTGAGAAAGGTAAAAGATTTTGGTGCCTAATATTTGTTAAGCTCAGTGTCCTGAATAAAATGTGACGCATACGTTCATGGTTTGAGATTTTTATCTTGATATTAACCTCAGGATAAGCTATGAATGTCAACTCTTGACTTTCTTTTTGTGGTGTGTTACTCGGGTGGGCCAGGTGGCTATGCCCTAGATTGCCACGAAGAAGCATACTTGAGCATAGCAAACATTTATCATAATATAGGTCTGTAGGATAACGACCAGGTCAACTCTTAAATTTCCTTAGCATGGTATGACTTTAAGTATTTGATCCTTACAATGCTAAGTGTAAATATAACAAGTATACATATGACCCATCTTGAATAATTCTTTGAAATCCGAACATGTAAATTTACATCTAACTACATTTTTATATGGGTTTGCATGTGACTTTGAATGCCCGTAATTTATATACACTATATAGAATAGTTTTTGCTTAAAAATTTATCATATAAAATTTGATGGGCAAGATCATACCATGCACTTATAGAAATCAAATATTACTTTTCTTCTCAATCCAATGTCTCATATACAATAGATATTACTCCACTAAGTGTTGTAAATATTAGTAAATTATTATACAAATTTTCATTTAATTTTGGGTTGGAAGACGTGGTCTTAAAATCTCTCCTCCTGAATGAAGTTTCACCCTCAAAACTTAAACCATACTTATAAATAACTCTGAATATTCTCTTCTCGCTTCCTCTTTTGTTTCTCATATTGCTTCTTATGTCCCATGATGATCCCATATCACTTTCAGTAGCATTACTTCCTTATTCCTTAGCATTTTGACGAATAGTCTACTATTTGTATGGGTTCTTCCTCATATTCTTGTCCCTCTGGTATTAAGTTCAGTGTTTAGCAATTAATAACGTGTGAACGATCATAGAAATATTTTCACAATTGAGAAATATGGAATGAATCATGGCCATGTTGCAGATTAGGAGGCCATGCTATCCACAGGGCTAGTTTTACGAATGAATTAATAAGTGCTAATAGAATGAAGAACTTACGCATCTTTGACCGAAAAACGCTTGACTCATTTGCTAGGAGAAATATTAAAAAATACTTTATCACCTTATCAAAATTCCAATGGTTTTTTTATGTTCAATATATGACTTTTGGCTATCATGTGCTGCTTTCATATTTCCTTAGACTATTTTGATTTGCTCTACTATTTTCTTTGTCATTTCTGGGCTATGAAAATGGTCTCACCTAGGTCATTCCAACAGGGTGATGTTTTGCACCTGTGTCCGTAAAGGACCTCAAATAACGCCATCTGTGCAATAGCTTGATAGCTATTATTCTAGAAGAATTCAACTACAGGTATATTCTTTGCACTACTAAACCTAGTTAACTCTTTCAGTTCATCAATCTATCTCTAAATGGTAGGCACTACTAAATTGATGTTTAGTTCCCAATGCTTTTTGAGAAGCCTTCCATAGATGGGATAGAAATATGGCATCTTTATCAGAAATAATATTTCGAAAACTCGATTTGACTGTACTATTTTCTTTATGTATAACTATTCCAGTTGCTTGGTGGTCCAGATTTCATTTATTTATAGAAAATGTGTAGATTCAGTGAGTCTATTCACTATAACCCATATTGCAGTCTTCCTGGTGTTGGTAATAGAAAGTCCTATAATGAAGTCCATTTACAGTAAATCCCATTTCCATGTAAGAGCAGCTAGAGACCTTGACACCCTTTTAGGCATTGGTGCTCAGCTTTAATCATTCTACATATAAGACATTTATCTCCATTCTGAGGTATATCCCTTTTCATATCGGTCAACTAACGCATTTGTTTCAAATTTCTAATTTTTATACTACCAGGATGAATAGAATATTTGAACTTACATGTTTTCTTTATAACATCAACCCCACAGTTCCCTTATGAAGCACACACTCTTTCATTAAATCTAAGAATCCCTTTGTTACCAAAATGAAATCAATGTGCTTTTCCTATTGCCATGTTTCCTTTAATGTTCTCTATTTCTTCATCTTTGCTTTAAGCTTACCTAATTTCTTTTGATAAAATGGCCTTCATCCACAATGATCTTAATATAGCTCTATCTCTATATGCCAATTTAATTCCTAACTTTTCCAAGTTCTTCAGAATTTAGGTGGTATTCTACTCATGAGGTTATCCATATGATGTGTTTACCTACCTAAAGCATCAGCTCCTTCAATAGCCTTTCCTAAATGGTACTGTATCTATAGCTCATGCTCTTAAATCATTATCAACCACCTTCTTTATCTTAAATTCAATTCTTTCTGTGTAAGAAGTCACTTCAAGCTCTTATGATCTACAAAAATCTTATAAGGCCCTCAATATAGATAATGTCTTCGAATTTTGAATGTAAATAATATTAGTGCTAATTCTAGGCTATGGTTAGAGTAATTTTTCCTCATAAGGTTTTAGTTTCTTACAAGAATAGGCAATGACTTGATCATCATGCATTAATACACACCCAATATCAACTTCAGAAGTGTCAATATATATCACAAATTCTCTATCAGGGTTAGGTAGAGTCAGAATAAGGGAAGTCATAAGTCTATATTTAAGCAGTTAGAATGCCCCTTCATAATCCTCTGTCCACATAGATGGTGTAGTCTCCTCAAGAACATAAGTAAGAGACAGTGCTATCTTTGAGAAATCTTTTGCAAATATTCTACAATAACCTATCATTCCTAAGAACTATGAACTCTAGTAAAATTGGCAGGTTGTGGCCATTTTATAATTACTTTTATCTTATCAGGATCTACCGTAAATCCTTCTTTAGGAATGACATGCCTCAAAAATTATACTTCTTTTAACCAAAATTCACATTTAGAAAATTTTGCATATAACTTATGTTCCCTCAGAGTTCGTAGTAAAATTTTGAAATGTTCTATATGGCTTTCCTCATCTGGAGAGTATACCAATATACCATCAATAGATACCACTACGAACCTACCCACATATGATATGAAAACTCTATTCAACAAGTCCATAAACATAGCTAGTGCATTAGCTAACCCAAAAGGCATTATTCTAAAGTAGCAATGACTGTAATGGGTTTTAAAGCTGTTTTGCTTATGTTAGAGTGCTTGATTCTCAACTGATGATAAGTAGATCTCAAATCAATCATGGAGAAAACACTAGCTCCTCTAAGTTTGTCAAATAGATAATCAATACGGGGCAATGTACATTTATTCTTTCCAACGTTATTATTTAACTCTGTGTAATCAATGCATAATCTCAAGGTTCCATCTTTCTTTTTAACAAATAAGACTAGTGATTCCTAGGGTAAGACACTAGGCTATATATTCCCCTTATTTAATAAACCCTCTAACTAAATCTTTAACTCTTTTTATTCCATAAAAAGCCATGCAGTAAGTGGGTTCAATGGCTCCTAGGACAAGTTCCATTTCAAAATATGTTTCCCTTTGTGTGGTAAACCTAGTATTTCCTCAGGAAACACATCTATATATTCATCCACCATAGGCACATCCTACAACCCTATTCTTTTTTATTTTATCTCTTCTAGAAAAGATAAATGCCCCATACATTCTATGTCTACACTTGCATTAAGGGGGCTATCATTTGTCCTAATTCATATTTATCACCTTCCACGCAGATTCATTCATCTTAGGTATCTTCCAAAGTCAACTTTGTTTTAGAAAATCAATCTTAGCCTTGTATTTTTCTAACCAAAACATGCCTAAGATGAGGTCAAACGCAGCTAAATCAAAGAATATCAAGTCCACTGGAAATATTCCTTTCCTTATGTCAAGAGGATAGTTTTAGTACACGGTATGGCAAGACACTAGTTTTGTGGTAGGTAGTCCTATGTTTAACTTTGTAGATTCTTCATATCTACTTATTTCTGGTTGAGTTGCAACCTTAATAGTAACAAATGAAAGTGATTCACTGGAATGAAATAAAATAGTATATGGTGTAGAGTTTGAGATTAGTGTACTCATAACAACGATTCCAGAAGTAGCTTCGTCCTTTTTATTAACCGCATCAGCTATTGCTACCATAGCTGTAAGGGATGTTTTTGTAATAGCCCGACTCTAAATCATATTTATTTATTTAATTAAGCCATGTTATTAATTTTCTTGTATTTATTTTTCACATTTAATGATTCTGGTTGGGAAAATTTATTTTGGGTCCCACTTTACCATTCAAGTTTTAATTATTGTAAGATTTTGAGTGAATCGATGGTAGGCCCTAGTAAATATGATTAAGTGATAAATTATTTTCCATAAACAAAAATTTGATTTTGAGCTATGCAAAAATTTTATCACCATGAAATCCTATTTTTTCAAACCTAATTCATTTGAGCCCAATTTGAGTCCAAAAAAGTTGGTATTATTGAATTTAATTAATTACCGTTATTTATGCCTCATTATAATTAGCAAAAAGCTACTTTTTGATGGTTAAATATCAGCCAAGTGAGTTAGATTAGTCAAAAAAATCCAACTCAATTCAATCCATATCTTCTTTTTCTCCCTTCCTCCCCCATGGCCCCCTTTGCTTGCTGTTGTTACTACTGACTTTTGGTTGCTGCCACCACCCTCTGCCACCAGCCAGGGCCATCACCATCCACCCTCTCCAAACCCAGCACCACTAGACACCACCCATAACGCCTACAACCTCCAAACACCACCTTCATCACTGTCCTTTAAGCTCTCAAGTGAGGTAAACCGTAGCTCTTTTCTTGTTTAATTTGGGTTTTTATGAATGATTTAATCATTGATCATGTTACATTGATAAAAATAAGCATTAGTTTGGTGTTTTATTATGAGTGGATAAGTTTGGAAGCATATAAGATTTGAAATCATACATGATCATGCAAGCCAAATGTTGGAAATGATGAACTTTGAGATTTTAGATTTAATGTTGTGATCTTTGGTATGAAAAACAAATTTAAGTTTGTAGGTGATCATATTACATCCATTTATGGTGGTTTAGATATAAATTTGAATTGGGCATAACCTAGGGTTTCATGATCATGCATGAGAATGGTTGATTTTTGAATTAAGGATGTTTATTTGAATTTAACTAGATTAAATTTAGAGGTTGGATATGTTATGGGCTTGAAAAATGATATTGTGTGAGTTTTGTCAAAACTATTGGACTATAGAAAATCGCATAAGTGATCAAAAGAGACAGTTTGGTTTAATAATGTAAGTAAGTGAGGTTATGGGAGCATTTTGAGTTACTATGTGAAGAAAAGTATTAAAAAATAGGTAAGGTTGATCATGAAGTAATTTTTGAGTGTTTGGCTAAAATAAGGTAATTATATGAAGGAAACAAAGGGTGATGGTCCTTAAAGGAGCATTTTGCTTAGTTTCATGCGAGAAATAGGAACCATGAAAAAAAAAAATGGAAGTATTATTATGAGCTTTGGATGATCATTAATGTTGCTAAGTTTGACAACTTTGATTGTCTTTAGAAACTTATTGGGTTGGAAACTTTAACTAAATGGAGATGTGTACGGAATTGGAGAATTGAGGAGAGTAATGACTCAAGAACAGTGCTATCAGGCCAAGCTAGGGTAATGTAAGCTATCCTGAACCTATCTACACCCCTCTTGGCCTTAAATCTTTATTATCCATCTCAGAATATTAAAAATCCATAATTCCATTTGTAACTTAACTTCTATTGAATGGTTTGAGTTTTCAAATCATCTTAGTATAACTCGAGCCAAATTACCTTAATTTATTTAGTTTTCAGATCATCTTAGTGTAACTTGTCTTCTATTGAATGGTTTGAGTTATGGATGCCTTTAATTAATAAATTTCTATTAAAGTTATAAATTATGTGAGTGAGTATTGTTTACTAACTAAATATACCTATAATTACATTTCTGAAGCAGAATTGAGGCTTGGTCTATCGTTTTGCCTCATTATGCATAAATATTGTTAAGTCAGATAGCATTTTAAGAACACCAGGTACGCCCATTATTTGTATCTTTAGAAATTAGAATGTATTTATCAAAGGATAATGTCTTGGTAAGTATATTAATAAATTAATTTTTCTAGTGATTTATCACCTAATTAGTGACCCCGTCAGTTATCATTTGTAGGGCATTCGCCCTCTAATTACCGACACAGCCAAGCTAGATCTTTCAATCTACTCGGCAAGTGTACATCTATCTACACATCATAACAGTTACGAGGGCTTCACTACTAGATAATAACTAGCAATGCAGTTTTATATGCATTACATTCACTGTTTTAAACTAAAATGAATTGTAAAGTAGACCCAACTAATTTTTCAATGATCATTTAATAATATATGAATGCATGTATTGAGCTTCGGCTCATATTTCGAAATGTTGTCATGTTTTGTTGTAGGCAAATGCCTAGTGAATCGCCCTTATGCTAGCAAACTAGCTGAAAAGAATAAGTGACCTAGGGTATCTGGATGGATCAGTAGTGATGTTAGTTCATGAATATTTTGGGTGCTATATTTTGAGATATTCAGCTATTGAAGTTGTAAACTTATAGAGAATTACTCTATTATGGTGTGTAAACCTTATGGTAGTCAGCAGTTGTTTGTATATGATTTTAATAATGTTTGAATGTGTATGGTTGTAATCTCTGCTTAACTATGCTTTATCTAGTGCATATACTTAAAGTCTTGTCTTTCTAGATGGCGGTAATATGGCAATCATCGGGTTTATCAGTTCTAATTAAGGGAATAAATAAAGAGTATATAATCAGTGAGACATGCGCATTGGGGATGTTACAGCTTTAGTATCAGAGCCAGGTTTGATTTTTCTTAATGGGTTATGGAGTATAGAGAGTAGAAATAGGTGGGTGAGAAGGTTGGATTGTGAGGGTTATTAGTATATCGTTAGTGATTCGTGATAGATAAATGTCTGCCTATTTCTTACATGCTCTTCTTTTATGTTTTCTTTGTTAGATGGATCCATATGTAGTGTACATGATATCAGGTGCTTCTGTGGCCACTCACATTTCTTTGCTACATGCTAGTATGATAGATCACATGTGGGACCTCTTTTCTGAGTTTCATAGTGTTATGGTCCGTACATATAGACTTTTGTGGTCCTTACCTGCAGTTACACTTGGGTTGAGTTAGGATTCGATACCATGACTTTATGTTGACTGGAGGCCTCGGGTGGGACAGACCTAGATTCCAGCTTTAGGGGGCTTGGGCTACCATTACTACTGATTTGTTTCTCATGGAGGAGTTTGAGCAGAGGGGGATCATTATGGAGACTCTACAGTACGTATTTCCTTTGCACTTTGCACCTCCCCCACCTGTGCTGGCCCAGGGACCACCATCACCACTTGCATCGGGCATTCATCAGCCGCCTAATAATCCAGTGTCATTAGGATCAAGGGAGGTTCATGTGGTTGTGAATCTCCCTGATACACCAGAGGTAGTAGAGCTTAGCTCGAACAATGAGGCCAGGAGAACCCAGAGGAGGACTCGGAGTTAGGGGAACATCAAGTATATCATGACGTTAACGATGTAGAGTCGGGTGCATTTGACAGCAGCTTTGACTCGGGTGAGGAGCCTGGGGATGAGTCTAATCCAGATTACTACCCATTTAGGGATCGTTAGGTTAGTTTAGGGTTTAGGTGCTGACTTCTCAGTCAGGTTACATTTTAAGTCCCACATGTATATAGTGCAGTCAATTAGATAGATGAATTTTATGCAGGTTATGGCATTGTATATAGTTAAATAGATCCTTCCGACTGTGTTGACTAATCTCGCCTTCGTTTTGGGCATGTGGCGGGCTTAGTTTATTAGGGCTTAGTAGTGCTTTAGTTAGGAGGAAGAAGTAATGGATGACCTTAGATAGGCAGCTAGATATGATATTCTTTTATTGAACCATGTATATATATGCAAACAAACAGTTATGGCAATGATATAATGAAGCTTTGGTTTATGTTTTAATAATATTTGAGCCATGTTAGTTTGTATCTATTGTGTATGCTTATCTTATATGTTGGTTATATTTAAGTTATTGAATTACTCTGTTTAATGTATAATCATAATGTCTGAATTTATGCAAAATAATGCAGAGACCCACATGGGAGATAATTCAGACTATGTTTAAGGGTCAGTTGACCAAGCTTCGGTTAACTTGCCATCAAATTCTTAGTGGAATGCCCCCAATTCCCCCTGAATTGGATAATAATATTGGGAACCCTAACTACTACAGACCTTAGTGTCTAAATTGATGAAACGAATTCTCTCAACACCTTCTGAAATCCCTCCTAAAGACAATAAACTAGCAGATAGGGTAGGGGATGTAACCCTAAAGGTTATGATGGAAAGTATGACCTAGTGGAGCTAGAGGAATAGATTAGAGGGATGGAGAAAATTTTCACAGTAATAGAGGTTTCATATGAGAAAAAGGTGAACCTTAGGACATTTTACATAACTAGGGAAGCAGACATTTGGTGAAACACTATGAAGGATGAGCTGTCAGGGCCTAAATTCACTTAGAATACGTTCCTAGAAGAACTGAGAGCTAATTTTTACCCAGTTGTGGTTCAAGGATAGAAGGAAAAAGAGTTTAAGGAATTAAGGATGGGTAGAAGTATGATGGTAATACAATATGCTAGTAAGTTTACAGAACTATCCAGGTTTATCCCTGAGTTTTTATCATCTGAAAGACTGAAGATGAAGAAATTTGAAGAAAGTTTAACTTCTACATCCATAATCAGTAGCTGGTTAACCAATCCATACTTACCAAGAGTTTTATGAGTGAGTAGCTGATGTGGAACGAGTGAAGATTGAGTTGAGGGTCTTAAACCCGATCAATCAAAAGAGAAAATGATCAAGCGGGGAGCTTTAAGCAAGAGTGTGAACCAAAAGAAGCCTAATCCCCCTCCTCCCAAGAGTTGTCCTGTAGGCCCAGTGGAGCCCTATGGGAAATCTGGAAGAACCAACCATACCACTCCTGAATGTCGACTGGGAACTAATAAATGCATGTGGTGTGGTAGTTCAGAGCATCTGATTGCTACTTGTTCCCAAAGAGTGAAGGTTGTAGACAAGGGCGTAGCAAAACCCTTGGCTCCACCTCGCCAAGGGCCCCCATATCCAAGTCCTGCAGTGATAGGAAGAGCATATGTGATGAGCAAGAAAAAAAATACTACATCTGGTACGGTAGTTACTGTAACTCTCTTTTTAAATTCAAAGACATTTTGTGTATTGTTTGATTCAATGCCACTTATTCATTTATATCTGCCGGTCTGCTATACAATTAAACCTTGAGAATAGGAAGGCAAAAACCAATCGTAGAATCAAGTTGCTTAATGACTGTATAGTTCAGTGCCCTATCTTCTATAAACTTGACCCTATTACTATTGGTGGAATTACATTTCCTGGAGACTTGATTCAATTTGTTTTATCAGACTTTGATATCATTTTGGGGATGAATTGGTTGCACACTTATGGAGCCAAGATTGATTGTGAAGACCTTAAGATTATTTTAAAGGATGAAAGAGGAGATAAGTATATTTTTATGGGCAAAGGGAGGAAAAGCCTTGTCCCTTAATTTCTACTATGAAAACAAGTAGGTATTGTGTTAATGATGTATTGGGTGTTGGTGTTATGCCATTCACACTAGAAAAAGAAGAAAAGGCAGAAGATATTTCTATAGTTTGTAAATTTAGAGATGTTTTTTCTAAAGTGTTACCAGCATTGTCCCCTCAAAGAGAAATTGATTTTGAGATTGAATTAGTCCCTAGTGCCCAAGCCATCTCCAAAGCCCCATATCATATGGTCCCGACAGAGCTTAGAGAGCTGAAGATTCAGTTAGATGAGCTATTGCAGAAGGAATTTGTCAAACCAAGTATGTGTAAGGTCCGTGTACCTTATTTTTCATTAAGTTGTTCGTAATACCTTTTCGCTATAAAAACCGTATTTTATTAGCGATATGAGCTAAAATTATTTTCTAAGTGCCAATGTGAGCATTGATTTTATTAAAAATATATATATATATATATATATTTATCGCCAATAATGATATTATTGTTATTAGTTTTGAAAATCATTCAATAATTTTTAATAAGCGCTATTAACGGTTATTAACGAGTACTAAATCGATTAGGAACCCGAATACGATTAGGTTGTCAACCCTAGATATAGTTCGATGTTTATTAAATAGAACCTGACTGTATTTGGGATCAAGTAATCGATGAAATATTATATTACCGATTTCGATTTAGAATTCGGGTTACGAACCAGACTAGCATTATTGAATATGAATCAGCTTGAGATACAAAAATAAAGAGAGGGAGGGGCATTTTGGACATTTCGTGCGACAACCCCCCTCTTTGTCATTGCTGGCCGTGAAACCCCCCCGACACTCTCTCTTCTCACTCTGCTACCCTTCTTCTTCCTCCTCCTCTCCTCCTCCATTAACGCAGCACAAAAGCTCAAATTGGCAGCCAATTTTCGCCACCCCCTACCTGCAAATTCCTCCATTCGACCACCCCTTTCACCTTGTGAACGTTGGGAGCGAAATTGGGATGAAATTCGAAGCCCCTTGCCATGGTTGTGGAGACGCCAAATTAAAGCTCGAACGCGTGCCCAGGTAAGGCCATGCAATTTAGCTTCTAGTTACTTTCAATCTTCTATAAATTGGGGTGAAAATTCGTGTCTACAAAGACCCAATTTAACCTCAAGTTGATAACTGAAATTTAGGCTTGTTTAGGGTTCAAATTGGTGGAGTTCGGGCGTGAGTCGGTGCTGCTCGCGTGACCAGAGAGCAAGGCTCGACTTTAGAGACGTTCGAAGTACCTAAGGTCAAGCCGGGCAAGCCTTCGATCGAACACCTAGCTTGGGTCCAAGGTGGGGATTTTTTTACTCCTAAATTACTATTATTTTTCAATGAATTCAACTAAATTAGCTAGAGCATGTCGATTCTGAGTTTGATAGTTAGTTTGGCTAAATTATAATCGATATTAAGAAATTACAAGCATGGTACTGATTTCGGTGAATCGCATGTTGAGTACATGCATGGTTGAATGGACCGATTAAATTGAGGATTTAAAAGTAAATAGCATGTTGATAGTGGGCTGTTGTAGCATCAGTTGTCGCATCTGAAGGACTATTTAATGCTTAGGGGTGCTAGTTGGACAGTTGAAGTAATTGTGGTGTAAACTGAATTATGTCTAAAAGTTATGGCTAAATCCATTTGAGCGTGTTAATGGTTTATTCTTGGTAATTACAAAGAAAATACTATGCCTTGTATATTGGTTTATGAACAAGAAAGTAAATATCGCTTGAAGTTTCTATTTGCATCAATTTAGTACGTTAAATTCTAAGTTGGCTATTAAACATACCTATGTACGATCGTTGTGTGTATTGTTGGTTTGTACATGTTAATATTGAACCGAGCTTGGCAGTTGGATGGTTTGAGGTGAAACTATTAAGTGGTTTAAGGTTATTATGGTCGGTGCTGTGTGAGGAGGGAGATAGGGTGGTGAATTACCGCAATCGCGTGGATTGTGGGGCCATGTGTAGCTTAATGAGTTGTGATATGAAGTGTATGAATGTACTATGTGTGAACCCCTTTTCCCCCGATATGCTACGTGACGTTACGTGATTAATTCTTGAAACTTTAGACGTCTTTACAAAGAAAAAGTCATTTAGAAAGTTTGTTTTACACATTTGAAAATTCTTTTATGTTTGCCAGTTGTTTATTCGCGTGTTAGGACGTCTAAAGTGTAAAAAGGTCCTAAACCATCGAACTGCTCAGTTAGTGACACAACTGAATAGTTGATAGGTTTAGGAAGTTTAAAAGCAAACTAAAAGTGAGTTCGAAAATGTTTTAAGGCATCGATTAGTGTATGACTTTTCCTTGCGTTTAAAAGAATTTAGACAACCTGAAAAAGAGCATCTTGAGGTACTAATTATGTGTTTAGCTGATTTGTATGCTATTTGCTGACTTGAGTCTCTATGGAGTTTCGAGTTAAGAGCTAGTAAAACTATTACGTTTCAAGAAGCATTTTTGTAGAAAATTTATGAAGAAATGTTTGCCTTATAAACGAGCCAAGTGGTTTAAGTTTTTGAATAGTAGCTGGTTTGGGAACATTTTAAGCCTTTACTTTATTTATACACCCATCTTGAGTTTTAAAAGGAATTGAAACGGGCTTTAGAATGACAACTGAAATTTTTATTATGAATCTAATTTGAGTTACGCGTTAACTAAGTATTTTGAGTTAGGCTTTGATTCATAATGAGTTTGAAAGCGATCGAAGGTCCTAATTCGCTTAAGCACCTCTTTTTCAGTTAAAAAGGAATTTTCAAACGAATCTAGCTTGCATTTATTGCTAACTAAGTATTTAAATCTCAAATGGGTTTCGATTTCAAACGAATCTAGCTTGCATTTATTGCTAACTAAGTATTTATGTCTCGAACGAGTTTCGATCTACGAGTTAGAAAACGTATTACGTTTATAAGAAACTTTTAAGTTAAAAGTAAAGTCGTTTTACAATTTAGCAAACGTAGTACATTTATCCGAAGCTTCTAAGTTGAAAACGGAGTCGTTTTACGATTTAGCAAACTTAATACGTTTATACGAAGTTTATAAGTTGAAAACGAAATCGTTTTACGATTTAGCAACCCTATTGCATTTATATGTAGCTTCTAAATTGAAATCAAGGTCATTTTACGATTTAGCAAACTTAATACGTTTATACGAAGTTTATAAGTTGAAAACGAAGTCGTTTTATGATTTAGCAACCCTATTGCATTTATATGTAGCTTCTAAGTTGAAATTGAAGTTGTTTTACAATTTACCAAACTTAATACGCTTGTACAAAGTTTATAAGTTGAAAACGAAGTCGTTTTATGATTTAACGGCCCTATTGCATTTATATGTAGCTTCTAAGTTGAAATCGACGTTGTTTTATGATTTAGCAAATTTAATACATTTATATGAAGTTTATAAGTTGAAAACGAAGTCGTTTTACAATTTAGCAACCTTATTACACTTATATGAAGCTTCTAAGCTGAAAATGAAGTCGTTTTATGATTTAGCAACCTTATTACGTTTATATGAAGCTTCTAAGCTGCAACCGAAGTCGTTTTAAGATTTAGCAACTTTATTACGTTTATACGAAGCATTTAAGTTAGAAACTAAGTCGTTTTACGATTTAGTAAACATTTTACATTTATAAGAAGCTTTTAAGTTATTTACAAAGTCGATTTACAAGTTAGCAAAATTATTCCGTTTATAAGAAGTTTTTAAGCCAAAAACGAATGAACTATAAACATTTCAAAAGGTTATGGTCGTTTTTCTTCAAAGTAAGATTTCAGCAAAGTAAACATCTGAAGAAGAGAAATGTAATGCGATTTTAAAGGCTACGAAAGTGCTAGGCAAATGGCCAGACCTTGTGGGTGAAAACTGGATGCAAAGATGGCATGAGCTGTTCCCGGGAGCTGGACTCAAGATATGATTATCTTGGTGTGAGCTGTTCCCTAATGTGTGACGCGTAAGAAAACCTTGAGGGGGACTGAACTCATGATATGATTATCTTGGTGTAAGCTGTTGCCCCACAGAGGACAGTATCGAGGTTAGAGTTGCTCTGCTAAGACGCGTTTTAGCCAAAAGTTAAGTATGTATACCCCATGGATAACGTAGATTAAGAGTGACGATCTCACTTAAGGGCGGTGTTGACCTTCCTAGCCAGCACAATAAGATATTTTTATGTTATAAGTAAGTTCCTGATAAAAAGGAGATTTGGCTTTTTGCCATTCTAAGTAGTTCAGAAAAGGAAAAGAAGTTCTTTTAAAGGGATACGGGCCTCAAGAGGCCAAGTAAAGCGTTTTTAAGAAAAGAAGAATGCTTTCAGATGGACCTAACCTGCATATATTCTATGAATGTGTTCTGAATATAGTTTAAATGAGATTTCAAATGAAGTATAGTTACATCCTAGTAATGCATCGTACATTCAAGCTTTTCAATATGCATATTCGAAGAAAGAATATTTCTTGCAAAATCTTTCTTACCTGTTTAGATGTTTCGAGAACTTTTAAAAAGAATTATAAGCTTAAAAGGAGCTTATGTGGATTATAAACCATTCTTAGTATTTATCGAGAGTCACTATGTTTTCAAAAGTGAGTTTGAAGGCCTTTATATTCAATCCTTGTTGCCAACTTGTTTATGTGCCTGAATGCCTGCTAGTAGGGAAGTCTGGTCGATGAGGGCCTAGAATCGAGTTGAATGGTTAGAATGACGTCTTAATGGGGGTGATCTTCCCTTGGGGGTTATGATTGCCTAATATGATAGTAAAGTATGAATGCGTGGTATGTGGCTATTATTAATATTATTACCTACAACTGTTTTGGGTTTTAAGGAGTAGGGGAATTCTCACTAAGCGTGTGGTTGCTCATCCCTTTATTATTCTCCTTTTTCCAAGGTTCAATTTGAGCAGGTTTAAGAGATACTTTGAAGTTGTTTGATGCCGACCGCTCAGAAGTCTCTGGCAGCTTTACAAGTGTTCGATCGACCACGTTGTAAATTTTTAAGTTATCGTTGTATGTGAAAGCATGTAGCCGACTCTGTACCTGTATGTGTAGCTTTCTAACTCTTGTTTTAGTTGTTGGATCATTAGTGATCCGGGCGAGTGGCCTGAGGCACTGAACTTGGGTTATTTTAGCAAATGTTACACCCTATCCCCAGTTTACAGGTACCCTTAGCTGAGTTAAGACCCTCAAATGTTGCTAAAACAGGGGAAACTCTAGCAGTTTTATTTTAGAATGACTATCTAAATGCTAATCCAAACCCTCGATCTTCAAGAGCCTTAAGGATTTCCCTCTGAGAAGTCCTGGCAGTGTAACTCTCCCTAGGTTAGGGGCGTTACAGTATGTCACCATGGGATGCCCTAGTTTTATTTGTAAAGAAGAAGGATGGAATCTTGAGGTTATGTATCGATTATAGGAAGCCAAATAAGATCACCATAAAAAAAATACCCTTTTCCCTGAATAGATAATTTATTTGATCAACTGCAAGGAGTAGGAGTCTTTTCCAAGATTGATTTGAGGTCTAGATACTATTAGCTTAGGATTCAACCAGAAGACATCTCCAAAACTGCATTTAGGACTAGGTATAGTCGCTATGAATTCATGATGATGCCCTTTGGCCTGACCAATGCCCCTATAGCCTTTATGGATCTTATGAATAGAGTTTTCAGGTCCTTTTTTTTATGGTGGTGTTTATAGATGACATCTTGATATACTCCAAGGGCAGAGATGAACACACTACTCATTCGAGGATAGTGTTACAGACCTTGAGGGAACAATAATTATATGGAAAATTAAAGAAGTGTGAGTTCTAGTTAGAAGAAGTGATATTTTGGGACATGTAGTTTCAAAGGAAGGGAATAAGGTTGACCCCCAGAAGGTTAAAGCAATTACACAGTAGCCAAGGCCCACAAATGTCACTGAGATTAGGAGCTACTTGGCCATAGCTGGCTATTGTTGAAGGTTTGTGAAGGATTTTTAAAAGATAGCACCTCCCCTAATCAATTGTAGAAGAAAGCTATTAAGTTTGAGTGGACCGAGAAGTATGAAAGGGCATTTCAAAAATTAAGGCAACGATTAACAATTGCCCCAATCCTAACAGTACTAGTAGAAGGTAAAGAGTACAGTATCGATAGTGATGCATCGAAGAATGGGTTGCGGTGTGTTCTGATGCGAGAAGATAGAGTGGTAGCTTATGCCTCCCGACAGCTCAAGCCTTATGAGAGAAACTACTCTACCTATGATTTTAGAACTAGAGGCTATGGTCTTTGCACTGAAAATTTAAAGACATTACTTATATGGAGTATCCTATAAGATCTATATTGATCATCAAAGTTTGAAGTATATCTTCACTCAGAAGGAGCTCACTTTGAGACAAAGGCATTGGCTAGAATTGCTTAAAGATTATGATCTACAAATCTAATATCACATAAGAAAGGCAAATGTTATGACAGCTGTTTAAGAAGGAAGGCACAACCTGGCTTGAACACTATAGTGATTACTCAGTTAAACCTCTTAAGAGAGCTTGAGGACTTAGGTGTTCAATTAGTGTCACATGGGCAGGCAAGTGTCCAAATTGTCAGCAGTCACTTTACAACCCTCCATAGTGGAGAAAATTCGGATGAACCAAGAAAATGATCCCGAGCTCCAAAGGATAAAGCAGAATCTAAAGATAGGGAAGTCACCTGGATTTATTGTACGTGAAGATGGGACCTTGCAATTTCAGAACCACCTGTGTGTACCCAAAAATATGGAGTTAAGGAAGAATATCTTATAGGAGGCTCATAACACTCGATACTCGCTGCATCCAGGAGGCACCAAGATGTATAGAGACCAGAGGCAATACTTTTGATGGAATAATATGAAGAAAGAGACCGCAGACTATGTAGACAAGTGTTTGATTTGCCAAAAGGTTAAAGGGAAGCATCAACATCCCATGGGTGAACTGCAAGCTTTAGAAATTCCCACTTGGAAGTGGGACTCAATCTCAATGGACTTCATCATAGGATTACGTCTTTCTGCTTCAAAGAAGAATGCCATTTGAGTAATAGTTGATCGACTCACTAAATCTATCCATTTTCTGCCAATTCAGGATACTAGGGGAGTTGAAAGACTAGCCCAACTATATGTTAAGGAGATAGTTTGATTGCTTGGAATTCCAATTAGACATAGTGTCAAATAGAGATCAGAGATTTCAAGCCTGTTTTTGGCAAGCGCTTCAAAAAACCATTAGAACCAAATTAAATTTTAGCAACTCTTATCATCCTGATACAGATGGGTAAACTAAAAGAGTGAATTAGATTCTAGAAGACATGTTAAGAGTTTCTGTACTGGAGTTCCAAGGGAAATGTGAAGATGACTTACCATTGGTGGAATTTTCTTACAATAGTAGTTACCACACCATTAAAATGGCCCCGTTTGAGGTTTTATATAGAAGAAAATGTAGAAACCTTTTCTGCTAAAGTAACTTAGATGAGGCATTGATCTTGAGACCAGAACTAATCCAAGAAACTACTGAAACAATAAGGGAGATTCGGGAGCATATTCAGGTGGTGCAGAGTCGATAGAATAGCTATACTGATAAAAGAAGGAGGCCTCTGGAGTTTTAGGTAGGCGATAAGATTTTTCTGAAAGTTTCATCAACTAAAGGTATAAGGAGGTTTGAAGTGCGAGGCAAACTGAGTCCAAGATATATTAGACCATATGTAAGCATTGAAAGATTGAATTCCGTGGCTTATCGACTGAATCTGCCTGTAGAACTGGAATACATACATAATGTGTTCCATATCTCATAATTGAATAAGTACATTCCAAATCCTGACCATGCTATCATAACCGAGCTCATTGAAGTCACTAAGGATCTAATGTATGAAGAACGCCCAGTTCAGATACTAGATCGTAGGATTAAATGGCTACACAACAAGCAGATATCGTTAGTCAAAATACTTTGGACAAATCATATCTCCTCAGAAGCCACTTGGGAAACCGAGGAAGAAATGAAAGCTAAGTACCCAGACTTATTTGACGTACTCTTGCATGTTTTTACAAAGTTCATAAATTTCGAGGACGAAACTCTTTAAGAAGGGAAGGATGTAATAGCCCCGACCCTAAATCATATTTATTTATTTAATTAAGCCATATAATTAATTTCTTCGTATTTATTTATCGCATTTAATCATTCGGGTTGGAAAAATTCATTTTGGGCCCCACTTTACAATTCAAGTTTTAAGTATCGTAAGATTTTGGGTGAATCGATGGTAGGTCGTAGTAAATATGATTAAATGATAATTATTTTCCATAACATAACAAAAATTTAATTTTGAGCTATGCAAAAATTTTATCGCATAGAATGCTATTTTTCCGAACCCAATTCATTTGAGCCCAATTTGAGGCCCAGAAAGCTGGTATAATTGAATTTAATTAATTACCATTATTTGTCTGCCATTATAATTAGCAAAAAGCTACTTTTTGATAGTTAAATATCAGCCAAGTGAGTTGGATAAGTCAAAAAAATTCAACTCAATTCAATCCACATCTTCTTTTTCTCCCTTCCCCCCCAGCCCCCCTTGCTGATTGTTGCTGCTACTGACTTTTGGTTGCTGCCATCATCTTCTGCCACCAACCAGGGCTACCGTCGGCCACCCACTCCAAACCCAGCACCACCAGCCACCAGCCACCAGCCACAACCCCTATAACCAACAAACACCACCTCCATCTCTCTCCTTTAAGCTCTCAAGTGAGGTAAACCCTAACTCTTGTTTTGTTTTATTTGGGTTTTATGAATGATTTGATCATGGATCATGTTACCTTGATAAAAACAAGTGTTAGTTTGGTGTTTAATTCTGTGTGGATGAGTTTGGAAGCATGTAAGATTTAGAATCATACATGATCATGCAAGCTTGATGTTGATTGATGAACTTCGAGATTTTAGATTTAATGTTGTGATCATTGGTATGAAAAATGAATTTAAGGTTGTGGGTGATCATATTAGATCCATTTATGGCGGTTTGGATGTAAATTTGAATTGAGCATAACCTGGGTTTCATGATCGTGCATGAGTATGGTTGATTTTTGTATCAAGTATGTTTATTTGAATTTAATTAGATGAAATTTAGAGGTTGGATACGTTATGGGCGTGAAAAATGATGTTGTGTGAGTTTTATAAAAATTAGTGACTTATGAAAAATCCCATAAGTGACCAAAAGAGGTTGTTTGGTTTAATAATGCAAGTAAGTGAGATTATCGGAGCATTTTGAGTGATTAAGTGAAGAAAAGTATTGAAAAATAGGTAAGGTTGATCATGAAGTAATTTTTGAGTATTTGGCTAAAATAAAGTAATTATGTGAAGGAAACAAAAATGGCCCATAAAAGGGCATTTAACTTGGTTTTATGAGAGAAAGTAGGAACCACGAAAAAAAAATGGAAGTATTATTACGAGCTTTGGATTATTATTAATGTTGCTAAGTTTAACAAATTTGATTGTCTTTAGAAACTTACTTGGGTTGGAAAATTTAATTAAATGGACATGTGAGTGAAATTGGAGAAGTGAGGAGAGTAATGACTCAAGAACAGTGTTGTCAACCCAAGTTGGGGTAATGTAAGCTATCCCGAACCTATCTACAACCCTGTTGGCCTTAAACTCTTATTATCCATCTCAGAAATATCAAAAACCCACAATTCCATTTGTAACCATCAAACTCTTTCCGTTATAATCTCAATTATTTTATTTTGGTCCATTTTACTCCAAATTATTTTATCTCCAACCAGATTACCTTAATTTATTTAGTTTTCAAATCATCTTAGTGTAACTTATCTTCTGTTGAGTGGTTTGAGTTATGGATGCCTTCTAATTAATAAATTTCAATTAAAGTTACAAATTATGTGAGTAAGTGTTGTTCACTATGTATACCTATAGTTATATTTCTGAAGAAGTATCGGTGCCTAGTCTATCGTTTCCCCTCATTATGCATAAATATTGTCAAGCGAAGTTGCATTTTAAGAATACCATGTACGTCCATTGCGTGTATCTTTAAAAATCAGAATGTATTTATCAAAGTATAATGTCTTGGTTAGTGTATCAATAAATCAGTTTATCTAGTTACATGACAGGGACAACCGGTAGTTCAACTGCTAAGGTGGTGGCATGATTTAGCATGTCGTCAAGTCCCAATGGCTTGATTTGACACATAGCAATAGCTGTTGGGTGGTCCTGCCTGCCGCTCAGTTTTCAGTGTAGGGGATTTGATGTTGAGTAACTGGAGCGAAAGGCCCTCAGTCAATTTTGGGTGGTACAATATAGAAAATTAGAGGCCTAAGGTTTGTCCCCACCCAAACAATACATGTGCCCTAATATCTTCAATGAGCTTGTCATGTTTTATCATCATTAAAATAAAGAAACAAAGATCTGTATTCCTAGGTTGTTGCAATCGCTTCAAATCCCTAAGTCAATTAGTTGTACAATAACAAGATTCCTTAATCGAACATGTTAAATATTGTATAAATCTTTTATTTCTTTTATATATGTCAAGATATATTTGTATATTAAAATGGATATTTTTCCCCAAAAAAAGGCAATCCAATACGAAAACAACGCCTCTATTCTTCATTGACTGCATTGTGAACTGCATCCCTTAGCTCCCTTTTATGCCCTCTTGGTATAAATGATGATGAACTGAAAAGAGAAAAATTTATGTTGATTAAAGTTTGATGCCCCAAAAAGAAAATTCTTTTCATTTATCTTTCGAGGAGACAATAGAATCATAATAGTCGTCTTGATTATTTCTTTAGTGTTGACTTATCTATAAAGTTAAAGTAGGTTGTTCTACATTCAAGCCTCTAAACTTGATTCCACTGGTATTTCAGCACTAACAGGTTAGGATTTCTTGTGTTTAAAATCAATCAACTAGTTTTTTTTTTCTATTCAAAATTATATTATAATTTCTTGTCCCTAATTCTTTTAATTGGGCTACTACTTTTTCTACATTATAGTAAATTTATTCCTTAGTTTGCTGTTATGCATTATATTACAGGATTATTATTGTGATGTCAAATCACTTATGTTATGTTGCCTATGTAGTATGTAGTTTTCATGTAAAATTATAAGTAAATGATTTTGATAAATTGTGGATTAATTGAAAATAGGAGAACAAAGTATGATAATAAATGTGAAGCGTTCATGAATTCCTTCAAAACATGTCAATTAGTAGAGGTGACTTAAGCCTTGAAGTTCATTGAACAAAATGTAAATTACTAAAAAGAATTGGCTATTTATAACAATAATATAATGTACTAAGTATTGAAGAGAACTAATTAAACTTTGCCAACCACATTGGCAAGTGAGAATCCTATTAGTAGAAGATATTAAGATGATTTGGGTTTTTAAGATACTAATTTTATGATTGTATTGTTGGTAACTAATTTAAGAAACTAGTTGAACTAATCAAGTGATTTTGTTGGAGTAATTACAATTATTTTGTATACGGTATAGTTATTCAGATAAAATAATGAGAGATTTTAAAAAATCTAAAGCTCATGCTAGTGGGGAAAATGGAAGTTCGAGTGGTCATATTTTTAGCAAGGAAGACTTGGATTTCAAAAAGCTTCCTCCAAATTCTGCAGAAATAAAGAAAGTTTCAAACTTTCTTGCATATCTAACAGATGAAGTATGCAAACATTTTTTGCAAAGAGACCTTCTCAACCTAGGAACCATATCATCCTTAAAAATTAATCGAGAACAAGTTACGTTGCTTTAATAAAGACTAGTTCACTCAGTATCTACACTAGTTAGAATATAGTATCAAAGAGGACAAAGCATATTGTTTATGTTGCTACTTGTTAGATACCAATTTGGAAAACAGGGTGGAAGTGAGGCATTTGTATCTGAAGGGTTTTCAAATCGAAATAAAACAGAGGTTAACTACACATGTTGGTGACATCAACAGTTTTTCTAATTCTGCTTTGAAGAATTGTCATGACTTGCTCAATACAAAACAATCCCTAATTGTTGCTTTTGATAGACAAGCATATCACACAAAGAAAAACTATCGAATGCACCTTACTGCTTCAATTTATGCTGATACATGGTTATTACATCAGGGATACCCTTTCCGTGGACAGGACGAGTCAGAAAACTCTAAAATAGAGAAAACATCCTTAAACTTGTGAAATTCAGCACTTAGCAAAATACTGAAGTAATAAGAGTTATGCTTAAAAATGCTCCAAAAAATCACCAAATAGTTTCTCCTTTTATTGTTTTAGAAAGGATTTGTTCATTGCTTTGCAAAAGAGAACTCTGATGCTATTACCGAGGAAATCAGAGATGATGAATTTTGATTATTGGTTGATGAATCTAGTGATATTTCAAATAAAGAACAAATAGGTGTGGTCTTTCGATATGTCAATAAGGAAGGGATTCTTAAAGAGCAATTCATTGCTCTCATTCACGTTAGGCAGATTGCTTTTTCATTTCTTAAAGGATCACTGGCAAGGCTATAATGAAGCTATATGAGAGGTTAATTTAATGGCCTAGAAAGTTTAACCATGAATAAAAATTGGCTGGCTTATTTTCATTGTTTTGCTCACAAATTTTAGTTAGCTCTAGTTGTGATTACTAAAAAGCATCTCAATATTGCTGACTTTTTTAAAAGGATCTCACTTTTATTAAATCCTGTTAGAGCCTCTTGCAAACGTGGAGATATGATCAAATAAAGTCATGTGAAGAAAATTATTCAAGGAATCATTAAGGGCAATATTAAGATAGGGAAGGGAATAATCAGGAACTTTATCTTAAGAGAGCTAGGGACACATATTGGGGATTTCATTACAACTCTCTTCCGAATATGGTTGAATTATTCCATTCTATTGTAGAAGTTCTTGAAATTGTGATAAATGAAGGCAATGATCTCGCAAAATGTGCATTTTGTGTTTATTTTACACTTGATTATCACCATATGAGGCCGCATATATACTTTATCAGTGGCTTTATGAAGCAAGGATCACAACATCTTGAACGTACTACCACTAGTAGAAGTTGCTAAAAACCAACTTGAAAAGGGTAGAGATGAAGGATGAGACCTCTTCTTACAAAGATATCCTCTTTCTATGAGGAACATGATATTCCAGTGGTAGACATAGATAAAGATTTTATAAATGAAGACCATCCACATCCTAGAACTGGCATTCCTAATGGGCATCACTATCGTATTAAATGGTTTTATAAGGTTTTGCATGTCTAACTTAGTGATCTTTAAGAGTGTTTTAAACAGAAAAACACAAAGCTGCATTGTTGCCTAGGTAGTTTGAGTCCAATTGATTTGTTTTATGACTTTAACACAACGAACTTAATGAGATTGATAGAACTTTATCCTAAAGATTTTTCTCTTTGTGAACGTATATTGCTTGAATGTCAACTGGAGACTTATATTGATAATAAATGCTCTGATATTAGGTTTGCATACTAGAGTAAAGAATTACCTTTACCATTCTCAGGGTAATTGCTCAATTTCTATTTATTTATGTATTATTTGCTTAATTCTTGGTAATTTGAGTTGAAATTTTCATTTTTGATAACCATTTTGGAGGATTTGATGATCCTCTTGGTTTGTCGTGAAACTCCAGTTTTGAGGATTCTATGGGTAAATTTCTATTTTAGAAAGTTTTGAAGATGTACAGGACAACTAGAAGGGAAACTTAGGTTTAGTGATTGCTCCTATCAAAATTTTGTCATATGCTCTTTGAGTGTTGCGAGGGTTTGAACTCCGCCTTTTTTACTTGTAAACTTAATTTCTCTACCTTTGCAGACACCTAAAAAATTCTTTTCTTTTTGTGAAATGCTCAATGATGATAAACCAATCGAATAAGACTTGAGGAACCTAAGATATGGAAATGAAGAACCTTAAAATATACCAACATCCTGTAAGCCATAGATCCAAACCCAAAGATGCCCACAAAATGCTAATGACCCCAAAAAATCTAAATAGGCCCAAATTGACGACGTTAGATGTGTAGTTGGGATTCATTCCAAATCTTCACGATACTCTATAGTTCATAAAACTATTGAGTTTAGATATTAATATTCTTCATTGAATAAGTTTTCTAGTGACAAATGCATCAACATCTGATAAGCAATGGAGTAATGGAAAGGATATATTTTGATTACTGTGATATGTGCTAAAAATGACATTTGTTCACCATTTTACTTGTGTCCTTTTCTAAACTTGTCTAAAAAATTATGAAATCAATGTCATTAGAATCTAGATTCAATCCTTAAGCAAGATCTCCGATTTGAGTCTTATAAATGGAAAGATAATGGAATAGCTTTACCTCATATTAGGTTAACAGTAGCTCGATTCTAATGAAATGGACAATCCAAGACCAAAATAAAAAAGAGTTTAGATTCGATAAGCTTTAATGAAAAAGGAATCACTCAAGATGGAGATCAAATGTGAAAGTTATGGACTCTCAAGTCTAACTCCATCCAATACTCCATGATAAATGAGGTTTGGAGGGATCTTTGGATTGCCTCTCTTACGAGTCAATCTTTTGCCTCTTCATGGCGTATTTGCTTGGCTACACCATCTTTATCGACAAGGGCAAACGGTGTCATCCTCACTGGATGATCAACTTAGAGGATGTTGCTGTAGTTGGCAATGTAGACTGGAGCACCGCAGCTGTAACCACCTTTTTTCAAGTACATGAGGGTAGCTAGTCGATGGGATGGAGACAATTACCCCACGGTGACCTTACAAAGCTTTTGGAAGGTGCTTGAGGTAATCTTCGCTTCCTTGTTTTGTTTACACATTAAAATGTTTTAGTTGGCTATTCTAACCTTAGCATTTTCTTTTATAACCTTGTTTTTGGAGCATTTCCCTAAGATTGCTCCTAGTACTAAATGTGCCAAACGAATTCCCTTCATAGAGCAGCGGACTCGGGACAACGCACAAAGAACTCCTACCCTAAAGGACATCAATAGCTTCACGCTAGCCTTGAATGGCCAAACCATTAAGGATATAAGTATGCTTCCTACTTAGTTGGTTGGATGTCCTTGCATCTGAATTCTTGAAATACTGACTTTCTATTTTGCTTCAAGTGACCTGCTGTTAGGAGTTCCCCTGCTGCTGTTATCTAGACATGGGCTCACTCTTGCCAGAGAGTCCTTATTAAAGTACTTTTTTGGTATGCTCGGTACCTAGGTGAGCAAGTGCACCAAGTGATCCCTGGTGCTGTGGCTCCCCAAAGGGTGAACCCCCCCATGGATAATATCCAAATCCTCCCTCACCCTGGAGCAAATTGTTGAGTGCTTGTGTTGGAATGATTGTGTCGATTACTTGAAGAAGGGTGACCGGCGTTTTCCTTTTGAGAGCCCCTGATGTCTCTCGTTGCCCCCAATGTAAGCCCCTAGTTTATTTATTTTCATTTGTCTTGCTTTCTGAGGGCATCGACGATTTTGTGATGGTTTGTATTTTACAGTACTGTGATGGTGTCCATGTGATGAGCACCAAGGTAAGGCACGTTGATGCCTTAGGGACACAACGATGTATGAGTATTGAGGAGGTCAGGGATGCCTCCATCCTCGAGTTGTAGAAGATTCCCCTAGATTGATAGCAGTTAGGCTTTTTTCCCCTTATCATTAGCTTTTTTTTTTTTTTTGCTTTTTCCTTTGCTTATCGTTCCCTCTTCCTATATAGATCCAATCGGGAGGAGAGTATAGTGATGATTCAGATAGTGGTTAGGCTGAAGGCCACTATTTGCCCAATCAGGTAATAGTGCAGCGGTCATTAAGACAATGATGTGATTGAGATATAATTAGTTTTCCTTAGTTATCTTTTTTAGGTTAATTCTTTCTTCTTTTCTTTGTATATTTAATGTATATTTTTTTATGTTCCCAGAAAATTTGAAGAAATGAATTTAATTGAATTTGGATAGTACTCTCGCCCCTTGCTTTTTGATGTGGGAATTTTTTGAAACAAAAGAGGATGATTTGGGAGGAAATTCAAAAGAAAGAAAATAAGAATAAAAAAAGTAAAAGGGTTACCCATTTTGGGCTAGAAAGAGCATATTTCTTTCATAACCACAACTAACCTAATCAGGGAATGGGAGTGTGTTATGGGTGACATCAATATCAAAATCAACAGGCAAAAAAGAGATTTCAACCAAATGGTCCCATGTAAAAAGGAAAGCGAAAAAAAGAAAAGAAGAACTAAGGAAAAAAAAAAACAGAGAAGAGAAGATTGAAAATAAAAAAAGCTTGAAAAGAAGAAGAATAAGGAAAGGAAAAAAACTGTTGATTCACCCTAACCTCATCAATTAAGGATTTCATAAGAGTTATTTGAGCCTTCGCATCAATTTCCTTCCTTTAGCACCTTAATCTTGAAGTTTGCCTTAAGAAGTCCTTCTGGATGCATATCTCCTTTAAGCTGCATGTTTTTACTCTCAAGCTGTGAGTAGCCTGATTCCACATTATGAGGTAACCTCTTTGAGGTCCAACTGTGAATATTCATGAAGGCTCATGTTCATTTGATCCATTGGTCTTAAAAAAGGAAAAAAATAATGGTTGGCCTATAAATATAAAAAGGTGTACTAGACAAAAGGAGACTGGAAATAAAGCCTTGGTTTTTAAGGATTGCCCAGTCCTACCAGATTAGATTTGGCCAAACCATTCACTTACTCTATCATTTCTTCGTAATCATCACAACCTCTAATCATACCACCATTCTAAAATTTAGGACTCTTCGACTGACGTCACAAATTCAAGAGTTGGAAACTCATTTTCAATCTTAAGAGCATCCAACAAGGGGTTCATTAAGACACGGGGCTCCCCTACATTTGCCTAGCCAATTAGGGCTTCCATCATGGTAAACATCTCCTAACAATGGAATAACCATATTGTTTATACCAAACTAGGAGCCACTCTGGCTTCTCTACATTTTTGTGGCCAATTAAGGCTTCCTCATGTTAAATGCTTCCCGACAATGGAATAACCATATTTATTATATGAAATGAAGGGCTGCTTTAGGTAGCACCAACAAAAGCATTTTTGCCTGTAATATCCATAGGGCTTTTGTCACAACAAATAAAAATTGGGGTCTTATTTAGAACAGGAGTACTCTAATATAAAATTGAGGTCACTACTTTATTAAAAAGAGAATTCCCTATCTTGGGTAACTTATACCCTATGACCTGGCCTAACCCAATAGTCTCTTAACATTTTACCTCTCATCCTACAATAATTGCAACCTAGGCTATAGAATGTCACCATGATTAACCCATCAGTCACTTGTACCTTAATTAGGCCATACCCAATGGAAACCCGACTTAGCATGAGACCTTCACCTACATGCACACAAGGCTAGGTCATTATATATTGTGCAATCAGCATACATTCATAGTTCCACTTAGGCTAACAAGTGCACCTGTGTCTGTATATGAATTTTCAGCGTATTTACTAGCCCGCCCTTTGCCTTGTTCACTTGGAAACCCTAGATCAAAGAATTGCTCAATCAGGCATGGCATGGGGCCTACAAGAAGGGTATGCAACCCTGGTTAATCGAAAATCTACAATTAATTCAGAAGACGTCTGTCCTTTGACTTTCAGTTTAATTAGCTCGAGCAAAGTGGGGGTTCCACCCTCATAGCAAATTCTATGCAAGTATCATTGCCGTTAAAACATAAGGAGTAGTTAACCTACATCCCTATAAAAAGAACATCTGTCTAACTTTAGGTCATAGGTAACTAGGTCTAAGAGGATCATGCTACATAGGACACTTTATCATTTTTGTCCTAGCATAAAAGGAGATCTCAACTCTAGGCCGTGGCATAAGAGGACATTTTAACATTCTCCTAGTTCCTATCAAAACTAAATGACATTAAAGGCTGACTTGCAAAAGGTCAAAATCAGAGATTAAACATCTTAATACCTTACCAACAAGAGATCAAGAGCAAGCTACAGGTTAAACCCTAGAAATTAGGTATTTCAATACGTAACCAATGACAAGGTAAGGATCTTACTACAAGTATTCATGTCTTACACCACAAGGATCTCCATATAAGTTTCAAGGCTTTTATACCACCAAGTCCATAGGGATCTAGTTACAAATCTTCAAGCCCTTATGCTACCAAGTGCACAAGGATTTGGCTATATGTCTTCAAGCTCTCATGCTATTATGCTCACCAGGATTTGCCTAGAGGTCCTCAAGTTATCATGCCACCAAGCTCACAGAGATTTGGCTACTGGTGGGATTAAAAAAATACGAAAGCAAAAAACTGAACCAAAAAATTGGTTAAACCAGCTAGATTTTTCTGCAAAATTTGGTTTGATTAACCAAATCGAAAAAACTACGGTTTCAATTTTGATTCGAGTCTGGTCATTTCAAATTTGGTTGACTGAAACAAAAACTTGAAATTTTTTCTAAAAAATTCTAAATTAGGTATTAATCAAATGCAAATTGTATAGTCATAAAAAGACAAGACTGAATATAAATATTGTGAAAATTAATATTTGGTTCTTAAATAGTTAAATTAAATAAAAAAGAAGTGAAAATTAAAAATTAACAATTTGGATTTACTGTTAACTAGTATCCTAACTAAAAATCCAGTTAATCGAACTGAAAAATCAGTTAACTATATTTTTGATTTGATTACCATTCGTAGTTTTTTTTGAATAGGAAAATTTGGTTAATCGAAAACTGATTAATCGAAAATTTCAATTCGATGTTTTGTTCATAATTTACAAACCGAATTTCCGATTTCTCTGTCAACTGAATTTCTGATTAACCGGTTTTGATCACCCCTAATTGCAGGTCCTTAAGCTCTTATGATACCAAGTTCACAATGATCTAGCCAGAAGCATTCAAGCCCTCACGCCACCAATCTCAGAAAGTGAAAGGTTAAGTTCATAAGGGCTGGACCAGTGAAAGATCCATGAGATCGATGAAACGTCAAATTTAGAAGCACTAGACCAGTGAAAGATCTGGTAGATCAACCGAAGATTGAAAATTCAAAACTGTTTGACTGGGAAAATGTTGAATCTCATAATTGCTAGATCGATGAAAGGTCTAATGGACTGGCAATAGGCTAAATTCATACCCACCAGACCGGCAAAAGGGTTCTAGATCAGTGAAAAGTCAAATCTTAAGATTGGTAGACCGACGAAAGTTCAATTTCAGAATGGCTAAGCCAGTGAAAGGTCCACTAGACCGGTAAAGGTCAAATCTCAGGTCCGCTAGATTGGTGGAAGGTCTACTAGACCAACAAAAGGTCAAATTCAAAAATACTAGACCAGTAAAATGCCCAGTAGAATAGTGAAAGATTAGAAATTTAGAACCGTAGACCGGTAAAAATTCCGCTAAACCTGCAAAAGGTCAAATCTTAGAATTACTAGACTGGCAAAAAGTTTGCTAGACCAATGAAAGATCAAATTTAGAATCATTAGACCAGCAAAAGGTCAAATTTCGGGATTATTAGACTAGTAAAAGATCAATATTCGCCTACATCATGGCAAAAACTAGTAAACACCAAGCTTCAGGACCCTCAATGACAAAGCTTAGGCATCTTACTATTAGCGTCCGTCATGGCGATAGTTGGAGGTTGCCAAGCTTTAGCTCTTTAAGCAAGCACTTCTAAGCATCATCACCTTTAAACAGGTAAGTACAATTGTCGTCTACTTTGACCTTCTCGTTATGCAGGTTCAGTTAAAGTGGGGGCCTAACTATAGACACCTGAAAAGTTTCTGCTTTCTATAAAATGCCCAATGACTATAAACTGATCAAATAAGAGTCGGGAATCCCTAGATGTTGAAAAAAAACCCTAAGCTATGCCAACATCCCATAGTCTACACATCCAAACCCAAAGATTCCTACAACAGGCTAAAAGAACTCAAAAAGCTCAAATAGTCCCAAATTAATGGTGTTCATGTCTAGTTGAGATTCGTTTCGTATTTTCATGGAACCCTGGAGTGCATAAAATTATTAAGTTTAGATATAATTATTCTTCATTGAATAGGTTTTCTAGTAACATATGCTTCAAAACGCGATAAGTAATGGAAAAGATATCAGTTGATTAGTAAAGAGTGCACTAAAAATGATATATGTTCATCGTTATCTTCTTCCACACTTATCCAAAAATTATGAAATTGGTGCCATTAGAAAATAGACTCAATAATATTTTAGGAAAAAATATCACTCAAAACCAGAGGTCAGACGTGAAATTTATGCCTGAAACAAGTTGGAATGTCTATAGCCCAGCCCAGAACATGGAGAGCTTCTCACCCAGCAGGAGCATGCCCAGGTTCTTTATTTTCGGACCTAATGTTTATGAACCCCAGACATCAGCTAAACCTATAAAAATCGTAGCCCATGTGGCGTCAAATTGACACTACTACAAGCGTATGGGTGTTGTAGTATAGTTTTAATATCGTTCCCACAGAGATCAAATGCAATCTATTAAGTTTTGACCTATTATAAAAGGCTAAGCAGTCAAATTCGAATGGGTTACTTCAACTATCACTATTTAACTATCAAGAAATTCAATCAAATTAAAAACATCTAGGGAATTATTTCTCCTAGTAAAGAGTTAGATCATTTGACTTAAATATGCACTTTACCTAGATTTGGATGATTCAAAGGAATGCAATCAAACAAAAAATTGAATCTTTTCTTTTGAAACAAACTGAATTACCTAAACTATTCCAATTAATATTCTTTCAAATGTCCTTGTTTTTAGTCTTGGTTATAGAAATTGATTGCTAGGATTTCCTCTCAACAAACAACTCTCTTTCAAGAATCTTTAAATTAAGTTCTAACTTGTTGTTCTAATAGTGAGTTTCTTCTTTCAGTACTTCACTCAACTATCTAGCGCAAGCAAGCAAATCTGGCCAAAAATTTACTCACGACAGTTCATTCACAAGATAAAATTCAATCATACTAATTTAGATAAAGCAGAAATACTAAAAATTAAAGATCCAGCATCAATACTTTGGCTAACAAGTCCCTAGATTGAATAAAACTACTCACACATAATTGAAATTAACAACATCTAAATAAGAGTTTAAGAAGAGATTAGAAGGAAAGAAAGCATAGTAACTATGATGGTCTTCAATGATTTCCCAATCTCTAAGCCTGTAAGTGTCAATCTTTCACTATAATTTCCTCTCTTGCTCTGAAGAAAACTTAAAAATCCTAAAACTAATGATAGAAATGAGATAAAGATGAGTGATAGATGCCTTGGCTCCCTTTTCTTCTACAGTCGAGAAACCCCATTTAAGCACGAACTCAGGCGTGCTCAGCCACAAGATGAAGGAAGACAAAGAGGCAAGCAGTTTTAATCTCACCACGGATCGTGGTCTTCACCACAAAGCGTCCGTGGCTACCCCTGTCTCAAAATTATCTGGCTCTTCTTTCTTCTCCATGGGCATGGTGACTTAAGGGCATTCGTGGGGAGTCAAAACATACTCAATTGGGTCAAAGTAAGGGCAAAAAGGTTCAAAAACGTACAAAACACAGAAAAGAACCATATCCAAGCGTAAAATAAAAATAGGAGTGTCGATTATAACATGAAGTTCATAATTCTCAATAAAAATACAGCAAAATGACTCCAAAATGAAATACACTCTAAGCATTTATCAAACTCTCCCATGCTTGAATCATTGCTTGTCCCCAAGCAGCTATGAAAACCAAAACTATAATGAAGAACCTCCACAGGTAAACAATAGTAGCGCCATCAATAGCCTAACCGACCTAAGAAGCTAGCCCAAAAGTGGCTGAAAACATTACAAAACAGATAAGAGAATGAATTTTTCAAAATTAGAACAAGTACCATCACATCAAACATTTAATCGATCACCCAAATCAACTTAAACAATCATATTGGCATGTACAATAGGTAGAGCTAAAAGAACCAGTAGACCCTCACTTTAGGAATGAAGCACTCATCACTCACGTGTTTAAAGTATAATGTGGTTCTCTCAAATCTCATTCCAAAGAATCAAATCTACTATAAGCTTGACAAGTCTCTCGAATTCACCACCACTAAAATGCAAAACATTCTAGGCAATCATGAGAACTTTGATAGGTTGTAACAGTGCTATGGGTAAAGGTAAGAGGGGAACATATCTGTTGGGATTTGTGGAGTTCAAAGCCAAAGATTATGAGTATAAATCATCTTCGCCCAAGTTTTCACAAAAATACGCCTCACACCAAATATCAATACATCTTAAATACGCAAAATTATCCCTAGTTGGTCTACAATGCGAGAAAGTGTTTAAGTGTATCTAATATGAAATCTGTACCAAATCCTTATATTATTTTGCTTCTCTTTTCTTTCAACATTCTTTTTCTTTTCCTTTTTTTTTCTTTTTTTTCTTGTTGATTCGTTTTTTCCTTTTTTTTTCAAAGAGAAGGATTATGGCAAGAGAAATTGTGCATGTTTCAACACTTTTTCTAACAACTCACAAAATTCAACCTAATTAACGCCAGGGGAAATATCGCATAAATTTCTTATCGCATACAAACAAACCACACCAAACAACAATATCATTATCTACAAATTACTCCCAATCACTAATGAAACTCTATAGTCATGGCTAAAAAGGTAAGATAGGTATTTGGCTAATGTTCATGATTATAGGTTTGCATTAAGAAAGCAATCAAGGCTCAAAGGGAGTAGTAAGGAATAAATCATACATAATAAGGGTGGCTATTTAGTCAATGTAACTCATAAATTCAAAGAATGCCTCAATCATATTGCCTAACACATGCATGCTAAATGTGATTTTGAACAAGAGTCAAATCAAGTTTTAGAGATTTGAAATCTAAGAAGAGCCACACATAAAAAAGAATATGAGACTAAAATGATGAATTTGTCCAATCAAGCCCAAAATCTCACAGAATCTCACAGGACAATTACCAAAGTTCAACTAGAAATTGTGCACTTTTTTCAACTTTCTTTTTCTTTTTCTTTTTTTTGATCTTTTTTTCTTTTTTTTTTCTTGTTGACTCGTTTTTTTCCTTTTTTTCAAAGAGAAGGATTATGGCAAGAGAAATTGTGCATTTTTCAACTCTTTTTCTAACAACTCACAAAATTTAACCCAATTGACACTAATAGAAATATCATATAATTTCCTTATTGCATACAAATAAACCACACTGAACAACAATATCATTATCTGCAAACTACTCTCAATCACTAATGAAACTCTATAGTCCTAGCTAAAAAGGTAAAATAGGTATTTGGCCAAGGTTCATGATTATAGGTTTGCATCAAGAAAAAGGTCAAGGCTTAAAAGGGGTAGCAAGCAATAAATCATATATAATAAGTATGGCTTTTTGGTCAATGTAGCTCATAAATTCAAAAAATGTCTCAATCAGATTGCCTAAACATGCATGCTAAATGTGATCTTGAAGAAGATTCAGAGCAAGTTCTAGAAATTTGAAATCTAGGAAGACCCATACATGAAAAAAAATATGAGACTAAAATGATGAATTAGTCTAATCAAGCTCAAAAGCTCACGAGACAACTACCAAAGTTCAACTAGCTCATTAGATCATATGTGCCAAATATTCATGTAAAAAATCATTGAGTAATTGAATCATAGTCAACATGATGGGTAAAACATGAAGCACATTTCAAAAACTTATAATCAAATATTTTATTCACAAATGGGCATAACAAAAAAGGTCAAAATAAGCTAAAGAAAACTACTTAGTCTAAGACTCATCATTAGAGGCTTTTGTTGCTTTTTCCGTTTTGATTTTTTGTAATTTTCTTTTTTTTTCTTTTATGATAACCCTAAAATGCAACTAAAAATTGAAAATGCCAAAATAAATCTAAAACTAAGAAAAGAAACCTAAAAATACAAAGAAAAATGAAATGATCAACTAAAATGCAAACTACTCCTAAATGCATGACCTAAAATGCAAACTACTCACACATCCACATCCCATACATATAGTCACACACACACTCCCCTATACTTGGACAAAGCATTGTCCTCAATTTAAGGACATAAAGAATCAATGGAGAAGAAAAAGAAGAACTAAAAAGGAGGAGAGGGAGAAGAAGGAGGGTGGGGTTGAGAAATATACCAGTTACGTCAAGTCTCTAAACAAGTGCTAAAGTCTTGAAAGTATTGGTTTTAGGAAGCAATCATCCCACAGATCTCATCATGCCGCTCCTGAACAAAGTCACGGAGTGCGGTATGCTCAGTTTGAATATAAGCTTGGAGGGAGGCTTGCTCCTCTTGGATTGACAAAAGGGTAGCATGTAAACCAGCATAATCAGAGGAGGAGAACGGATGGGATGAACTAGAAGCCCTTAGGTGAGGAAGGGGAGGAGGTGGTGCGGTTTGCGCCAACTCTTCATCACTAGGTAAAAAGCAAAGAATTATCCAATTTAAGATAGTGGTTCTGTCAAAATTAGGGAGAGGCATGTGACAGTCCCCAGGATAAATCCTACAAACACACCTAGCCTCCACCTTACAAAACTTCATTTGTTCAAAAGCGGCTTAGTTCAACAGCTCAGAATTAGGGACTCTATCATTGGGGTTTGGTTCCATTCTGACAGACCTAGCAATGGGGGTAATGAGACCCCCAATCATAATCCTCTATGCGGAACTATTGGCCGCACTATGTAACTGATTTACCATGAATGAATCGGGGTTAAGTCAGTCACCTTGGAGTATGCTGTATAAGAAATATAATTTAGGTAGGCAAGGCACATTCAAACTATCCTCCCTAGCAAACACACCACAAGCAAGTAATCTCTGGGCCACTCGAATACAGGGGTTTCTAGTAACGGTGCCTTTGGAATTGCTTGTATCATATCGATAATCCCCAATAATTTTATTCCAAAAAGCATTTGGGTTAAAGTCTTTGGGGACATGTCGATAAGGCAAGTTCATTCTCGGTGGAAAACCAAATATGCTATTAAAAATACTCAAATTTAGCTCATAAAACTCTCTATTTAGATAGAAGGAAATGTATCCTTCTTAACAACGAGGCCCATTCATGACTTCCACATGCAACGTACTCAAAAACTCAAGAGTGATGTCACAATAAGTGTGATCCCTAATTTCTAAAAATTACCCCATACCTCCCCGAGCAAACAAACAACGAATATCATCCAACAAACCCAATCGAGTTAACAAATTCTTGTCATAATAACAAGTAGCAACAACTATCTTACTACTCAAAACATTGTATCTAGCAATACGCTCAGGAAGTGTTAAACCAAGGGGGTTAGAAATATTACCTTGGTTTCTTGCATTGGTTGAGGTTTGAAAAGTTCGGGGTGCGCGTTGTGATGCTTGACTTGACGTACCCGCCTCTTGAGTGGTTCTTGCCTTCTTCTTGGGTGTCATGGCAAGGAAGAGTGGATGAGCGAAAGCTCTAAACAATAACTAAAGTAAAATGGGAAGAAAAATATTAAAAAATGAAAAATTTGTGAAAATTAAGGTGAATGGTGAAGAATAATTATTATTATGTTACACAAATCGTTAGCATGACTATTATCAATACTCTCACTTTATTCTACTCATCCCCACTACCACATACAACAAATCAGTCCTACCCACTCCCACCCACTTCTTCCCGCTCCTTTCTATTCCTTTCCATTCCACACCTGCAATATACCCACGAAAAGAATAGGGCCTAAGTTGGGGGAATTTAGGAAGGGAATTAAAGAACCATATACGTTAGATTGCTTGTGTTTCCCTACCGCTTGGATTTCTCCCATGACTCATTTATATAGGGGTTATTAGTTGATTTCCTTTGAGGAATTTTACTAAGATTTTATAACTTGTTGATATAGATCTTATTGCGAATTTTGTTCATCCTCAAAGATTCTTACCTTAGTAAAAAATCTCTAGGATATCTAGGTCAGATTTCTGCAAGCGAAGAGCAATTAACCATGTTTTTAAGGCATTATGGACTAATTGTTCATTAAGTATCCAGCTTTGGGCTTAAGCCCAAAGCTTAATGGCTGGAGTGATGGGATTGAGTTGACAAGCATTGTCCCCACGGGCATATAATTTGTCCTGGCGATTGTCGAATTTCCGGGTGCGAAGACTGGGTCAGTCCTCGTATAGAAGACAGAGAGGGGGTATTTTGTCAACAACCTTTTTCACCTTGGATTAATGGACTGGGAGTTCGCAGGTGTTGATCAAAAGAGGTCGAGTAAACAATTACATAGCGGCATGCCTTTTCCAAGCAACTGTTTTTGGGTTGGTACTCCCAAGCTGACTTCCAGGCTGCCGTGTGAAGACTTTCCCTTCCCGTGTGACTTCTACGAAGAGGAGCTGGTCTTCCATCATCACTGTTCCTATTTTTGAGGTCTTTCCCGGTAATGGGTGCTCTCTTAATTCGCTTCACAACCTTGAAATGATCCCTTTCTCTCTCCTTCCCTGCCATAGCATTCATTGATCCGGGTGAGTAGTCAAGGTATGTTGTTGAGATCCATTGCCTTTCTTATATCCTTTTTCCATTGGTTATGGATTATTGAAGAAAGTAGGCATTTGCTTTGTTGGATGTTTCAAAAGATTAGATGAGGTGAAATTTTCAGTTGAGATGTATTCGGTCCTTGTCAGTTTCAAAAGATTAGATGGGGTGAAATTTTCAAGTTGAGATGTATTCGGTGCTTGTCAGTTTCAGGTTAAGTTGTTATTCCTGAGTTCCACAATGAAATTGGAAGAAAATCCATCTCTAGTTTCGGTGATATAGAGGCGATTCGTTGGTTGATAATGTTAATTGAAGTTTCTCGCTTATTGTTTTGCTATGGGGCTCACTGCTAATCCGTCAATGTTGGATCACTGCTAATCATTCAATGTAACATTTAATAGCTTAAATGTTGCAACGTTGCTGTTTGCACTTCGATTCGAAATCTACGTTCTTCGTATATTGTCTGCAATTTTTTTGCTGTTAGTTCTTGTCCCCTTTGATTGTAGCAGCCATCTTAACTTTGGGTGCCAAGGAGGGCACAAAATGCTGATTTAGGTGTTGAGTCTATGTCTGGAGTAGCAACCCATAAAGATACGTACTGGATTTCTATTTGTACACCAGTTGTATACTTCAGTTTGAATGTGGATTCATATGCCTAACAAGTGAGGTTCCTTCTTTTGTCCATTGCTTTTTTCTGCAGTAACCATCTGGCCTTCTGGTTGTTTAGTAGCCATGGGGTGTTTTCCTTTCTCTGATGGAGCTAAGAATGATGAACCGAAGCACATGAAGTCGGCATCTGATTCGTCATCAAGCTCTGCCCTTGGTGATAATGAAGTAAACAGATCAGGTTCGGATTTAAATTCGCAAGAGATCTCTGATACTAGCGCAGAGTCCATGAGGAAGAGTTCATTTTATAGCATGTCTCAGAGATCCAGCAATCTAAGGGTGTTCTCATTTCAAGAATTAAAAGCTGCCTCAAAAGGTTTCAGCCGTTCTGTTAGACTTGGAGAGGGAGGTTTTGGGTGTGTATATAAGGGGGCTATAAAGAGTTTAGAAGATCCATCTAAGAAAATAGACGTTGCAATAAAACAGCTGGGTAAAAGAGGCCTGCAGGCAAGTAATTTTTTCCCCCGCTACTTTTGTATGGCATTCACTTATTCTGTTTGTAATTTCTTCTCTGCCTTGTAAAACAACATGTTAGGGTGTACATAATCCTTTGTAGGATGCTTGCTTGCAACCATCCCTTTGTACATTATTCAGTTTAATATATTTTACTCTTTTTTCCTATCAAAAAAAAGAGAGTGAGTTTCTAAGATCAGAAAATTTTATAGAATGACATGGACTTATAGAAGAGTTTTTTTTTTCCCCCTTTTTTTTGGGCCATAGCTGTGCCTTCCAGCATGAATAATCTTTATTGATTTACAAATGAAGGAAAAGGGATGCTCTCTTCTTGAGTTATCAATGCCATGGAAATTGGAATGACAGACGGCTGACAGCCTGTGTCATTTTGTGTTGTGTTGCTTTCATAATATATTTGTTCTGTGAACTTTCTTATGTGGTGGGGCTTATTCAGTTCTTTGAGAACAAAGATTCAACTTGGAACTTAAGTCTGCAGGTTTAGAATACAATCTCAGTCTTGAATTTTGACCTATGTTCTGCATCTTGGAACAGTAGCCCCATATTTGGTCTTCTTTTTTCTTTTAGGCATGGGGCTTTTTATGTTTCTCTTTCATTTCATTCAACCCATTCCAATGAGCAAGGATAAGATGTTGCTGTCTGGATTCGTGTGCATAGACTGGAGCCCACCGTAAAATAAGATTATAGAGAAATGGAATCCTATTTAAATTTCATATGCCTGGATTGGAGACTGCCTAGAATGGGTTTATGCTAATTTCTTTCCCGGGCGACGTCAGAAAAAGTGAGTACTTAGTAGCATTTATCTTATGGAGAAAAATATGTATGTAGCACTGAGAGCACGATATCTTTTCATTGATTCTCTTAATGCATGTAAATATGGGGAAGTTCTTCAGTAATGTCAACCTACTAAAATTTGTCTTTCTCCTCCTTCAAAACCTTTCTCACCCTTCTCTCACTACTTCTGCGAGTTCTGACCTGTTCTAAACTTCCCTTCTTCTATGTTTCTTTTCTCTATACTATCTCATGTTCTTGCTCGGCAGAATGACAGGTCCATGTGTAGGAGCCTGGGACTCGAGGTGATCCTTCTACCTCTCCTAGCTTCACCTATGATTTCGATCTCCAGCCACAGTCTGCACCCTGTATGTGCTTATCTTTCATTGTTATTGCTATGCTTTCAGGGTAGCTTTGGCCTTGAGCCTGCTACTTTCATGTGTATTTGTTTCATTGAGACATCATTATTGTGGGAGTTTTGATCAAGAAAACGTTCTAGTGGTTAGAATAGTCAAAGGCAAATTTCCCAATTAGGGCAAAGAAGGCCAATCTAGGGCCAGGTGAAGTTGGCTTAGTCATTTGACCATTCGTAAGGCGCTTCTAGTTCCTTAGTTTCATTTCTTTCCGCTGTGTATTGAAGTTCAAAAATAGCTTGGTGTTCAAAAATAGTTTCTACTTCCTTATTCATGGTTAAGTTGTGATAGTCTTTAGTTATAGATGCACTTCAGTAGCTATTTTTATTTGCATTATTTTGGATTGTTGAGATTTATTCGCATTGCATTGGTAGAAGACGTTTATTCACATTTTGCTGATTGCAGAAGAATGGGAGAGGTACGATTTTCTAATTGACCTTGGGATCATTCATCCCCAACTTTTTGAAAATATAAGTGTTCTTGTAACCAGACTGAAGTTGCCATTTATCTTTTCCTTTACTTGGAGATGAATAGAATAATGTGGCAATCTCTTCTTTGAACTTAGAAGGAGAAGCACAAGATTTATAGTTATCCCATATCAAAGTTACCAGTAAGGAGCTCGTGTGATGCGTGGGGGTAAGTTGTTAACTAAACATAATTGGCATAGTTGAGATTTGAGACAAGTGATATCAAATTTGTTTGTTAACATTGCCTGTTGATTGGTTAATGTCCTATAAGGTAGTGTTGCTATTTAAATCTCAATGATGTTTGCTCTGAGTTTTGTTAGATAAAAAGCATTATATTTTTTAAATTTTGGTGAGTTTAATATGTTATGTTGAGATATATTATGGCTAATAAGCGACTGTATTTAAAATCCATAGATGCTGCTTGACAATTGTAGTCCGTTTGGCCGCTTCTTCTATTTTTTGGGCTTTGTCATAGCTCCTTTCTTTGGTTTTCTTTAAATAAAACAAATTATGGACAATGCCTTATCAAAAGCAATGGATGAAAGCCACTAAAAATGTAACAAACGTTATTTGAGAAGGCAAGGATAATACTCAAATTACCAACTAAACTCAAAAACCATTGAAATATGAAAAGAGGCCCATATTCAAGTGACCAAGAAAAAAGTGCCTTATAGTTGTTAAAAAAAAAATTGAAATAAACCTTACCCAAAATACAAAGCATACATCTAAATACTTTACCCATTTATTTACGATACCAAGAAGAAATATCTCGCATAGTCATAACTATCATTTTTTTTAAATTGCAATGTACTTTACCCAAAATGCCAACCACATTGGAAATTTACAATTGTGCTTTTACTATTGAATCATAAAACTTTATTTGCTTTATAGGTAGGATATTGTCATTTCTATTCTAGGTTCATTTAAGTCAATCTCAAAAAGTTGTGAATCCTTTCAGTACTTAATCTTATTTGTCAGTTGTTACTTGTATAGGTAATTATTTAGGTATGCCTAAGTACATCTGGATCCTGTCCTTGCTTTGGCAAGACTATGCATTATGGGGAGCGACATTAGGTAATCCTACAATGGTTATTCTAGTCTTCGCTTATTGTGGAAGAGTGCTCATACGGTCATTAGTTTTCATCTTAGCTCTATAAGTGGAGTTGCATCCTGCCCCATTAGGGGCCAACACGCTAGGCTTAAGTCCCAGAAGTTCTAGCTTTGGAATATTTGTCACACTTTAGGCATAGTCCTGGCCGTTATAAGAAAATATATTAATGCTTTTATACCTTTACGTTCCATATTCATTAGGGTCATGGTGTAGGAAGTTATTTGTGGCCATCGGTTAGGAAGTTCACTTATTGGAAGTTATCTTACATGGATTGAGGTAGATTCCCAAATGCCCCAACTCCTTCAAGTTATAAATTTAGGACATGGGACATTGTCCAAAATTTGAACATGACATATGGACTCGTCATTTTACATGCAAAAGCTTTAATTTTAAATTAATTGTTCTAGATATTTTGCTGTTAACTTAAATCTAGGAACCGTATTCAATTGCAATTGATACATGAAAGATCACTGATACTGAACTTCTAGATCATAAGAAGAGTAAAAGAGTTATGGGAAAAGAAGTGGCTGTCCACTTGTTAGACATGTAAATGCTAAAGAACCAGTACAAAATAATGAAGGAAGAAGGAAAAGGGCCATATGTTCTTGATTCTCTTCACTACATGAACTATAGAGTTACATGTTTGACGCATGTCGATGTCCTAGTGGTGGAGTGTTCTGTCAGACATGGTATGGCCGGGTAAAGAGGCAAGTCTAGTCTGGATACAGTTGGTTTTGGCTTATAAAGAAGGACCATATGTGCCGTTATCCCTTATCTTGGATTACAAAAGTTCAGAATTTGCTGATTTGAGTGGGAATTGTCCCTATTAGCTTCACTTATACGTGCAAAATAAGTGAAAATGCTTTGGTAAAATAAATCAATTTTTCCCAAAGGACCTTCATTATTACAACATCGTGGCCTGCAGATTTGGTTATGATTGTATGGTCAAGCTTTGACGATGTTCTCTTTAGCCTAATTTCTCTTGATTTCATATCCGTGTTGATTCCTCAATGATTCCACCGATTTCCTTAGACTTCTTTGGATTTCGCCGTATTTAATCTCAATGCTCAATCTTGTGAGATCTGATTTCTTATGTGAGGAGCTTAAGGATGTAACCATCTAAAACCACTATGTACTGTTTGAAGATATCATTGGCAAGTATGCATGGGTAGATTCTTCTTATTGTTTTTTGGACCTAATATCTTCATGGTGCACCTATATTTGTGAGGAAGACTTTGTAACCCTTGTTTAGAAGGAACCTACTCCATCCATATCTAATCATTATCCTGTTTTAACAAGAGAAAATATGCTCTTCAGTTTGCTTTGGCTGAGGGATTTGGGAAGCTTTTTATGGCATGTTGGGAAGAATTTGTTGAGCAGCCATTTTCAAGCCTTATGGTTTCAACTCATAGAGGAGACTAGAGTGCATAAAAGAGATGATAAAAAAGTGGATGAAGAGATCCTGAACATATTTGTGTAAAAGAGTTGCAATGTTGTGGACTTACCAATGCCTTGGCCTTTATGGAAGGTTTAACTGGTCTTGGGGTGAATATGAGTAAATAGCTTCGCAGAGGGATCATGCTGATGGGGAAAATATTTCTAGATGGGAGAACATTAGGGCACTTTGTTCGAAACTTGGAGTTTATATGATCCGACCTCTTGACGTAAGGCACCTCCGTTGTATTTCCTTTGGTCTTGGATGGTATCCCTCTAAACCAAGTGGTGCTTATGGATAAAGTTTGTGGAGATTCATTCACAAAGGATGGAGAAGATTTTATCATCATTTTTCCTCTGAGGCTGGTGTCGGTTCTTCTATTTTATTTTGGCACGATTGTTGGTGTACGGAGGGTCTTCTACAAGATACCTTCCCCTCTTTTTTGGTGCTTGCGTTGAATAGAGATGCTACTATTGTAGATTATTGCCAATGTGGGCCTAGGACTATTATGTGGTTTCCTATTTTCATCCGTGATGCTTTGGTTGATGACACTATCCTTACCACCTTTCTCATCAAGTTGAGTGAGATTTCACCCCTAATGTGGTTACATGGAATCTCAACTCTAAAGGAATTTTCACCGTCAAATCTTATTATCTAAAGCTCCTCTCTAATTCTACCTTCGCTATGAAGTCTAGATCTTTGGGGCAGTTCCCGTCGAAAGTCATTTGGAAGACTTTAGCTCCGTTGAAGGTGTCAGTTTTTGTGTGGGAAGCTTCGCATGAGAGCATTTTGACATGTGATAATTTACAAAAGAAGGGAATTATCTTGGTGAATAGATGCTCTATGTCCAAAGAGAATTTGGAGACTCCTGATCACCTACTGCTACATTGTTAATTTGAGTTATCCTTTAGTTGCTTGGGAGTCTCTTGGGTTGTTTTGGATTCTGTGAGGAATCATCTTTTGGCTTAGGAGGATGCTGTTACAGGATTTTCATAGCTCTCAATCATGTGCTAATCGCATGAGTTGGTTAGAGGGTTGTTAGAATAACTAACTGAAGAGTTAGTTATATTAGCTGGGAAAAGGGTGCTGCACTGTTAGATTAGATTCTTCTATAAAACGAGGGAGCTTCTCCTTGTGTAAGCATGATTTTAATGAATGCAAATATCCCTTCCATCATCATTTTCTCCCTCTTATCTCTCTTTGTTCTGAGCTACCACCTTCTGGATTCTACTCAACCAACCTTCTCACTCTTGAAGCTCCCTTTTCTTCATCAAATTTGGGTAACTTCCTGAGCTGTAGGTTAACATTGGTATCAGAGCATACTAATCCTGGCTAGAACAAGCCGTTAAAGGTAATCGAACAGTGAAACGGGCATGAACAACATGGATAATCAACTCAGCTCATTGTTGGAGCAACAATTGGAAGCACAGAATCAGAAAATCGCAGAAATGGGCAGTATTCAATAGCAGATGATGGAGAAACTAATGGATACTCTGAAGGACAAAAATTTGGAGGTAAATGATTAGATCTGGAGTAATTCTGATAGGAATTCGTTTAAATTTTTCCCAAGCTAGAATTTCCCAGTTTTGATGTATCTAATCCACAGAATTGGGTCAAAAAATGCACTAGGTATTTTTCGCTGTGCAAAATACGTGAGTCACAAAGAGTAGATGTAGCCTCGATACATCTTGTGGGGCAAACTGAAACTTGGTTTGTCAGCTACATTGCTGTCAAAAGGAATGTAGATTGGAGTGATTTTATTGTGGATGTGTGTAATCGATTTAAAGAAGAACTGGAGAGTAAGGTTGTGGAAGACTTCCATAAACTCCAGCAAGTGGGGACTGTGGAAGAATATTTGGAGAGGTTTGAAGAGCTAAAATCATTAATGTTGCAGAAAACCCCCGTACTACCTGATAATTATGTTGTAGCTAGCTTTGTAAGTGGACTTAAAGCCTACTTAAAACCTTTTGTCAAAGCTCTCAATCCTTTGACTCTGGATGATGCAATCCGGTTTGCTAGGCTACAAGAGGAAGCTACTGATGCTCTCAGGCTAAGTCCAAAACCTTTCGGGACTAAGCCTCCCTTGTTACGTACTCCAAGATCTACATATGGGGGTAGTACTCGGTCAGGATCTCCTAGTTCCAAAGCTTCCACAAATGGCTGTAGCTATAGCATGTCTTCTAGTAATTCTCCAACATCAAGTATAGCTAAACCCTTTAATCAAAGTTTCAAGCCTACACGAGTCATTTCAGCAGCTGAAAGAGCAGATAAGATTGCCAATGGACTAGGCTATTTCTGTCATTAGCCTTTTGAAAGGGGACACAGATGTCAAACAAGAAAATCTCAGTTGTTTTTAGTAGAGGTACCAGCAGGTGATGATGAAGGAGTGGAGATTGTGGAGGATGAATCACCAGGGTTGGAAGACCAAACAGTGGGGTTTGAGATGATAGAAACTGAACCTTGTATATCCCTACAAGCTATAAATGGAATAGAAGGGCTCCAAACCATGAGGGTTACTAGACATTATGGAAAGAAAGGAATCCAGGTATTGATTGATTCTGGCAGTACACATAATTTTGTGGACTTAAGGTTGGCTCAAAGGTTAGGGTGCAAAATGGAACCATTCATTTGCAACCTTTGTCTGTTGCTGATGGCAGTGAACTGAAATGTAAGTACCTTTGCAAACAGTTTACTTGGAGGCCACAAGGAACTGAATTTTGTGCTGATGTACTCCTCACTCCATTCGGAAGTTGTGACATGGTCCTTGGAGTCCAGTGGTTGAGTACCCTTGATACAATCCAGTGGAATTTTAAAACTCTACAGATGGAGATCTTTAATGGCAACAACAGGCATGTGCTGAGAACTCTGAGAGGATTGAAAGGTCCAAAAGTGAAAATAATAGGGGAGTCTCAATTGCCCCAGGCTATGAATGATGCTTGTCATTTGTGTATGCTGCAGCTAGTGCCTACCACTGGAGAACCTGATGACAATTGGTGTTGTTTGTCTATGCAGTAGGATAACATTCCTTTGGAATTATCTCCTTTCCTTAAGGAATTTGAGGATTTATTCCAAGAACCTACTGGTCTACCTCCTAGTAGAGGAGTCTTTGATCATAGAATACCTTTGGGAGGGGATGCCAAACCCGTAAATATAAGACCGTATAGGTATCCATTGAAGCAGAAAGACATTATTGAGAAGTTGGTGCAGGAAACGCTTGATAGTGGAATCATTCAACCCAGTTGCAGTCCATTTGCATCTCCAGTGGTTTTGGCTAGCAAGAAGGATGATACTTGGAGATAATGTGTGGATTACAGGGAATTGAATAAGCAGACAGTCAAGGACAAGTTCTCTATTCCTATTGTGGATGAGTTGATTGATGAATTGGCAGGGTCTACTGTATTTAGCAAGATTGATTTAAGGGCAGGCTATCATCAGTTAAGAGTGGCAGCAGATGATGTGTATAAAACTGCATTTAAAACACATTATGGGCATTATGAGTTTCTGGTCATGCCTTTTGGGCTGACTAATGCACCAGCCACTTTTCAGGGTCTTATGAATCACATTTTCAGGCCTTTTTTGAGGAAGTTTGTACTTGTCTTTTTTGAGGACATTCTGGTTTATAGTTCAACCATAGAAGCTCATGTGTTGCATCTGCAACAAGTGTTTGAATTTATGAGATAGCATACTCTTGTGGCTAAACTCTCCAAATGCGACTTTGGGACTACCAAGGCGGAGTACCCACGTCATTTTGTGGCTACAGATGGTATATCCACTAATCCTAGAAAGGTGAACATGGATTGGGCTGCCCCTACTAATATTAAGGAGCTGAGGAGTTTCCTGGGTTTGGCAGGGTATTATAGAAAATTCATATAGAAGTATGCCATAGTTGCTAAGCCTTTGACTCAGCTGCTCAGAAAAGGAGAGTTTGTGTGGATAGAAGAGGCTACAGAGGCCATGAATAGATTGAAGTTGGCTCTAACTTCAGCTCCAGTATTGGGTTTTCCTGATTTTTCCAAGTCCTTTATAGTAGAAACTGATGCCTCTTCTTTTGGAATAGCTACTGTGTTAAGACAGGGTAAGCAGCCTTTGGCCTTTTTGAACAGAACTTTGGGTCCTAGGTGGCAGCAGCTATCAGTTTATCAAAAAGAGTTGTTGGCTATGGTTCATGCAGTCAAAAAATGGAAGCAATATCTCAGTGGCAGACCATTTATCATTATTACTGACCAGAAAAGTTTGAAGTGGCTGTTGGAACAGAAGGTTTCCACACCTTTTCAGCAATTCTGGCTCTCCAAGCTCATGGGTTTCCAGTATGAGATACATTACCGGAGTGCAATTGAGAATACAGTGGCAGATGCTTTATCAAGGGTGCAAGGCGCTGAGGTGTTACCTTTAGCTGGATCTTCTATCCAGTCTAATGTTTTGGACCTTATCAAGGCAAGTTACCAGTTGGATCCTAACATCCAGCAAGTGTGGGAGCAACTGCAGCAAGGGAACAAAGTAGCTCACTACAGCCTGCAGGATGGTTTACTTAGAAAGAAAGAAAGGTAGGTTAGTGGTTGGTCCTGACCTGGCATAAAAAACTCAGATATTGTAGTGGGTACATGACTCTCCCTTTGGGGGTCATTCTGGAAGAGATGCTACCTTAAAAAGACTTAAATCTCTTTTTTGTTGGAGGGGTATGACTAAGGCAGTCTAGTCTCATGTGAGGCAGTGTGTTGAGCCCCCTCCTATTCATTTACCCTACATACCTGGAGAAACTCAGGTTGAGGCTGTGGATAGGACAATGCAGAGAAGAGAAGCTATGATTCAAATGCTCAAGTTTTTTCTATTGAGAGCTTAACACAGGATGAAGGTTCAAGCTGATAAACATAGGTCTGAAAGCGAATTTACTGTTGGCAATTGGGTCTAGCTCAAATTGCAACCTTACAAGCAGCAGTCCTTACAATTCAGGCATAACCAGAAATTAGCCCGCAAGTTTTATGGGCCTTTTCAGGTCGAGGCTAAAGTTGGCAAGGTGGCTTACACTTTAAAGCTTCCAGCATCTGCCAAATACACCCCACCTTTCATGTGTCTCAATTGAAGCTGTGCAAAGGGGTTTTGCCAAAAGAACCTCATATTCTTGGTTGGATGCAAGGTAAGGATGTAGAAACTTCTCTAGTACCTGTTGTTGTACTGGACAGGAAGCTAGTCAAGAAGGGAAACAAGGCTGTAGCAATGTTTCTGGTTCAGTGCGAAGGGCAAAATCCCGAAGATGCCTCATGGCAAGATGCAGAAGATATGGAAGGAAGTTTCCAAACTAGGCCATCTGGACTGGATAGCTGGCAATTTTGGAAATGGGTTATGGGTGCATTTATGTTGCATTACATTTCTGTCATTTGTTTGCATTGCATTTTTGCTACATTTTTGTTATTTCCTCTAAGGGGAGTCTTTTTTTTCTAAGGGGGAAGAAAAGCTGTTACAGGATATTCACAGCTCTCAATCATGTGCTAATCACATGAGTTGGTTAGAGGGTTGTTAGAATAACTAACTGAAGAGTTAGTTATATTAGCTGGGAAAAGGGTGCTGCCAGTGATTCAAAACGCGGATTCGGTCGCGGTTGCGGTTTCGGTTTCGGTCGCGGTGGCGCGGGCACGGTATGATATGCTTGTTGCGGAACGGATCGTGGTTGTCGCGGCGTGAAATGGTCCACATAGTGCTTTTTCGGTTGAATTTGTACTTTTTTAGCTTTGTACTACAATTATGTAAGTAATTGTATTATTAACATAATTTTTGGTCATATTTGTAGACGAAGATCATTTATAACCATTACCCATTAATGCCTTGAGATTAATTAAAAGTTTGAATTTATATGCTAATATTAACTGAATATGAAATGAATTAAACTATATAAACAACTTACTATGAATAACTATATAAACAACGTACTATGAAATGAATAATTAATTAAACTATATAAACAACTTACTATGAAATGAATAAATATTAAAAACTAATGCAACCTTAGAATCATAATTTGAAGCAAAAAAAAAAAAAAAGAAACCCTTACAAATTACAGCTTGATTGAAATGAATAAATATTAAAAACTAATGCAACCTAAGAATCATAACTTGAAACAAAAAAAAGAAAAAGAAACCCTTTACAAATTACAGCGTGATTCACGCGTCCACTTGAAGCTTCCACCGGAAGCCCCCCCGACTCTTACCCGTCAAAATTATGCACGGCTTCTTGGGTTCTTCCTCACCAAAACGCATACAGCTTCTCTCTCTTCTCTCTCCTTTGGGTCAGCTGCTCAGCTCAATTTTGTTCTGGCCTTCTGGGTTTGCTTCGTTGCCTCTGTTCGTCTCTCTCTCGATCTGCTTGGCTACTCTGCTCTCTCTCTCTGTTCCTCTGCAACGAATCTGGGTGCTTGAATGCTGCTTTCTCTCTGTTCCTCTTCAACGATTCTGGGCCTGCTCGAATCCTTCAGAACCTCCAATGGTGCTTGACTTCTCCTGCCCGATTCTGGGCAATAAAGCAAGCAAATTAGTCCTCTTCAACGAAGGTATGTCAAAAACATGCAAATAATTTGTTAAGTTTGTAGATTTGTGGTTTTTGCTCTGGTTTGTTTGTCTTCAACCTGAAAGTCACCGAATTGTCTTTTTTTTGCCCGGTTCACTCGTCCGTTCCCCGTTCCGATACGGATGGAACGGCCGTTCCACAGTGACACGTTCTAGCCATCGAGTTTTCGCCCAAACTCGGAACGCCAAAGTGAAAAACCGCGTCAACTCGGCCGTTCCGGCCCGGAACGGCCGAGTTTTGAATCCCTGGGTGCTGCATTGTTGGATTAGATTCTCCTATAAAACGAGGGAGCTTCTCCTTGTGTAAGCATGATTTTAATGAATGCAAATATCCCTTCCACCATCATTTTCTCTCTCTTACCTCCCTCTGTTCTGAGCTATCACCTTCTGGATTCAGCTCAGTCTCACTCTCGAAGTTCCCTTTCTTCACCAAATCTGGGTAACTTCCTGAGCTGTAGGCTAACAAATGCTTTTGGTAGGAAAGTTAAAGAGAGAAGCGTCTTATTGATCCCACATGCGATTCTTTGGACGATTTGGCGAGAAAGAAACAAAAGAGTCGTTGAAGGAGAGGGGATGCCTCTTCAACGAATCCAAGATATTATTATCAAGACTCTTTTTTTTTTCTGGGATAATGGGAACTTTTGTCAATCTTCTTTTGATGTAATTGATTTTGTGGATAGGTTCCATCGTGGGTGTACATAACCTTAGTTTGAAAAGGCGCAGGTGAGGCGCGCCTAGGCTGGCGCCTCACCCACACCCAGGCGAAGCCCATTCCGGATGCCACGTGAGGCGTACTTCTCATGGCGCCTCACTCCGAGGCGCAAAGTGAGCCAGGCGCGCGCCCAAAAGATCTTAAAGTTTCCTTCTTAAAAAAAAAAAAAAGAGAACTGCAAAAGAATACTTCAAAGTTGGCTTTGGCTGGCTTCTTCAATCCTCTCAACTCGACCCTTCGAAACCCTAGAGGCCTCAATCATCTTAGTCGAAGCCTTGATCTCCTTCCATCAGGTAAGTCTTTGCTTTCTCTTCTTCTCTTCTTCGTCCTGCTGTTCTTCACTTCGTCCTGCTGTTCTTCTTGTTCCCTGCCACAGGACATTGGCCGGCCATGGCTGTGTCCTCTTTTTCTCCTTTTTTTTCCTTGTTTTTCTCTCTCCCTTAAGCTCTCATTCTCTCTTTCGGCTTTGTCTGTCCCTGATCGAGCCATTTTCATCTGCTTCTGGTCTCTGTTTTGCGTGTTGCTGCTTTCCTCCTCTGTTCTGTCTTTCGGCCTTCTCAGTTCTCTGAGGTTCTGTTTTAATTTTTATTTTTTTGTGGGTCTGTTGGTGCTCGGCGGCTGGGGCTTTGTGTGTTAGAAATGTTAGGGTTTTTTTTTTTAATTTTTTAAAAATTTGCAACAATGTAATTTGTTTTTGGTCAGTGGGCACTGCCCACTGCCAGGCAATTTGTGTGTGTGTGCGCTATTCTTTTGTCCTTTTTTTTTTTTTGGGTGGGAAAAATGCAATTAGTGATTAGTGCCTCACTAACTATTTGTTTGATTGCTATGGAATTTTAGTTTGAGAATATTGTCATGCTAAATTACCGTCTTTTGCGTGTGTTTTTACTTTTTAGAATGTTGTCATGCTAAATTACCGTCTTGTGGACTATTTGCGATACTTTTGGTACTTATATTGATGTCCAATTGTTCTTTGATGCCACTATTTTACTCAATTATCATAAATAAGTCATGAAAATTGTTTTCAAACCTTTTTTAGCTTAAAAAAGGTTCGCGTCCTTGAGGTGCGCGCCTTCGCCTTGCGCCTCGGGACCCTTTGCGCCTTAGTGCGCCTCGTGCTTTTTCAAACTAAGTACATAACCCTTTTGGGTACCTGCGTGCATCCATCCCTTTGTATAGTTTTCAGTTTAATATATTTTACTCTTTTTCCTTATCAAAAAAATGGAGTTAAGTAAAAAATAAAACTATGTTCCTATTGTTATGGTATGAAAATGCCAGTGATATGGAAAATTGTTCTTTCTCATACCATGTGATAATCACATGTTACCTCTGAAGGACTTGATGATTGGAACACAACTTCTAGTCAGCTTGTTGTTATAAGTAGGTCAGTAACAAAATTTTTCCCTTTATGGTTGATTGGTCTTTAAAATCTGCCTGCTTGGTATCCTTGTTCGAGTGAGGGTAAAGTTGTGTTTATGCACCCCTCCCAAATACACCTAGTGGAAAGGTTCTCACTAGACAGTGGTCGTTGTAACAATTAAGAATGAACTCTGAAATACTATGCAAGTATCTGTTTTCTTCATTAAGAACATGCATAATATTGTCATTTCTGTGTTCTCAAATTTTGGAATGTGAAAGTTTCATATATGTTCTGGTAAGAATCATGGCTTAGTTTAGTATAATTCACTGCATCCTTTTGTGCTTCTCCTATTGTGCCAGTATTTATCTTTTGTATATTGCTTGTCTTTCAGGGCCATAAAGAATGGGTCACAGAGGTAAATGTCCTAGGAGTAGTTGAGCATCCCCACCTGGTCAAACTGTTGGGTTATTGTGCTGATGATGACGAAAGAGGAATTCAACGGCTTCTTGTTTATGAGTACCTGCCCAATGGAAGTGTGGAGGACCATTTATCTTCCCGATCACGCACCCTGCTCCCATGGCCAATGAGAATCCGAATAGCACGAGATGCTGCTCGTGGTTTAGCATACCTTCATGAGGAGATGGATTTTCAGGTAGCTTCTCCAAAATCAAACTATCACTTGTTTCCCTTAATCTGATCGAGTTCGTCGTTGGGATGCTCTCTTTTGGGTCCTCCATTGAGCAAATTTTTCGTTAGTTATGTTTTTTTATTGCCTTCTCACAATACTAAATTCAGCTGCATGTATCAAACTTCGACTATCATTTGGCTTTCACAGATTATCTATAGGGACTTCAAATCATCAAATATACTTCTAGATGAACAATGGAATGCAAAGTTGTCAGATTTTGGGCTTGCAAGGCTAGGGCCACCAGAAGGATTGACACATGTCTCAACTGCGGTATGTATCATAAATGGCATGTTCTTTTGTTGGCTGCATTTCAGTCTTATTTTGGTATATTTTGAATTTCCATTAAAAAATTGGGTGCTCAAATATACATTTGGCATCTGCAATTGCGGAGCATGATATTTACAACCCATTCTGCTCTTTTTCGATGTTATTGTTAAGTCTATCTTAGTATTGCTGGTTTAGTAAGGAGAGAATTATGATCTGTCAGTTTAATATATTCCCTGGCAGTATTTGCTTGAATGTTTGTATTTTATCACATCACTTAAGGGTGCGGAAAAGGCCAGGTACATCTGTCTAGCATGGTTCAACTCTCTCCTAACCTGTTAAATTCTGATAGTGATTTTATAGCATCCATTTGTGAGCTGTATCTGACTGAGGGGAAACCAAGGTACTTAATGGACAGAGTCTCAATTATTTATTTAATTTACATTTAACTTTTTGATAAGAAAAACCAGATCTCAATTTTGAAGCGCACAAGTCCCTGAATCCAGTTTCTGTATTCGTGTCAACCCCAAAAAGCCATCATTTACTAATTTCATTCTGTGTATCTTTATCAAGTCGACAAAAGAAACATTCACAATTGTATTGAATTCTCATGTACAAGAGTTTCTGAAAATGGAGGTTTTGGGGGGGGGGGGGGGGGGGGGGGAGCACCTTCATCAGAGTCTGAACAGACTGCATTTCTTCTCTACACCAATGATTCATGTCATCTGATGATGATTGTGTTTATTGCTTCTTTAGCATGCTTGAATGGGTAAGCATTGAAGGGTTCTGCTCTTGACAATAAGACAGATGCGAAATTCACTGCCAAATCTTGTACGGAGCTTTCTTGCTCTTGATGTTCCCCAACTCTCTGGTTGAGATAGTGATTTCCTAATGATGATTTGGAAGACTACTCATTCAAAAGCCCCCCCCCCCTTTTGCTGTGTGGTAGACAGCTCAAGACAACATTTTGACTCATGATAATCTGCAGAAGCGGGGACAAATTTTGTTTAATAGGTGCTTTATGTGCAAGGGGGATCTTCTATCCACTAACCATTTGCTAGTTCGTTGCACATCAGCAATGATTTGCTTGGGCCATGCTTATATTGTAGTTAGAAGTGTCAAACAAAAAGTTATTGGCTCTGGGAGGGGGATTTGATTGAGATGTCAAATACAATGCTATTCGAACCATTTCTTACCCTATTTTTGGATTATATGGATGGAGAGAAACAAAAGTCTTTGATGTGCTGAAGTTTTTCTTGAGCGCATCTAGAACAAGTGGTGAACGCATTGAGAACAAGTGGTTCAAGAGGGTGATGTATCTCCCAAGGGTTAAGCTTAAAGTCAATTCAAGAGTGTAAGTTGAACCATGATTATGATCAAGCGACAAATTCAAACTCATTTTTGAAAGAAAACAAGTGAATCTGAGGATAAAGTGAAAGATATGAACTTAACTCACCCAAATGAATCCACACCTGTAGAGTCAAGAGCAATCCACACCTGTAGAGTCAAGAGCTAGACTTAAGGGGATTGATGGATACATATATGATATATCACCACCAGCAAACACCTCAAGGGTTCATTCAAACTAGGCTCCTTAGATATAGCAAAAGCACCACTAAGAAGCTTGATTTGGACCTGATCACCACTCTAAGGAACCAACTTAGAGATACAGCACTTAGGAATTTAACACAAGAGAATCCACCCTTGCAAGAGAGTTTTCACTCAAGCTTTTCTTTAAAATTCATCAAGTTATGCTTATAAAATGAATGGCTAGGCTATTTATAATGACACGCCTAAGCCCTTTCCTCCCTCACTAGGTAACCTTTAGGAGGTTACTTAATGATTAGGAAACTCACTAAGTATACTTATCTAAATTACATAGTTTGTCTCTAAACTATGTTAAACATGAACAAAGAGCTTAATAACTAACCAAGTGATTAACTAAACTCTTTCCTTGATGATCCTTGGTTGATTAGTCATGTTTTCCTTCCTTTGAAGGATTTCTCCCACGGCTGCCACCACAAAAGAGCAAGGCTTGTACATGCATGGCACCTCATGCCATGGTGTCCGAATGTTAGCTTGCAAAATGGCTCATTCTCCTTAACCCTTGTGGCACTCTCTCCATAAATGAGTCATACAGTGACTGAGCATTACTAGGCAGTCAAGCAAGCACAAAAGTTGGTGAAGGAAACCCACCTAAGAGGGTAAACCTCTTAGGCTAAGCAATTGGCTAATAAGGTGCCATGTGGGCCGGTTTTTGCTCTCCTTGGGCCACCTCATTTTGTTGAGTAATCTTAGGTTTCCTTCCATGGGGGGAAACCTCAGGATGTCTATAATCCCCCCCCCCATTTGAGAAATCTGGATTTGCACATCATTGACAGGCTCAATTAACTTGATTAATCCAACCGTGCAGTTTTAGGCGCTAACCGGGTCGCTCGGCAAAATGGGTTGAACTGGATGGCTTAGCTTGCTTGTCTTGGACCTTGCTAGACATGCTTGGATTCTTGACATCCTAAACTAACTAGCAAAAAAAGAATTACGACATTTGGATGTCATTTACTCTAGAAAATAATAAAAACAGAACCGGGTACAATCTGTCTCAACCGGGCAGTTTGGACAGTCCGGATGTAAACACTGATTTGGATGTGCAAATGAAGTCCAAATGAGCTGAAACTTGTTTTGTTGGAAAGCGAACTTTTTGAACTTGAAACGCATGGCAAAATATTTGACTTAAACCTCAAAGGGGCCTAAGTAATTAAGCACTCAAAAACCGGGTATGTTGCTGGTCCCGGGACCTTCTCTTTCAAGTCCTTTGACAGTTTGGACGAAAATACTTAATTTAAAACTGATTTAATTGCATAATTAAGTTTCCTAGAATGTCAATAAGCTCTCTTATCTAAGAAATTAAATTTAAATTAAGTTTAAGTTGATGAATCAACTTAAAACTGAAACAGTTTCAAAAAATGATTAGGGCTAATTGAGGATTGCATGGGCTAATATCCATCATCCTCCCCTTGTTAGAAAAAATTTGTCCTCGAATTTAAGCCGTTAAATCTGGCTGAAATAACACCAACCATTAAAATAAACGTGGTTTGATTCGAAATTGGTGGTAATTACTTGGATGGTTAGGGGCTGTTTGAGATGGCTTACCACAATTAGGAGTTTGGAAAAGATTGTTAGGGTGTGGGTGGGCTATGGCATGTAAATTGAGCTTTTCCACCATGCCTAGTGATACCGTATTAGCACAACTTCCCCCGTCAATTATCAGAGAACACACCATCCCTTGAATAGTACATCTTGAATGAAAGATGTTTTCTCTCTATTCATCATCACCTTCTTTGAGGTTACTTAGATTTTTCCTCAAAAAAAGCATTTCACCCTTGTCAGGTTCCTCCATAACTTCTTCTGAATCCGCTTGCAACACCGCTTCTTACTCCTTTTCTTCTTCACCATAGTCATCAAAGATGGGAGGTAGATCAAAGTCAACCTTATTATCTTCATGACTCTGGTCCACTTCATTTGAGATAAAGGGTTGTTTAGCTTCCCTTTTCATTTCAAGCTTAAAGGAGTGTAAATCATCTCTCAATTGTTGTATTGCAAGGTCCAGATGATGTGTTTTGACGTCAAGGGAGTCAATCTTGATGCCAAGGGAGTCAGCTTCATGTTTCAACTTGTTAACTTTCTAAGTGACATGACACTTGGATTTTTGAGAGGTGACTTTTGTGTTTAGGGTTTGTGTTTGAGGGCGTATATGGAGGCTCGGAGTTCAGGCAAGGATTTGAACTTGCTCTGATACCAAAATTGATGTATCTCTCAAGGGGTAAGTTTAAACTCAATTTAAGAGTGTAAGTTAAACCATGAAAGATTATGATCAAGGGACAAATTCAAACTCACTTTTGAAAGAAAACAAGTGAATCTGAAGATAAAGTGAAAGATATGAACTTAACTCACCAAAATGAATCCACAAGTGGAGAGTCAAGAGTTAGACTTAAGGGGATTGATGGATACAGATATCACCACCACCAAACGCCTCAAGGATTCATTCAAGCTGGGCTCCTTAGATACAGTAAAAGCACTACTAAGAAGTTTGATTTGGACCTAAGAGATCACCATTCTAAGGAACCAACTTAGAGATACAACATTTAGGAATTTAACACAAGAGAATCCACCCTTGCAAGAGAGTTTTCACTCAAGCTTTTCTTTAAAATTCATCAAGTTATGTTAACAAAATGAATGGCTAGGCTATTTATAATGACACGCCTAAGCCCTTTCCTCCCTCATTAGGTAACCTTTAGGAGGTTACTTAATAATTAGGAAACTCACTAAGTATACTAAATTAAATTACATAGTTTGTCTCTAAACTATGTTAAACATGAACAAAGAGCTTAATAACTAACAAAATGATTAACTAAACTCTTTCCTTGATGATCCTTGGCTGATTAGTCATGTTTTTCTCCCTTGGAAGGATTTCTCCCACGGCTGCCACCACAAAAGAGCAAGGCTTGTACATGCATGCCACCTCATGCCATGGTGTCCGAATGTTAGCTTGCAAAATGGCTCATTCTCCTGAACCCACGTGGCACTCTCTCCATGAATGAGTCATATAGTGACTAAGCATTACTAGACAGCCAAGCAAGCACAAAAGTTGGTGAAGGGAACCCACCTAAGAGGGTAAACCTCTTAGGCTAAGCAACCGGCTAATAAGGTGCCATGTGGGCCGGTTTTTGCTCTCCTTGGGCCACCTTATTTTGATGAGTAATCTTAGGTTTCCTTCCATGGGGGAAACCTCAGGACGTCTATAATCCCCTCATTTGAGAAATCTGGATTTGCACATCATTAACTGGCTCAATTAACTTGATTAATCCAACCGTGCAAGTTTTAGGCGCTAACCGGGTAGCTTGGCAAAATGGGTTGGACTGGATGACTTAGCTTGCTTGTCTTGGACCTTGCTGGACATGCTTGGATTCTTGACATCCTAAACTAACCAGCAAAAAAAGAATCACAATATTTGGATGTCATTTACTCTAGAAAATAATAAAAACAAAACCGGGTACAATCTGTCTCAACTGGGCAGTTTGGACAGTCCGGATTTAAACAATGATTTGGATGGGCAAATGAAGTCCAAATGAGCTGAAACTTGTTTTGTTGGAAAGCTAACTTCTTGAACTTCAAACCCATGGCAAAATATTTGACTTAAACCTCAAAGGGGCCTAAGTAATTAAGCACTCAAAAACCAGGCATGTTGCTGGCCTGAACCCGGGACCTTCTGTTTCAAGTCCTTTGATGGTTTGGACGAAAATACTTAATTTAAAACTGATTTAATTGCATAATTAAGTTTATTAGAATGTCAATAAACTCTCTTAGCAAAGAAATCAAAGTTAAATTAAGTTTAAGTTGATGAATCAACTTAAAACTGAAACAAGTTGAAAAAATGATTAGGAGTAATTGAGGATTGTATGGGCTGATGTCCATCAGAGGGGTGTTCAAAAGTATCCACAACCAATTATCCGAACATAAAAGCCCGCTACTCAAACTGAAATTTCCCATTGAGCTCTTTGAATTCCCTATCGTGTGTGCATATATACTGTTTCCTTATCCTGAAAAAGCAGTAGTCAATTCCATCCGATGCAATAAATTTTCACGTCATTCGTTGTAGTATGGAATTTTGCCGCTGTGCAAACTTCAGAAGTCGAAACACATGTTCCATTCCCAAAGCAACAAGGAGAGTTAAGTGGCCTTGAAAGAAACCATGCATGCAGCCATCTGTGTTCTCATAAGTCTATTCATTGCCGCTTGTGTCTTATCAAAGAACAGAATAACCTGTCTTAAAGAATCCTCTTATCGACAAAACATATGGGATGCCTTTGTTCTCCGTAGCAATTTTCTGGATTCGATATTCCTCCACACCCTCTCATAGATGCTGCCATAACATGACTTGAAGCAGTGGAACGACAAACCTATAGCAGCTCTGCCAAGGTCTTTATCCAAGGATTTGTCTAATTGGTGTTCTTGTCAGTGGCACATACTTCAAGAACTGTAGGTGATTGCTTCTTTCCCAAGTCAATCATATGTGCTCAGGTGCTAGTCGTATTTTGATTTTTGTTCTCGAACTGCTGAATTAACCCAACCTGTGTTTATAGAACTAGTTGGTGCCTCTTTGCTAACAGTCAGGATTTCCTTGTCATGGTTCCCGTGCAGTATTCGGTGATGCTAATATCTATTGGGAGGATCTGCAAAGATGCAGGAATGCGTATGAATTTTCCATGTCGGTGTTAATTAGTGGATTATTGAAGGAGTATGTGTATTGTTTGCGAATTTCTAGCCCCTGCACCTATTTTTGGTAGTCGATATCAACTGTTCCACGATTTGTTAACTAATTAAGGTTGCGCTTATGCAGGAAGAATATCTTCTTGCATTGCCCTTGCATTTGCTTCTAATTCTATATAATCGTTATCGTTTTTCAGATCTTTTTGACCGCTGAAACCGTATAGGAATTCAATTGTGTGTTGGGGCTTGCAGGCTGACGAAGTGTGGCTAAGATTACCTTTCCTGCTCTATGTTGGATACTAGGGTCATGTGTCTATAGTGATTTTCAGTTGTGAAAGAAGAGAAATCCAAATCTGGTTCATTTAACATGTTCATAAATCATGCGCCTAACGAGGCATATGCCTTGCTGGAAGCCATGCCATCTAACCACCTCTACCCTGCAAGGGGATGAGAATGGATCGATGGGCTTTGGCCCATCTTTGTTTTTACCTTAGTTTAAAAAAGCTCTCCTCCTCGGCGTGAGGCTACCGGGTCGGCGCCTCGGAGGGAATGAGGGGCGCTTCAAGGATGTGAGGCTATATCTTCCCTTTTTTCTTCTTTTTCTTAGCCATGCCTTTACCTTTTTTCTTCTTTTACTTCCTTGGGAGCTAAAAGGTGAGCTAAGCTTGTACCGTAAGTATGTGCATTGGGAACTACGATGATAAGATAACATATCTTAAGGTTATTTGCGGTGTTAGTAGTCATATTGATGTCTAATCACATTTTTAATGCATTTATCTAACTTATTTCTGCAAAATATGCTTTGTGAAATATGAAATACTTTTAAAAAAATTTTCGTAGAAGTGCGCCTCGCATCCATGATGCGTGCGCCTTCGTCTCGCGCCTTGTGCCTCACGCTTTGGGACCCTATGCGCCTCAGTGAGCCTCGTGCTTTTTAAAACTAAGGTTTTCCCCCTCATCACCAACTTGTATTCAGATCTATTACATGGCTAGTTAAAAACCAAAAAAAAAGAAAATGCTTATAGATCATTTGTACATACTATTCTGTAGCACTTTGTCCACTTTTGAAGCATAGACTAATGGATGGGCTGAAACTAGCTTGACTTTAGTAACAAATTTCCCCTTGAATCAAGATATGGCTTATTTTAAAGGCAAAGCCACCCATTAAACCTAAGGATCCACCAAGAATTGCATAAAGGTTAGGCCACCAACAATTCTATAAAGGTTCCACTTAAGACTTACCGTGTTGAACGCAAGGATAAAGATAACTTGAGACTTTGAGAGAGAAAGCTTGAAGCTATATTTTTCATTCATGTAATCTGAGTTTCAAACACTATAAAAGGCTCTTTTATAAGCCAAATACAAGTTGATTTCACCCCTCCCTCACGTCCACTTGCATAGCATAGACATAATGATGTCGTATCTCCTAAACAGTTCTATGGCAATGTGTATTCTAGGAGGAATAGGAGATTTCGTAATCTAGGGATTGTCTTTTAGGATAAAATCTTATCTTTCTATCTCTTAGATTATTTTAGTTATCGTAATCTTATCGTAATCTTCGGATTTATTTTCTATTCTGTTTTTTAGTTGTATTGATTCCTATATAAATCCCCATGTGCATTAGGGAAAGGCACGCTTGAATGAATTGAAATATACAGTTTTGAAAGTTCTTGTGTGAATTTTCTTAGTGTGGGAATTGTTCTTGGAGCATTCTATATCCCATAAAGTGGTAAAAAAACTAGCTAAAGAGATTAACCAAAACAAGGAAGATCAAATCCAGGCTTGGCACCTCTTATAGCTGATTGTTCAAGCAAGTTGCTGAGTCTATGCACCTCCTCCAAGGCTCCAACAGCCACTTTCCTCATTAAGGTAGACTTGGGAAGCTTGTAAGCTCATCAGATTGGCCAAAACATGGTAGAATTGCAAGTAGGAGCTGAAACTGTGGGATCTGCCAGTTTTGCTTTTGACCAGGTATAGCATTTTCTCCCAAAACTTGGTTGGTTCAAAGAAACTTCCTTTGGTAAATCTAGCCAAACTTTGGGGTCATATTTGATAATATTTTGGGCTTTTAATCAAGCCAAGACATGTGCAAAGTGAAGGGGGGAAGCATTAGATCCAAGCTGAGAAATAAGGCCATGCGCTGCGGAATTCTAGTTTGCATACTTGAATTGTCTGCCTGCCTGATTTAACTAACCAAAATGACCTCCAATCGACTTGCAACTTGATTCATATGAAAGATCACTTCTTAAAGTTGGGCTGGAATAACCTTGGCCAGTCGTGGAGTATAGACAAAAGTTGCCTCAAACTCAGGTTAGTGCACTGGCCAAAATGGCCAAGGAGATCAGAGCTTCTCTTTTAAACCACTTTTATTTTTGCCATGGGTTTATCCTCAGATGACGAGCTAAGTCTATAGGAGGGCTTTTGGCCTTCCCAAATGAGGAGAAAACAGCTCCTAAATGCTTAGTAGGGACCTTGAACTAGAGCTCCAAATCAGTGCATGGATTAAGCCCCTTGCATTTGAACTTTTGAGCACTAAGTAGGACTTGAGTGTCTTCTTGAGTGGGAATTGGCATAGCTCCTGCTTCATCCTCCCTTTGTTGATTGGGATTTTCCCTCAATTCATCAGCATCCTCTAGATAAGGTGGAAGATCCTCCAAATTGAAGGTAGATGACACGCCCATATCACCCGGTAATTCCGGCTATTGTGCATTATCATTTACCTTCTCAAGGACTTTAAAAGGAGTATCCCCTCGTGGCATAAGCTTGTTTTTCCTCCATTGGGGGCGGGGGTTCTTTCCTTCCTCAAGTGTAACCACACTAAGTCCCTACGTTTGAAGGTGAGGGCCTTGTGGTTCTTGTTTGCTCTGGCCTTATACATCTCATTAACCTTCTCAATCTTGGCCCTAATTTGCTAGTGAAGTTTCTTCATCTCCCTCGCCCTGTCTTAGGTCTCATGGCTCACTCTAGACTTAAGAGGAAGTGGTATGAGTTCAAGAGGAGTTAGAGGGTTGATTCCATAACATGATTCAAAAGGAGAGTGGTGCCGCAAAGGAAGGAGTGTGGTTATAATCGAAAGCATCATGTGGGAGCTTGAAATCTCGTTCCTTAATGTTGTGGCTTCCCAAAGTACCAAACCCCTAAGTAATGAAGCAAGGGTCTTGGTGGTTACCGTAGTCTCAACATCTGTTTAGAGATGGCGGGAGATACTGTAAAGGAGTTTAGTACCAAGTAGTCACCACAAACACCTCCAAAAGTGACTAAGAAACTTAGTATCCCGATTTGAAACAACACTCCTTGAAATACCATGAAACTTGGCGACTTCCTTAAAGCAAAGAGAGGCCACATGAGAAGCATCATCACTCTTCTCATAAGGAATGAAATGAGCCATCTGAGAGAATCGGTCTACAACCACCATAATAGCATCTTTTCCTCATTCTGTCCTATGGAGAGCAACTATGAAGTCCATGCTCACATCCTCCCAAGGATTATTCGGAATAGGTTGCGGGGTGTACAAGCCTTAATGAAATTGACTCTTGGCCATATGACATGTTAAACACTTGGAGATCACTTCATGCACGTCCTGTCCCATCTTTGGCCAGGAAAAGTGCTCCTTAAGCATATCACTAGTCTTGTTGATATCGAAATGGCCACCCAAACCTCCACCATGAACCTCCTTGACTAAGAGTTTCCGAGTAGGGCCCTTGGGAATACAAAACTTGTTTCCCTTGAATAAGGACTCTTAGAGAGTGCAGGCCTTTGCCCGCTACCTTCTTGATCATGGAGGTTGGGGTTAAAATCTTCATCCTTGTGGTAGAGCTCTTGGATGAATTAACGTAATAACCTTTGCTTCCATCACGACTAAAAGAGAATACTGCTTAGACAATGCATCCGCCACCACATTTGTGCTCCCCTTCTTGTGTCTAGTTACAAAGGAGAAGCTTTGTGAGAACTCAACCTATTTAGCATGCCTGTAATTGAGTTTATGTTGACCATTCAAGTACTATAGAGCCTTGTGGTCTGAATGTAGCACAAAATATTTTGGCCTTAAATAATATGACCAATGGTCAAGAACTCTCACCAAAGCATAGAACTCTTTGTCATAGGTGGAGTAATTCTTTCTTGAGTCATTGAGTTTGTCACTAAAGTAAGCAATGGGACATTGGTTTTGCATGAGGCAACCCCTATGCCCATTCCACTTGCATCACAATCAACTTCAAACACTTGATCAAAGTTGGGAAGAGCTCGAATCGGTGCTTCACATAGTTTGGACTTAAGTTTCTCAAAGGCATTTTGGACAACCTTTGTCTACTCACGTGAACCTTTCTTCATGCATTCGGTGATGGGGCCTTTAAAGGTGCTAAAACCTTTGATGACCCCCTATAAAAAGAGGTCAATCCATGAAAGCCTCTTACTTCGGTGATAGAGGTGGGAGTTAGCCATGACTTACTTCAACCTTACATTGATGCATTGGAGATGCCATTCTTTATAACAACATATCCTAAAAAGGTGACTTAGGGGGAGAAGAACTCACACTTTTTCAACTCAGGGGGAGCCTTTGAGCCCTTAGGGCCTTGAACATTTCTTCCAAATGTTGTAAATGTCTTCTTTGTTCTTTGAATAAACTAGAATATCATCGAAGTAGACCACAACAAACTTTCTAAGAAAAGGCGTCAAAACCTCATTCGTAAGCCTCATAAAGGTGATGAGAGCATTAGAGAGGCCGACTGGCATAACTAGCTACTCACAAAGTCCACCCTTTGTCTTGAAAGTCGTCTTCCACTCATCCTCTTCTCTCATTCTGATTTGGTGATGTCCACTTTTTATGTCAATCTTAGAAAAGGTAAAGCAGGCATGTAACTCATCAAGCATGTCATCAAGCCTTGATATAGGGTACCTATACATGATGATGATTATTTTTTTTTTTTTTCCTGAGCCTACCATCCACACACATGCAAAGAGAACATCCTTTTTAGTCACCAACAAAGTCGGAACCAAGCAAGGATTCATGCTCTTCCTTCCATAGACTTTAGCTATTAATTCATCAACTTGGCATTAGAGTTCCTTAGTTTCATAAGGGTTGCATTTATATGCTCCCTTGTTAGGGAGAGGGGCACAAAAAATGAGGTCAATTTGGTGCTAATGCTTCAGAGTGGGGAAAGGTCGGGGGTAGTTCTTTAGACTAGACATCTTGGTACAAGGATATGAGCGGGCTAACTGGTGGGTGTACGGCATCACTTCCTCACTTTTGTTGCTTTCAAGCATTAGTAAGGCTAAAGCTTGCTTGCCTTTGCTTAGAGCTCTCTGAACCTGTGTTTTACTCAAGGATTCAAAATGCGGTTTCGGTCGCGATTTCGGTTTCGGTCGCGGAACGGCAAAATCGCTCTAATACGGTAATTATATTCCATATCGCGGCTATCGCGGTATGTAAACGCGGTTCACCTAACTCCAAAACCTTTCCAATGTGGCCGTTTTGGCGCGGTTCGACCACATTTTGAATCCATGGACTTTTACTTATCATGAGAAGGTCTCTCTTTTTCTCACTTCCCAACCCAGGGTTAATTTTGTAGACTTGGTTGGGTGCTAATGGGTTCAAGACAATCTTTTCTTTGCCAAGATACAATGTATATGCGTTTTTAAGGCCATCACGCAATACATGTATATCAAACTGCCAAGAACTCCCAAAAGAAGATGAGAAGCACTCATAGGTACAACACTATAAAGGACATTATCACAGTATTTCTTGCCAATTGAAAGGGCCTGATTTGATACCTTAATATCACCACTCTCATTGAGCCACTTCAAAGAATAAGGGTTGGGATGAGGAATGGTAGGAATTTCAAGCATTTCAATAAGAAGAGTAGAGGCTACATTGGTGCAACTCCTTTTATCTATGATCAAATTGCACGTCTTTTCTCGAATGGTACATCTTGAGTAGAAGATCATTTCCCTTTATGCCTTGTCAAAAGGAGATTCTTGGGCATGTAATTCCGTTCTTAAGAGAAGTAACTCACCCTTATCGGCCTTAAGATGAGTTTCCTTCATGGTGTTCGAATCTGCCTCATTGAGCTCTTCTTTTGCTTCCATCATTAACGAATTAACTTCCCCCATCTGGTGGATGGTCATAACTCTTTTATTAGGGCAATCATATTGGACATGTCCATACCCTTGGCATTTGAAGCACCTCTTGCATTCAAGCAACTCCCTAGGAGAAGGAAGGGCTATAGCTTTGCCTATCTACCCTTGATGAGCTCTCGAGTATAAGGGTGCTAGAGGACTTATAAGGAGCCCTTGAACTTGGAAAAATTTTGGCCAAAGGTTTAGTGAAAACCTTATAAGGAGCCCTGTCTTCTTTTTCTTTCGCTTTCTCACCTTAAAAGCAAGCTTGCAAACATCATCCAAGGTGCAATAAGGGTTTAACTCCTCCCTGCTAGTGATATGGGCATTTAACCCATTGGGAAACCTAGCCATGGTTTGTTCTTGGGGTTCATGAATGCCACCCCTAATGACGAGTTGTTCAAACTCCCTCATGTACTCGCTCACACTTAGGTTGTTTTGTTTGAGCGGGAATATCCCGTTGATGATGTCTTGTTTGTAATTTTCGGAAAAAACCTCTTGTTCATGAGGCTTTTAAGTTTCTCACAAGATTTGATCCTCCTCTTGTTAGCTCTGCCTATTTGCTTCTTAGGTTTTTCAAACCACAAGGAAGCATACGTCATGAGTTTGAGGCCGGCTACCTTGAAGCTTGTCTCATTGTTATAGACTTTAGCCTCAAAGGTTCTGTCCCAGGCTTATACTCACTCCAAGTACTCATTCGGATTTAGGTTGCTATCAAATTCGAGAGGTTCCACTTTGATATCTCGAAAATCATTCGTAGGAGGTCTCCTGGATCCCCTTCTGGGATGATTCCTCAAGCTAGCATCTCTTGGGTACTCATCCTCCTCATCTTAATGGTCACTACACTAGGTTCATGTGGGCATCTTGTCCACCACCTCGAAAGGTGGTGAATTGTTGCCTACTGATTTGTCTCCCACGTTGTTGGAGAGCTAGAATGGCATTGTCTTGTATCATGGCATGGGCTTACTCCAAACTCATCCCCCTTGGCTCGAAAGGTGGTGAATTGGACAGAAAGTTGCTCAAGTTGCCTACTGATTTGTCTCCCACGTTGTTGGAGAGCTAGAATGGCATTGTCTTGTATAATGGCATGGGCTTACTCCAAACTCATACCCCTTGGCACCCTAGCTGGGCGGGGAGGGGTAGCAGGAGAGGAGAGTTGTCATCATTTGACATGATGAAAGGGACAAGGAAAGGAGACGGTGCAGGATGGGGCTGTTTGTGGAGCTTGGTTCTTTGTGGCTGGTTTTTGTATTTGGCTTCGGGTTCTCTTATAGCCACGTGTTATAAAAGAAGAAAGAAGATAAAAATAGAAAGGAATTGTGCAATAAACTCAAGCAGCCAACCTCGATTTTGCTGTGATACCAAATGAAGCGTACACCAATGGATGGGCTGAAACTAGCTTGAGTTTAGTAACAAATTTTTCCTTGAATTGAGATATGACTTAGTTTAGAGGAAAAGCCACCCACTAAGCCTAAGGATTCACTCGGATTGCGTAGAGGGTAGGCCACTATTCTATGAATGTTCCACTTAAGAATCGCCGTCTTGAACACAAGTATAAAGAGAACTTAAGGTTTTCAGAGAGAAAGCTTGAAGATGTATTTTTTATTCATGTAATCTGATTAACACACACTACAAAAGGAGCTTTTATAAGCCAAATACAAACTGATTTCACCCCTTTCACCCATCGCTCACATCCACTTGCATTGTACAGCCATAAAATGGTTAAAAAAAAAAAAAATAGCTACGAAGATTAAGCAAAACAAGGAAAAGCAAATCTAGGCTTTACACCTCTTATGGCTGATTGTTCAAATTCCTGAGTTTATGCACCTCCTCTAAGGCTCCAACAGTTACTTTCCTTATTAACGTAGACTTGGGAAGCTTGTGAGCTTATGAGGTTGGCCAAAAGAAGGTAGAAATGCTAGTGGTGCCGGAACAGTCAGTTCTGCCCAGTTTAACTTTTAACTAGGTGAAGCATTTCCTCCCAAAACCTAAACTCCCATGGTTATATCTAGCCAAACTTTAGGGTCATATTTGATAATATTTTACTGCTAATCAAATCAAAGAGATGTGCAAAATGGAGGGGGAAAGCATGAGATCCGAGCTATGAATGTAGACCACAACAAACTTTCCAAGAAAAGGCGTCAAAACCTCATTCGTAAGCCTCATAAAGGTGATTGGAGCATTAGTGAGGCCGACTGGCATAACTAGCGACTGACAAAGTCCACCCTTTGTCTTGAAAGTCGTCTTTCACTCATCCTCTTCTTTCATTATGATTTGGTGATATCCACTTTTCATGTCAATCTTAGAAAAGATAAAGGAGGCATGTAACTCATCAAGCATGTCATCAAGCCTTGATAGAGGGTACCTATACTTGATGATTATGTTGTTTTTGAACCTACTATCCACACACATGCAAAAAGAACATCCTTTTTAGGCACTAACAAAATCGGAACCAAGCAAGGATTCATGCTTTTCCTTACATTGACTTTAGCTATTAATTCATCAACTTGGCATTAGAGTTCCTTTGTTTCTTGAGTGTTGCATTTATATGCTCCCTTGTTAGGGAGAGGGGCACCAAAAATGAGGTCAATTTGGTGCTAATGCTTCAGAGTGGAGAAAAGTTGCGAGGTAGTTCTTCAGACTAGACATCTTGGTATAGGGATATGAGCGGGCTAACTAGTGGGTGTAAGGGCATCACTTCCTCATTTTTGTTGCTCTTAAGCATGAGTAAGGTTAATACTTGCTTGCCTTTGCTTAGAGCTCTGTCAGCCTGTGTTTTACTGATCATGAGAAGGTCTCTCTTTTTCTCACTTCCCACCCTAGTGTTAATTTTGTGGACTTGGTTGGGTGCTAATGGGTTCAAGACAATCTTGTCTTTGCCAAGATACAATGTATATGTGTTTTTAAGACCATCACGCAATATACGTATATCAAACTGCCAAGTACTCCCGAAAGAAGATGAGAAGCACTCATAGGCACAACACTATAAAGGACATTATCACAGTACTTCTTTCCAATTGAAAATGAGATAAGGGCCTGATTTGATACCTTAATGTCACCACTCTCATTGAGCCACTTCATAGAATAAGGCTTGGGAGGAGGAGTGGTGGGAATTTCAAGCTTTTTAATAAGAAGAGTAGAGGCTGCATTTGTGTAACTCCTTTTATCTATTATCAAATTGCACACCTTGTCTCGAATGGCACATCTTGAATAGAAGATCATTTCCCTTTATGCCTTGTCTAAAGGAGAGTCTTGGGCATGTAATACCCTTTTTAAGAGAAGTAACTCAACCTTATCGGCCTCAAGATGAGTTTCCTCCATGGTGTTTGAATCTGCCTCATTGAGCTCTTCTTTTGCTTCCATTATTAAGGAATTAACTTCCTTCATCTGGTGGATGGTCATAACTCTTTTATTAGGGCAATCATATTGGACGTGTCCATACCCTTGGCATTTGAAGCACCTCTTGCCTTCAAGAAACTCCTTAGGAGAAGGAAGGGATATAGCTTTGCCCTGTCTACCCTTGATGAACTCTCGAGTTTAAGGGTGCTAGAGGACTTATAAGGAGCCCTTGAACTTGGAAAGTTTTTTGGCTGAAGGTTTAGTGAAAACCTTATAAGGAGCCCTATCTTCTTTTTCTTTCGCTTTTCCACCTTGAAAGCAAGCTTGCAAACATCATCTAGGTTGAAATAAGGGTTTAACTCCTCCTTCCTAGTGATATGGGCATTTAACCCATTGAGAAACCTAGCCATGGTTTGTTCTTGGGGTTCATGAATGCCACCCCTGATGACGAGTTGTTAAAACTCCCTCATGTACTCACTCACACTTAGGTTGTTTTGTTTGAGTGAGAACATTCTGTTGATGATGTCTTGTTTGTAACTTTCGGAAAAAAACTCTTGTTCATGAGGCTTTTAGGTCTCTCACGAGATTTGATCATCCTCTTGTCATCTCTACCTATTTGCTTCTTAGGTTTGTCAAACCACAAGGAAGCATAAGTCATGAGTTTGAGGCTGGCTACCTTGAAGCTTGTCTCATCGTTGTAGACTTTAGCCTCAAAGATTCTGTCCAAGGCTTGTACTCACTCCAAGTACTCATTCGGATTTAGGTTGCTATCAATTTCGGGAGGTTCGATTTTGATATCTCAAAAATCATTCATAAGATGTCTCCTAGATCCCCTTCAAGGATGATTCGTCAACCTAGCATCACTTGAGTATTCATCCTCTTCATCTTAATGGTCACTAGGTTCATGTGGGCAGCTTGTCGACCTCCTCGAAAGGTGGTGAATTGGGCAGAAAGTTGCTCAAGTTGCCTACTGATTTGTCTCCCACGTTGAGGATGCATTTTCTTGCATCATGGCATGGGCTTACTCCAAACTCATACCCCTTGGCTCGAATGGTGGTGAATTGGACAGAAAGTTGCTCAAGTTGCCTACTGATTTGTCTCCCACTTGTTGGAGAGTTAGAATGGCATAGTCTTGTATCATGGCATGGGCTTACTTCAGACTCATAGCCCTTGGCACCCTAGCTGGTTGGGGAGGGGTAGCATGAGAGGAGAGCTGTCATCATTTGACATGATGAAAGGGACCAGGAAAGGAGATGGTGCAGGATGGGGCTGTTTCTGGACCTTGGTTCTTTGTGGCTGGTTTTTGTGTTTGGCTTGGGGTTCTCTTATAGCCACGTGTTACAAAAGAAGAAAGAAGATAAAAATAGTAAGGAATTGTGCAATAAATTCAAGCAGCCAGCCTCGATTTTGCTCTGATACTGAATGAAGCATATACCAATGGATGGGTTGAAACTAGCTTGAGTTTAGTAACAAATTTTCCCTTGAATTGACATATGACTTAGTTTAGAGCAGCGATTTGAAAATCAGCCGTTCCGGTTCGGAACGGCCGAGTTCACTCGGATTTACACATGGACGAATCGAAAAAGGCCGTGAAATTGGAATGAATCCCATTTCACCGAGAAACGGCCGCGACAATCGGGACAACACGCTGCACGGCCGAATGACTTGGTTTACACTTCAAGAAAATACATGTTCGATTGTTTGACATGACACAAGATTCCAAATCGGTGGGTGTTGAGAAAAAGCGTCAAAAATTCACACGAACAAGGCACGAACAAGGCATTTAGGTACACGATCTGTGGCACATTGGTCCGAATTTGAGGGAGGAAAGCAGGTGAGTGATGCTTGGCGGTAGGCCGATGGCCATGGAGGTAGTCGGGTGGAGAGCAGTAGAGAATGGGGGAGGAGTGGATGAAGATGAGGCGAAGGAGTGCGGTGAATTTGTGGGAAGCGAAGGAGAAGGCCAAGGACTGAAGGAGACGGCCAGACGGTTGGGCTGAGGAGTGACTGAGTGAGCAGGGCAAATTAGGAAATTATGCCTTTTAAGAGGAATGGGCATGCTTCCCTAGAATTCTAGTAGTTGTCTAAGTTTAATGATATATTTTTTTATAAATTTTGAAAATGCTTTGCTTTCGCCAAAACAAAGGATGGGCGGGCCATTAAATTTTTGGAGGAAGCTTAATTATTTAAATTCTAAATTGTTAAATTATTATTTGTTATTATACTTTAATCTTTGCAATACTTTAATTGTTAATAAATATTGTGAATGATGTTATTAATATTGTAAATTGTTAAATTGTGAAATATGTTAATTTTATCATATTTTATGTTAATTATATTAATTTTATGTTATTTATAATCATTTTATTTTTATATTAATTATGTTATTTGTATGTTATTTATGATCATGCTATTTTTATGTAAGTTATGTTATTTTATGTTAATTACGTTATTTTTAAGTTATATTTATGATAATTTTATGTTATTTATATGTTAATAAACTATTTCAATGCTGTACTGTTTGTACTACTCTATAACCTTACAATTTGCGTCAAAGCTTATATATACTATTTTGTTTGACTATTGTCAAAATTGACCGATTGTAATCTGATAACATGAGAAATATGCTACAAAATAATATTACTTAACGAATTGTGGTACTCAAATACAAATACAGATGACAAAATCAGCCATGTGAACCTCCTCACGCTGCGACGGACGCGATCTGTTCCGCGATCAGTGTGTTCGAACGCTCCCGTGTTAACGCGCCCGCATCCGCGTTTTAAATCCCTGATTTAGAGGAAAAGCCACCCACTAAGCCTAAGGATTCACTCGGATTGCATAAAGGATAGGCCACTATTCTATGAATGTTCCACTTAAGAATGGCCACCTTGAACACAGGTGTAAAGAGAACTTAAGATTTTGAGAGAGAGCTTGAAGTTGTATTTTTCATTCATGTAATCTGATTTTCAAACACTACAAAAAGAGCTTTTATAAGCCAAATACAAACTGATTTCACCCCTTTGCCCCTCTCTCACGTCCACTTGCATAGTACAGACATAAAGTGGTTAAAAAAAAAAAAAATCTAGCTAAAGAGATTAAGCAAAACAAGGAAAATCAAATCCAGGCTTGACACCTCTTATGGCTGATTGTTCAAACAAATTACTGAGTTTATGCACCCCCTCCAAGGCTCCAACAGTTACTTTCCTCATTGAGGTAGACTTGGGAAGCTTATGAGCTTATTAGATTGGCCAAAAGAAGATAGAAATGCAAGTGGTGCTGAAACAGTCAGTTCTGCCCGGTTTAACTTTTAACTGGGTGAAGCATTTCCTCCCAAAACTTGGGTGGTTAAAAGAAACTCCCTTGGGTATATCTAGCCAAACTTTAGGGTCATATTTGATAATATTTTACTGGTAATGAAGTCGGAGAGATGTGCAAAATGGTGGGGGAAGCATGAGATCTGAGCTATGAATGAAGGCCATGCGCTGGAATTCTGCACCATTTGCACACTTGAATTGTCTGCCTGATTTGACTGATCAAGTGACCTCCACTTGACTTGCAGCTTGATGCATATGAAAGATCACTTCTTAAAGTTAGGCTAGAATAACCTTGGCCAGTCATGTGGAGTATACGCAAAAGTTGCCTCAAATTCAGACTAAGTGCACTGACCAAAACGGCCAGGGAGATCAAAGCTTCTGTTTTGAACCACTTTTATTTTTGACATGGAGTACGAGTTAAGTCTATAGGAGGGCTTTTGGCCTTCCCAATGAGGAGAAAAACAGCTCCAAAATGCTTAGTAGGGACCTTGAACTAGAGCTCCAAATCAGTTCATGGATCAAGCCCCTTGCATTTGAACTTTTGAGCACTAAGTAGGACTTGGGTGTCTTCTTGGGTGGGAATTGGCCTAGCTCTTGCGTCACTTTTCCAGCTGTTGAAAAGTTGCGTTTGGCTTGTTTTTCACCTTGGATTGTTGTGGATGGTACTAAAATTTTCCCGTAAAACTGCGCTCTATTTTTCCTAGAATATTTGGCAGCCAAAATGTTTTTAGTCTAGGTTCCAAGAAAAGTAACTTAAGGCTACCGCATTTGAGTTCCCACCCTATCTAGAGGGGACTCTGGTCATGAACTTGATTTGAGGTCTATGGCATGATCAACATTATAAATACTACTCTGGTTATGGACTTGATTTGAAATCTATAGAATGATCAATATTGTAAATAGCATCATCTAATTTTCATCGGATCTGTACTGTACTGAACATCTTTGTTGTCTGTCTCAGGTGGTGGGAACAATGGGATATGCTGCTCCTGAGTACATCCGAACAGGACGCCTCACATGCAAGAACGATGTATGGAGTTATGGGATGTTCCTTTATGAACTTATCACCGGTCGGCCACCTATAGACAAACACCGCCCAAAGAGTCAGCAAAGGCTCATAGATTGGGTGAAACCATACCTCTCAGACATGAAGAAATTCGAGCAGATTGTGGACCGAAGGCTTGGTAGTGACTATCCTCTCAAGTCTGTTCACAAGCTATCAGTTGTTGCCAACCGATGCCTAGTCAGACAACCAAAATCTCGGCCTAAGATGAGCGAAGCTCTAGAAATGGTGGAAAGCATTATAGGGGCCTCAACCAACCTTGTGATTCCTCCGGTTCCAATTCAGGGTGTGGAGGCATCAGAAACATCAGAGAATCATGGAAGGAGAAGCACAAAAGGGTCAAAATCTAAGGAGAATGTTTGGTTGGCTCGATTACGTAGACTAAACAACATATTGAAGGCACGTTGATCTCGGTAGGATTCAGCAAGGCTTTTTACGGTGGAATATGGATGATGTTCCCTTACTATTTTTCGCATGTTTTATCTAGAACAATGAGCAACACCCCCCCCCCCCAAAGGAAAAAAAAGGCCATCCTGTGAGAAAAAGGGGGATACCCCGAAACAAAAAGTTTAAAGAAAACCCACGGTGAGAGAACCGCCATTTTGGGGGAACTGTATACAGGGGAGGAATTGCTTGCTATTGGGACCAGGTGAGGGATAAATATTGTATCTATCGTATGTTTTAACCAAAAGACGCTGGATCGTTGGGAGTAAATAGTGTTATTGGAATTGGAATGACCAATTTTTCCCCTCCAATGTTATGTCGATGGAAGTATGATAAGTACTTGGGACTGCTAATCATTGGTAAATGATTGTTTCAGGAATGTTATGCGGTTTAGCTTCAACAGCCAGAGTTCGACCCTGGATCTCACTGTTTTACTGTTTTGTTCTTTGGCTCTCTCTGTTTCGGATTTTTAAAAAGAATTGAGACATTTATTGTAAGGGCCCCTATTTTTCGACACTTATATTGTGGACTCGATATTATCGACTTAGCGACATGACATGATTTGTATTTTGGACCAAAGAAACTTTATTTTTAACGTGGACGGTGGAAATAGGGAGTGCATGCTACGAAAGCGTAAAAATTACTATATAAGATTGCTAGGTTCTATAGACCTGCGGCTGCCTAGTACTTTGCGCCTCCGCCACCAAAAGATATTTGAATTACGTGATACGGAATTTTCCGATGTGGCATGAAATGATTAGTTCATATACAAATTTACATTTAGTGCTTCAAAATGCAAATACAGCGACATGAAATGTAAATGCCATATACCATTTGCGTTTGCATTTTACATTTAAACAAGTATTCTCATAACCATATCATGCATGGAAAATCTAATGAGCTTTTAATAACAATAATCATCATGAGTTTAACAGAACATGGTATTTTGCTTTGGGAAGAAAGCCTTCCACACTGAAAATAGGTGATATATATATATATATATATATATATATATATATATATATATATACATACATATACATATATAT
>JAKOGI010000693.1:0-160000 GCA_029747015.1 Carnegiea gigantea
CTATGTGTGTGTGTATATGTTTATATATGTATATATTTGTCTGTGTGTATATATATATATATGTATATTCACCCTCCCTAAGTAAGTTGGTGGTCATTGAAATTTCTCGAAAAAATACATTTTTTTTAGAACTTTTTTAAAAAATGTAAATTATGCCTAAAATGATCAAATTCATTTTCCTATATTTGTGGATATGTGGTAAACTTTCTTTAAAATATTCTCACGGTTAGCATATCCTCTTGCATTGGAAATTTAAGAATTTCTTTTAGAATATTTCAATTTATGTAGAGTGTTTGCTAACTTGAAGTGAATCGGAAAGTTAATACAACGATGACAGGGAACTATATTTGAACTTTTGACTCTAGGGTCTATGTTTTATATATATTAACTCTTTCATTATTTCCAAGTCGTATGGACAAGCGTATGCTAAAATATTAGATGCATGCGTGTTTTTGTACTGATTACAAAGATTTCGTGTTTTACAAGCATCACATCAGTTGCAGCAATTGCTAGACTTAGGTCCCTCACTATCAGGTTTGAAAATTATAAAAAGTGCCCATCCATGAGGGAGCACTTAAGGCACATGTCAAACAAGATTAGTAAATTGGTTGAAATGGGCTATGAATTTACTAATGAGTAACAAGTTCATACCGTGATCCATTACTTACCGAATGACTGAGGTCGTATTAAGATGGTCTTGTCTTGAAATAAGTATATCCTTACTTTCGAGGACATTAGCCAATGACTTGAATTAGAGGAGGAGTGGTAAGAGGCTGCTGAAATGACAAGTACAGAAATCCACATGTCCACCTCTAGTTCAAGGAATGGTTCTAAAAGGAAGGACTCAGGGAACTAGATTGGCAAGGCTCGGTCAAATGAGGAACTTGAGCATGACCAATAAGGCAAAGAAGAATATACAAGGAAGAATGATTTAAAGCAAGCTAAGTGCCTCAACTTTGGCCAAATGGGCTAGCATGCTTATGATTGCACTGGGCCCAAAAGGGTATTTAGAAATATCTCTTAGTGACTTTTTTGTTGTGAGTTGTATTCTTCTTTCTGAAGTTAATCCTATGTGGATTGTAGGTTCAAGAATCTAAATCAAAGAATTAGGAACCAAGAAGCTTTATTGCGCTTCCAATGGGTTCTTATATGGTTTGATGGGGCCACATGTGGAGGCAACAACAATACAGTTGTTGGAGGAATCGAAACATGTAAGCTAGTCCTATATAGCAACCGATACCCTATCCTATGTGAAAACCAACTTGTGCCTAAAATTCATTGGAATAATGTCGCTACATAAGTTTTATTTGACTATGTTCATGGCATTAAAGCCTAGTTAGTTTTCTTTTAAGAACAGCTTTAGTTTTAGTTCTGCGTTATTAGAAATGGTTTGCTTGTAATGAATTGGATATTTGTTCCATTAATCCAAGTGTTTGTTTTTCCATATTTACATAATTATGATGATGTGAATGCTTATTTGTGATGTTAGACTGGATCATAAGGGTTAAAAGAACATATATGTAAAAGCTAGATTTGTTAGCAAACGTAAGTCGATTAGCTCACTTGCGAACATAGTCTAGTAGGAAAAACAACAAGAAAATCATTTAATTTTTAAAGGTTACTAAGAGCCTCATTTCTATTGCAGTTAAGTCATTTGAACATTTATAGCCCAATGAATGTGATGATAAGGTGTAGAGCATCTATGTTTCATCACATTTCACTTCATTTAATCTTATTTATTTGATCTCAGATGAGTCTGAAGCAATAAGTTGCTTTAGAAAATATGTGAGCTTAGTTGAAAACCAAATAGACCCAAAAGGTTAAGGCCTCAAAGACCAAATCATTACGAAGTATTTGTTGGCATTATCTTAATGGATATTGTGATGAAAATGGGATAGTTTATTAAGTAACTATCCCAAAGCATCTACAACAAAATGTTGTTGTGGAGAAAGAAATAAGAATGCTCTTTGATATAGTAGGATCAACAATTACACAAAAGTTGTAAAGCTTATATTAAGGAGATCTACTTTTGTTGCAATTCGTGATCTTGGCCTTGATCTTATAAAGCAAGTTACTACCACTCCATATGAGCTATGGATTGCAGCCCAGTATGAGAGCCTTTGGAACTCAGGGTGTACAACCATAAACACAACCCCTCCTATGGAAATGCCAATTGGGAGGGGAAGGAAGAGCATCTTTATGGGATACTCTAACCTTGAAAGTTTTTTTATTCATTGGTTGTGAGACAGTGGGAGTGCAACTAAAACTTAAAATAATATATATCACATTCTGAAGAATGGATTTCCAAAGAAGGGTGAGATAGGCTAAGGCTTATCTCTATTAGCTCTCCAAACCAAATCGGATCCTTTATTCGAGTGGGAGGATTTAATTGATAGTGAATAAGTTTATCATCAAGATCCACCTTCATCATCAAGAGCGAATGAAAGTGATCATGTTCCTATTCTAAATGAGAGCAAATTCTATTCTTATTCCAAGTGGGAGTAAGATAACTGGTCTTAGTTTGAGTGAGAATAAAATCGATCCCCAAAGGAACGATCTGAGATTATATGAATCTCTGCTGAGACATGGTTGTTAGAAAGTATCCTTCCATGCCATTTGGACAATGAGGTATATGAAACTTTCGTGACATTCATATAGAATAAAAATGAGCAAAGATGCCCTTTCCGACCCTTCTAAGAACTGGTGGACTAAAGCAATGGAAATAAAATGGAGTAAATGAAGCTAAATAGTTGGTTGACCTTTTAAGATATAACGTTATTTGAGAACATACCAGTTCTTAAATTGTAAGCCTAATGACATAGTTGGCATTAGGTTCAACTTGTTGGAAAGGGGTACATGCAATAGGATATGATCAACTACAAAGTGTTTTTCCCTCTTATTGTGTACGTTATTCTAATTTTATCTTTCTCTAGCTATTATTGCTAGTTTAGACCTAAAGTCACATCATATGGGTGTGTAAATACCAATCTCAAAGGGGTCTAAGTGAAGTTCCACTAAAAAGGATCACAAACATGAGGTTTGTGGACATGTGAGGTCAATTGTGACCTTAAAGACTCTTTAATTGATTGGTACACTTGTGGTTATCTCTAGTGGTTGCATTATGATTGATGCCAAAAGGTCTAAAAGTAATTTTATAGTCAAGTCATTATATGTGGATGACTTACTAATAGCTAGTGGTGTAGAGTTACTAAGTAAAGCAAAATGCCTTCTCATCATCTAACCTTGAGATTATTAATATGGATAAAGCAATGTATGCTCTTCAAATCAAGTTTTTGAAAGAATATTCAAAGAGGTTATTCTTTTTCCTAAAGAGAATGACATCAAAAGATCTTTGAATAATCTAATACGTATAGCTATGATCCTATTAGTACTAACATCAACAAAAGTGAGACCTTACAAGAAAATGTCTCATACTCTGCTAGAAATAAGCAGAACTTACTTTGTTAGGTGTGGTTAGAAGTCTAATACATGATGTGGTGCATATTAGACATCATATCTTTATATAGATATTAACTGAACCTAAGACTAGCATAGCGGCAGATAGTTAAGTCATGAGGAACCTGAAAAGAACCTCCGATCGCGTACTTATGGCACATAGGCAATATCTTGCATCAAAAAGTGCAACGGTCTTAACTATGGTAGGTTCATATGAGAAATGTACCCCCAAATATGTCTTAGCAATGGTGCTAAAGTGGTAAGAAACAGTTATATGTTGCCTTGTTATAGGAAGTGTTTATGACTCTATCCTCAAAAGTGCAAGAGTTTGTTTAGTTAAAGAGATACTTGGATTATTTGGTTAGTGGACCAAATAGTACAATCCAATAGTGATTTATTGGGACAAGTCATGATCACAGGTACCAAGAATCTTAAGTATTGTCGTAAGACCAAATAGATTGGACGTAAGGTTCAATTTTGTAAATGACATGGTAGCATACAAAGATAGTGAACGTAAAGTCTTTTCCCATAATGGAAATGGTTGTAGAGCCATTGAGCTAGCCCTGGTAAGGAGATGTGCTTGTTGAGCACGTAAAGGGTTAACAGTCTTCGTAGATGACAACTACGCCTCGGCATGTTGTTCACTAATTGTTTTCCCAAGTGATTGTCTAATATTGTGAATTTCAAATAAGTTATTTTGCATACACTTATTATTAGAATGTTTGAATATGCATTCTTATTCATAGATGCTTGTGTGCATTCTTGAATGTGAAAGGTATGTCGGGTATACTTAAGGTTAGCCCTCCATTGATTTTAGTATTGATTGGAAATGAGATAAGATTTTAAGTAGACTTACCAAAAGGATAATTATGAGAACTTATCAACTTAAAATCATGAATGTTGCCTTGATAATGAAAAAAGATCATTATAATATATGTGTAAAAATAAATTTTACCTAGTCTACCTAGAAAGGTCATATGTGAGTTCAAGTTAATGAGTAGATTTGGGAATTCAATTTGGACAATATGGTATCCAAATATCATCTACACATCATTTTAAGAATCAAAAGGCATATGCTCCATGGGAAATGAGAGAATGTTATAGCACATATCTCATACCATATCTGCAAGAGACGACCATTAGGGTTAATACAAGTTAGATCTCTACTTATATTTGTGTGAGGCCCCATAAGGTTATAGCCTTATATTTGTACCCTCAGGACTCCAATCAGTGGCTTAAGACACGATTCAATGTTCGTTATTTTAGTGTGTTGCCAAAGAATCATGAGTGATTTGGTCTGGTGGGACATGTCTAGAAAAACGAGTTCAATTTGGTCGACAATCTCATGAGAAGAGGAAGATCATTCATAGAATCTCATTAATTTCTATTCATTAGTGCAGCAGTTATGACATATGAGTCATAATTGTGAATATGAAAGGTGATGGTTTGATGAGATCAAAATGAGACATCTTAATGAGATTGAAATGATATAGGATACTTACATATTTCTAACTACTCATGTATAGTTCTTGATGAGAGCTATATATTCCTAACAGATGTATAATATAGATCTCTCACAAGGATGCTGGTCTCACCGCCTATTTGCCCTGTATGAAGATTGGGCATAAATAAAAGAAAAATAAGTTTTTCTTAAAGTGAAAATAAGCACCCCCTTATGTGTGAGTGGGAGATGTTGGACATAGGGCCTAATACACCCATAAGGGGTGCAAGCCCAATAGGGTCAACAACTTAAGTCATTTCAAAAACGCTAACCCTCTAATATCCTTCTAATATAAAAAGGAGGTCAATCTATGAGGAAAAACATCTTTTAGATTTAAAAAGCCAATGCACCTTACAATTTGTTGCAATTGTAATTTTAGATTTCTTGGCTTTTGTAAGCTTGTTCTATAATCCCTTAAGGGTACTTTTGTACTTTACAACCTTTTTTGATATATGATGGACTTCAATATCTAGGAATTTTAGGTAAATTTCATATTTAATGTTGTTTATGGTTTTCTTGTGTTCAACTCAGGCCTTTTCTTTTTATTGCCCCTGACTTTATTTTTTTAGCCTATTCCTTAGTTTGAAATGATCCATCCCTTAGTTTGGGATTCCTAGGCTAGTCTTGGGAATTTGTTGTGCTTTTTCACCCAATCACATTATTCAAACTTATATCAAATGATTCACAATGGAAAATTAGATATAAGGGAAATCCAAAGTTCTCAGCCTAGTCATAAAACTTAACTTGTTCTTACTTGAAGGCATAAACATCTTGTAGTGGAAATTTACACATAGTAACATCTCAGATTGTCCTTAGGCGAAGTGTTTTGAACCTCTTTGCCTCCTAGGGTGAGAAGTTTTTAGGTACTTGGAAAGACTTCTTCTTTGATGTTGTATGCTACTTTTTAGCTACTTTCATATTTCTAAGGACTAAGCCACCAGGTTTTAAGGGTCTATGACTTACCCTTCTATTGTTAGCCCTGATGATTCTTACTTTGTATATTTCTATTCTAACTGTTGCTTCTTCCTATATTTTTGTCAGCAAATCTAGTGCTTCGACTTACATCTTTTTATTTTGTGCTAGCTCCTACCCTTGTACCCTCAAATTAGTGACAACAATTTCTATAGGTATCAGAGCTTCTGCACTATATGTGAGCATGATGGGTGTTTGACTGGTGGAGATCTTGACTGCTGCCCTCAATGACGATAGGATGTCTAGCAGTTTATCTACCTAGGTCTATTTGGCTCCCTCACTTTTCTTCCCTAGGTCTTAGATTATTTGCTTATTAGTCGCTTCTGCTTGTCCATAAACTTAGCGCCTGGTAATTGAAGTATTGTAGATGGTGATTCCTAACTCCTAGCAGTATTCCTTTAGTCTTTTGCAAATAAATTGCCTTTTGTTGTCCACGATGATAGATCTAAGAAGTATATACTCTTGTTATCACATCTTTCCATAGAAACTCCATCGCTTTTTGTTATGTGATACGTGCAACTGACTTAACTTCTACCCACTTTGAAAGTAGTGTACTATAATGAACAGGAACTTCGTTTGTCCAAACATCAATCAGGAAAGTCACAAGATGTCATTCCCCACCTAGCAACGGGTATAAGCTCCACAATTGTAAAGAGAGTAGAGCCTGGTGCATATTTTTTAGGGGAGCAAAATGGGCTCCTGTCACACTTTTTGACATAGTACATTTATCCATAAGAAAAGTAAATCAATAGAACCTTGCCCTTAATACTTTTTATGCTAGCAGCTTAGCCCTCACACGCCTAATCTGTCTAATGAATTTTTCCAAGGATATAATATACTCTTTCCTTTACTTCAACAAAGATTTTGTGTATCATCTCTTGTACAATTCCTCTTGAAATAGGTAATTCAATGCAACCTTTTTCTTAGATTTCCAGCTTCTTTTTGGACCATATGAGTGTTTCCTGCTCTTTAGATAATCTATGATATATAGGATCTAGGAGTCTTCTACATATGTTACATAGACCTTTACATGACCTATGGTTTTATGTCTCATAACTTTATAGGAGACTAATCTTTTAGAGTTAGTTTGTGCTGAACTTGCCAGCTTACTTGATGCATTAGCTGCATGGTTCCCTGACCTTGTTATGTGGGATATTCGAAGCTGAGGGAGGTCCTTTTTAATGAATTTTTGAACCTTCGCCAGATACTTAACCATCTGATTTCCTTTTGTCTGAAATCCACCTTTAATCTGACTGACCACTAGATGTGAGTTACTAAAACAATAACATTCTTTTCCTCCAAGGTTTCCCATATCTCCAAGCCTATTATGATTGCATCATACTCTGTTTCATTATTTGTAGTTGGGAATACAAACCTTAGGGCATATTCATATTTCTCCGCTTTTATAGAGACCAAAATTAATCTAGCATTTGGCTTCTTCTATTGTGGAATATCCATCTGCATAGATTATCTACTAGTGTGGTCATGGTTCTAGGCCTTTATTCTTAAACCTGCATTCTACCAAGAAGTTAGTTAGAATTTGTGCTTTAATTGTTGTTGTAGACCTATACTCTATGTCAAACCTAGATAGTTCCACCACCTAACGTAATATATGCATCATTTTCTTTAGTGAATAAAATGTCAAGACCTTGAAACGATGTGTCTTAAAGAAAGGTCTCAACTTTCTTGTTGTCGTGATCAGGGCCAAGACCAGTTTCTCAAGGTTAGGGTAACTAAGTCAGTGAAGACATGGCTGACAAAGTGAACTAAATTTTTTTAAAAATTTTTTTCCTCCTTTACTAAGATTGCACTTATAGCCACTTCAGTTGCTCACATACACATTAATAGGTTTCCTCCAAGGATAGGCTTGTATGGTGATTGTATCTCAGATAGATACTATTTGAGTTGTTTTAAAGCTTCCTTTGCCTCATCAGTCCACCTAAAGTTTTAATTGACGTCAAGCACTAGAAGAATGGTAGGAAATTTTGAGTAAAGCTAGAAACAAATCTTGCCGAGGGATGCCATGCAGCCAATCAGTTTTTGAACTTCCTTCACATTTAGCACTTTACATTTCTAGAACTAACTTTACTTTGTTGGGAATTGCTTTAAGCCTCTTTTATTAATCATAAATCCCATAAACTTGCCAGTTGATACCCAAATGTTCACTTTTTGGGATTCAGCTTCATGCCTACCCTTAACTGGCCGGGTCGTGCCACCAATGCTGTTACTTTAAAGAAATTACAATGTTTAGAGCAGGCCTACGCTTTGGATACATTAGGACAGGATAACATCATAGGATTCCAGCCCTATTGTATCGGCCTTCGGGATCGGAGTAATGATTAACAGGAACAATCGGGGGCATTCATATTTCATAATCATAGGTGAAATTCTTGGATTTATAAAAGACGAACAATTACAAAAGTATTTGATAGGATGTTTTCATTAATCAAGAACAAAAGTTAGGGGCTCGAAGATGATCAGATACTGTCATAGTCTTAACCATAAACGATGTCAACCAGGGATTGACGGATGTTGCTTTTAGGACACCGCTGACACCTTATGAGAAATCAAAGTTTTTGGGTTCCAGGGGAAGTATGGTTGCAAGGTTGAAACTTAAGAGAATTGATGGAAGGGCACCGCAAGGAGTAGAGCTTGCGACTTAATTTGACTCAACATGAGAAAACTTACCAAGTCCAAACATAGTAAGCATTGACAGATTGAGAGCTATTTCTTGATTCTATGGGTGGTGGTGCATGGTCGTTTTTAGTTAGTGGAGCAATGTGTCTGGTTAATTCCGTTAATGAACGAGATCTCAGCCTGCTAACTAGCTATGTGGAGGTAACCCTTCACAGCTAACTTTTTAGAGGGACTATGGCCTTCCAGGCTACGAAAGTTTGAGGTAATAACAGGTCTGCAATGCCCTTAGATGTCCTGGGCCGCACACATGCTACACTGCTGTATTCAACGAGTCTATAGCCTTAGCCAATGGGCCCGAGTAATCTTTGAAATTTTATCATGATAGTGATAGATCATTGTAATTGTTGATGTTCAATGAGGAATTTCCAGTAAGTGTGATTCATCATCTCACGTTGACTACGTCTCTGCCTTCTGTACACAACGCCCGGCGCTCCTACCAGGGATGGCAAAAGGTTGGGGAAAATCCGTCCCCGCCGGGGCCCCGCTCCGAAGTGGGGAAAAATCCCCGTCCGGGACGGGGACGGGGATGGGGACGGGGCGAAAAATTAATCCCCGCGCGGGGATGGGGATGGGGATAGGGATAGGGACATAGTCCACCCCGCCTCCATCCCCGTCCCCATTTCCCCATTGAGGATTTATTCCCGTTCCTATCCCCATCCCCGATACCCCGATTGGGGAAAAATCCCCCTCCCCGTCCCCACTATTAACTAAAATTATGGACATTATTGTATTTCGTGATGAAGGATTATTGAACCTTGGTTGTGTTTTAAGCTTTTAGTTTTTGAATTATGGTTATGTTTTACTTAGACTTTGGTTGAATTGTTTTGTGTAATTTGTGCATTGTTAGACCTATGTTACATAACTTGTTAAACTTTAATTTGGTTTAGAATTTGGATAGTAAAATTTGATGAATTTTGTTATATTTATGTTGCATGGAGTTTAGAAGAGCTTGTTGCACAATTAATTGGACTAGGGAGTAGGGTAGAGGAATGATAAATTGAGTTTTCATTCAAGAGTTGTAATATAACTATTATAAGGGAGGGACAAAAAACAGCGGGGAAAAATCCCCGTCAGGGATTAAATCCCCGCTAAGAATGGGGATGGGGGGAATTTTTTCCCCACTACGGGGAACGGGGCGGGGACGGGGAGCGGGGACGGGGACGGGGAATATGCCCCCCGTCCCCGACCCGCCCCGTTGCCATCCCTAGCTCCTACCAATTGAATGGTCCAATGAAGTGTCGGATCGCGGCAACACAGGCTGTTCACCACTAGCGATATCACGAGAACTCCCCTAAACCTTATGATTTAGAGGAAGGAGAAGTCGTAACAAGGTTTCCATAGGTGAACCTATGGAAGGATCATTGTCGAAACCTGCCCAATAGAAAGACCCTTGAACATGTTACCTTAACATACGGGGAAGAGTGACTTGGCCCCCGCCTCGAGCCGGGAGCTACCCCCGGTGCAGCAACGAAACCCCGGTGTGAACCCAAGGAACACGATTTCATTGCTTGCCCGCCCACGCCCAATCTGTCGGTGTGCTTAGTAGGAACCTGTCCCTAGTTGAAACGCCACCACTCTTAGCAATGGATATCTCAGCTCTCGCGTCGACCATGAACATAGCAAAACGCGATGGTTGGTGTGAATTGCCAAAATCCCATGAGCCATCGAGTCTTTGAACAGAAGTTACACCCGAAGCCTTTCAATGGAGGGCACGTCTACCTTAGCATTACGCATCACGCCTCCCCCCCACCAGGGGAAGGATGTTGGTCTCCCTGTCGAGGCATGGCTGGCCTAAAATGGAAGCCCGTGGTGACGAGCTGTGGTGGTGATTGGTAATGGACGAGGCCTTAGTGGCCACCGTTTGCATCGCGCCGTGTACACACGCCATCGGGAAGGGCTCATCGGACCCTAAGGTGTTGAAAGCACAAAACCATTGCGACCCCTGGCCAGGCTAGGATACTAGCTGAGTTTAAGCATATCAATAAGTAGAGGAAAAGAAACTTACAAGGATTCCCCTAATACCAGCGAGCGACCCGAGAAGAGCCCAGCTTTAAAATCGGGTGGCCTTGCCGTCCAAATTGGAGTATGAAGAAGTGTCCTCTGCAGTAAACCGGGCCCAAGCCCCTAGAAAGGGGCGCCAGAGAGGGTGAGAACCCTGTCGTGCCCAGACCCTGTCGCACCATGGGGCGCTGTCGCCGAGTCGGGTTGTTTAGGAATGCAGCCCCAAGCATGTGGTAAATTCCGTCTAAGGCTAAATAGGGCAAGAGACCAATAGCGAGTAAGTACCGTGAGGGAAAGATGAAAAGGACTTTGAAAAGAGAGCCAAAGAGTGCTGGAAATTATCGAGAGGGAAGTGGATGGTCATCGGCGATACGCCCCGGTCAGATTTGGAACGGCCATAAGCCGGTCTGTCGATTGACTCGGGGCACAGAGCGACACGGATTGGGAAGGCGGCTAGCCCTGGCACCTGCGCGCTCTCGGCCTCAGCTGGCGGGCCCCCCATTTGGCCCTTCTTGAAACATGTACCAAGGCATCTGACATGTGTGCGAGTCAACAGGCTATAAACCCGTGCGACACAAGGAAGCTAATTTACAGGATCCCCTCATGGGTGCACCGCCGACCAACCTTGATCTTCTAAAAAGGTTCAACTGTGAGCATACCTGTTGGGGTACGAAAGATAGTGAACTATGCCTGAGTAGGGCGAAGCTAGAGGAAACTCTGGTGGAGGCCCAAAGCGATTCTGATGTACAAATCATTCATCTCACTTGGGTACAGGGCGAGTCAAACTATCTAGTAGTTAGTTCCCTCTGAAGTTTCCCTCAGGATAGCTGGAGCTCATACGCGAGTTCTATCAAGTAAAGCAATGATTAGAGGCATTCGGAGTGCAATGCCCTCATCTTATTCTCAAACTCTCAATAGGTAGGACGACGTGGCTGCTTTGTTAAGCTGCACTACGGAATCGAGAGCTCGAAGTAGGCTATTTTTGGTAAGCAGAACAGGCGATACAAGATAAACCAAAAGTTGGGTTACGATGCCTAATTGTGCGCTAACCTAGATCCCACAAAGGGTGTTGGTTAACTGAGACAGCAGTACGATGGTCATGGAGGACGAAATCCATTAAGGAGTGTGTAACAACTTACCTGCCGAATCAACCAGCCCTGAAAATGGATGGCGCTGAAGCGCGTGACCTATACCCAGTAGTATGGGTAAGTGCCAGGCCCCGATGAGTAGAAGGGTGCAGCGGTCCTTGCAAAACCTATGGCGCGAGCCAGGGAGGAGCAACCGTCGATGCAGATCTTGGTGGTAGTAGCAAATATTCAAATGAGAACTTTGAAGGCCAAAGAGGGGAAAGGTTCCATGTGAGAGACACTTGCACATGGGTTAGTCGATCCTAAAAGACGGGGGAAGTTCATCCGACAGCACCTTTCGCGTGATCTTCGGAAGGGAATCAGGTTTAAATTTCAAACCAGGACGCGGCGGTTGACGGTAACATTAGGGAGTCCGGATACTCGGCGGGGGCCTCGAGAAGAGTTATCTTTTCTGTTTAACAGCCTGCCCACCCTGGAAACGACTCAATCGGAGGTTGGGTCTAGCGGCTAGAAGAGCACTGCACGTCACATAGTGTCTGGTGCGCTCTCAGCAGCCCTTAAAAATCCGGAGGACTGAGTGCTGACCACGCTTAGTTGTACTCATAGCCGCATCAGGTCTCCAAGGTGACCAACCTCTTCCCAATGGAACCATGTAGGTAAAGGAAGTCAGCAAAATGGATCGCGAACCCATCTGCTGTCAACAGAGTACTCGAGCTACTCCCACAGTGAGAGCAGGTTGTTGCGTGGTAGTCGAGGGATATATTGGGAACGACCCCTTCAAGGACCTTCCCTGGACGTCAAACAGTCAACTCAAAATTCGTACGGACAATGAAAATTCGGCTGTTTAATTAAAACAAAGTATTTCGATGGTCTCAGTGGATGTTAACACAATGTGATTTCTACCTAGTGCTCTGAATGTCAAGGTAAAGAAATTCAACCAAGCGCAGGTAAAGGGCGGGAGTAGCTATGACTCTCTTAAGGTAGTCAAATGTCTCGTCATCTAATTAATGACGCGCATGAATGGATTAACGAGATTCCCACTGTCCCTGTGCACTATCTAGTGAAACCACAACCAAGGGAACGGGCTTGGCAGAATCAACGTGGAAAGAAGCCCTGTTGAGCTTGACTCTAATCTGACTTTGTGAAATGACTTGAGAGGTGTAGCATAAGTGGGAGCTTCGGCGCAAGTGAAATACCACTACTTTTAACATTATTTTACTTACTCTATGAGTTAGAGGTGGGGCATCGACCCTCATTCAAACCTAAGGCTCGCTTGCAGGCCAATCTGGGAGGAGGGCATCGTCAAGTGGGGAGATTGGCTAGGGTTACACATCTATTAAAAGATAATGTAAGTGTCTAAGATCAGATTAACGAGAATAGAAATCTCGTGTGAAATAGAAGGGTAAAAGCTCGTTTCATTCTGATTTTCAGTATGAATATGAACCGTGAAAATGTGGCCTAACGATCCTTTCAACCTTCAGAATTTAAAGGTAGAAGTGTCAGAAAAGTTACCACAGGGATAACTGGATTGTGGCAGCCAAGCGTTCATAGCAACGTTACTGTTGATCCTTCGATGTCGGCTCTTCCTATCATTACGAAGCAGAATTCACCAAGTGTTGGATTGTTCACCCACTAATAGGGAACGTGAGCTGGGCTTAGACCGTTATGAGACAGGTTAGTTTTACCCTACTGATGACAGTGTTGCGATGGTAATTCAACCTACTACGAGAGGAACCATTGATTCGCACAATTGGTCATCGTGCTTGGTTAAAAAGCCAATGGCGTGAAGCTACCCTGCGGTGGATTATAACTGAACGCCTCTAAGTCAGAATCCGGGCCAGAAGCGACGTATGCACCCGCCGCCCGATTGCCGACCTGCAGTAGGGGCCTCGGCTCCCAAGGGCATGCGTCGAAGGCTAAGCCAGCGCGGTGGATGCGCCTTGATGGCCGCCTTGAAGTACAATTCCTACCGAGCGGCGGGTTGAATCCTTTGCAGATGACTTAAATAGGAGACAGGATATGGTAAGTGGCAGAGTGGCCTTGCTGCTGCATTCCACTTAGATTTAGCACCACGTCGCTTCAGTTCTTCCCTCCCCCTCCCGAGTCTCCTCAACTCAACTCCCCTGCTTCTAGGAAGTTTGTAACTAGGGCTGAGACGGTGGAAAAATACTCTAAGTCATAATGGGAGTGCCGAGTCCCAAGGAAAATGTTCTCATTCATGGTGGTGCCATGTCTTGAGGAAAATATTATAAGCCATGATGGCGGAAAAATATTCCAAGTCACTAGAGTGCCGAGTCCTAAGAGAAAAATGTTCTAAGTTATAGAGCTACCATGGCTCGAGGAAAATATTCTAGAAAGTCATGGTGAGCCTAAGTCCAGAGAAAAAAATATTCTAAGTCACGTGGGGCTAGGCGCCTTAGCCACGGCATGCCGCCCAAGTCCCGAGGAAGACCACCGGGGTAAGGCTACGGTACGCCCAAAAGTCCCAAGGAAGGCCCCCGGGCATAGGCAATGCATGCCTTCAAGTCACGAGGACGGCCCCGGTCCAACGCCGAGGCAAGCTCCTAAGTCCCGCAAAACGGTCCCGGTGTGAGGCCAAGGCATGCCCCTTACTCCTGCATGTAGCTCCGGTCCAAGGCCAAGGCAAGCCCCTACATCTCGAGGACCCGGGGGGAGGCAAAGGCATGCCCCTGCATCATGCACATCATCCCCAAAATGGCCCCGAAGCAAGGCCAAGGCAAGCCCCTGAGTCCCGAGGAATGCCCCTCAAAATGGCTCCAGTGTAAGGCCAAAGCATGCCCCCAAGTCTCGAGGAACGCCCCCTAAAATGACCCTAGTCCAATGCCAAAGGATGCCCCCAAGTCCCGAGGAATGGCCTCGGGCGAAGCCCATGGCATGCCCCAAAGTCCCGTAGATGTTGCCGCTGGGTGCTGGATGTTGTTGCGGGGTGTTGGAGGCTGGCTACATGTCCTGAACGCTGTCTGCCGAGTGTGAATGCTGGTCGCAGCCTATGAACGCTGGCTGTAAGCCCTGAACGCTGGCCGCAGGCCGTAAACGCTGGCCGCCCGCCGTAAACGCTGGCCGCCAGTCCTGAACACTGGTCGCAGGCCCGTGAACGATGGCCGCGAACGATGGCCGCAAGCCTGTTAATGCTGGCTACAGCCTATGAATGTTGGTCACAGGCTGTGAGCATTGGTTGCAAGCTGTGAACATCGGCTAGAACATGTGAACGCTGGTCGTAAGCCTGTGAACATTGGCCGTAACCTTTAAACGCTGGCTGTAAGCCTGTAACATTGGCCGCAAGTCTTGAACGCTGGCCGCAGCCTATGAATGCTGGCCGTAAGCCTGTGAATGCTGGTCGCAGCCTATGACTTATCCCAGCCCGGTATGAAAAATTAGCAAGGTTTATGTCTACTCGGGGCACAACCACCAAACCTCTTAGACTCTTTATGGCGATGGTCCCAGCCCAGCATATAAAATTAGCATGGTTGATGTCTACCCCAGGCATAGTAACCAAACCTCCTTAGACTCTTTAGGGGGATGGCCCCAGCTCAGTATGAAAAGTTAGCATGGTTGATGTCTACTATGGGCACAGCCACTAAACATCCTCAAACTCTTTAGGGGGATGGTCTGCGCCCATATGAAAAATTAGCATGGTTGATGTCTGCTACGGGTGCAGCCACCAAAGGTCTTTGAGCTCCTTAAAGGGAAGGTGATTGAGCTAGTGCCCAGGCCACGCCCATGGTGCCCCGCGCCTTGTCTGCAACCCGAGCATGATCAATGATGGTGAATGACACCCTGCCCCCGATCTCGTGCCCTCTCACGCGTATTATAAACTTTGACAGGGCACAGGCATAGGGACACAGGGGCGCGAGGGCGGACTTGATGCACTTGAGCAGACCTTAAGTGCATTGCGCAAAGGAAGTGCCCAGAGCTAGCCCGTGTCATGCTACGTGCATGCATATTGGTGCCCCATGTCTCAAACATTGATGCCAAGGCATGCCCCCGAGTCCCACCCATCGCCCCCAAAATGGCCCCAGTGCAAGGCTAAGGCATGCCCCCGAGTCTCGCCCTTCAGCCCCCAAAACGACCTCGGTAGAAGCCCACTGCATGCCAATGAGTCCTGCACATCTCCTCCAAACGGCCCTGCAGCTGGGCTAAGGCATGCCCCCGAGCCCTACGCATCACTCCCAAAATGGCCCTAAATTAAGGCCACGGCATGCCCCCCAGTCCCACCCTTTGCCTCCAAACAGCCCCGGTCCAAGGCCAAGGCACGCCCTATGTCTCGAGGATCGCCCCCAAAATGGTATCGGTGGAAGGCCAAGGCACGCCCCTAAGTCCAGCACATCGCCCTCCAAACCGTCCTAAAGCAAGGCCAAGGCACACTCGAGAGCCCTGGCCATCACCCTAAAACAGCCCCGGTCCAAAGCCAAGGCATGGCCTCGAGTACAGCGTAATGCCCCCAAAACAGCCCTGAAGCAAGGCCAAGGCATGCCCCAAGTCCTGCGCATCACCCCTAAACGGCCCTGATGCAAGGCCAAGGCAAGCCCCCGAGTCCTGCCCATCGCCCCCGGAATAGCCCTGAAGCAAGGCCCAGGAATGCCCCCGAGTCCTGCTCATCTCCCCGAAACGGCTCCCGTCCATGTCCAAGGCATGCCCTAGTGTCTCGATGATAAAACGGCACCGGTGGAAGGCCAAGGCATGCCCTGAGTCTAGCGCATCGCCCCCAAAATAGTCCCGAAGTAAGACCAAGACATACCCCCGAGTCCCACCCATCGCCCCTAAACGACCCTGGTCCAAGGCCAAGGCATGTCCCCGAGTCCCACCCATCGCCCCCAAATAGCCACGGTCCATAGGCAACCCTTGGTTCCCGAAGAATGCTGCCAAAACGGCCTTGGTGGAAGGCCAAGGCATGTCCCGGAGTCCACGCATTGCCCCCAAAATGGCCTCGAAGCAAGGCCAATGCATGCCCCCGAGTCCCGCCTATCCCCGGCCTATGGCAAAGGCATGCCGCCGAGTCATGCCCATCGCCCCCAAAATGGCCTCGGTGGAAGGCCAGTGCATGCCCCCGAGTCCCACGCATCTCCCCTAAAATGGCCCCGAGGTAAGGCCGAGGCATGCCCTCAAGTCCCAAGAAACGCCCCCAAAAACAGTCCTGGTATAAGGCCAAGGCATGCCCCCGAGTCCTGAGGAATGCCCCCAAAATGGCGCAGGTGCATGCCAAGGCATGCCATCGAGTTTCGCACATTGCCCCGAAACAACCTCGTTCCAAGGCCAAGGGATGCCCCCAAGTCCCAAAGAATGGCCCTGGGGCACCCTCGGGCCAAGCTTATGGCATACCCCAAAGTCCTAAAAACCGGCCCCAGGGGTCCCGGAGCAAACCTGAGGCATGCCCTATGTCCCGGGGCTTGGCCTTGGGCCAAGCCCATGACATGCCCCCAGTCCCGAGGATCAGCCCCAGGGGGTCCCGGGGCATGCCCCTGGAGTCCAGGGACCAGCCTCGGGAAATACCCCTGGTAGCGTCCATGGACACTACCAGAAGCCCATTGCAGCATCCATGCATGCCGGCTAGAGTCCATGAATGTTGTCGCTGGATACTGGACGCTGCGGGGGGTGCTGGTTGCTCGCCGCAGGCCGTGAACGCTGGCCGTATTTTTCTGACCCCAAATTTTGGTTTTTTTGTCGTGCGTTATGTGCCAAATTTTGCCAACCCCTTTCCCACGAGTTTTGGAGAATTTATAAGCTTTGTCCTGCATTTTTCTGATTTTTTTTTTCCAATTCTTAGGAGTTTTTTCATTTTTCGACTTTAAAAAATCACAAAAAATACCTCAGGTGTTTGAAAAATACTAAAAAAATATTTTCTAATAATTCTATATCATGATCTTTCCAATGGTACCCTTGGTTTTTGCTAAAAAAATTATAAATCTTCAAAAAATCCCAATGCGATTTTTCGTCACAGTTGATGTCTACTAAGTGCAGATCTAGTAGAGTTGTAAGAGCTCTTTATAGTGGAGGTGCTTGGCAAGCAGTTGGGGCAGGAACAGGGTCAACGATAGCCATCGCCCATGCATGGCATGACATGACATCATGTCAAAGGCCTTGTTGCCATGGTTTTCAAGCACCGAACCTATGATAGGCAGACGACAGACCACCCCGGGGTTAGGTTTTGTGTCGAGAAGCATGACTAGCATTAGAGAAGCGTGACTAGCATGAAAAATGTTGGATCTCGATCGAGGGATTGCGGGAATCATTGCTACGCTAGTTCCTACCTTCCGAGGTACCGGAGGTACTCTTGATGCCGTTGCTCAGTGGCATTCATTGGCTTCTAGGATTCCATCATAGGTGAGGGCCTTGCCCCTCTCACCCGAGAGGGGTGATCACCCCCACATGGATTGGGTGATTGTCGGTGAAAACAGGCGACCCATCGTTTCTTCTTTCTTGACACGGCCCCCTTGCTCCTTTACCTGCCTTGTCTCGGGGGCAGACGGTGGATGCACTGGCTGTGGGATTTAAGCGAAGGCTTGTTGCCTTCCATGTGCACGTTAACTGTTCCAAGCACGGTGGTAGGTGAGGTGACGCGGGATGGGCTAGATGCCCAGTAGTGAAAGTCGATGATCAATGAGGGAGGGCCTAGATGTTTTGAGCTTGTAAGCCCGTCACCGCCCGTGAGGCTGAAGTATACGAATGAGGTCGAAGGCTTGTCTTGGGGAGCCAATCGGTGTGACGATGGCAGGGTTGAACGCTCCTGTAGTGAAAGCTGATGATTGGTGAGTAAGAGCCTAGACATTTTGAGTTTGTAAGCCCCTTGCGCCCGTGAGGGTAAAGTACATGAACGGAGTGGAAGGCCCTTACTAAGGAGCACTTCTAAGGGCACGACTTAAGGCCTGTGCGGGGTGGGGAATCGCCTTTGCATCGAGATTTTGCCGGTGGGGATGTCATTATGTCCTTGTCCCTTGTTTCTTGACATGGCCCTTTGATCCTTGACATAGCCTTTTGGTGCTTGACAAACCACCTCCCCTCATCCCCAGGGCGGACGGCGGATGCACTGGCTATGGGATTTAAGCGGAACCGTGTAGCCTTCCATGTGCGGGTTGACTGTCGCAAGCGCGGTGACAAGTGAGGTGCTCAAGATGGGCTAGACGCCCCAGCAGTGGAAGCTAATAACCGGTGAAGTAGGGCCTAGACGTTTTGAGCTTGTAAGCCCCTCGCTGTACGTGAGGCCGAAGTACGCGAACGCGGTCAAAGGCTTGTCTTGGGGAGCTGATCCACGTGACGACCGCGGGGTTGAACACTCCGATACTAGAAGCTGATGATTGGTGAGTGAGGGCTTAGATGTTTTGAGTTTGTAAGCCCCTTGCCCCCATAAGGACGAAGCATATGAACGGAGTGGGAGGCCCTTCCTGAGGAGCACTTCCAAGGGCGCGACATGAGGCCTGTGCAGGGTGGAGATTCCCTTTGCAATGGGATTTTACTGGTGGGGATGCCGTTGTGCCCTTTGTCCCTTGTTTGTTGACATGGTCGCTTGATCCTCGACATCGTTTTTTATTACTTGATGAGCCATCTCCCCTCATCCCGAGGCGGATGGCAGACGCACTGGCTGGGGCTTGTTGCCTTCCACGTGCGGGTTGACTATCGCAAGCGCGGTGACAGGTGAGGCGACGCGGGATGGGCTGGAGCCCCCATAGTGGAAGCCGATGATTGGTGGGGGAGGACCTAGACGTTTTGAGCTTGTAAGCCCCTCACCGCCCGTGAGGTCAAAGTACATGAACAAGGTCGAAGGCTTGTCTTAAGGAGCTGATCCACATGACAACGACAGGGTTGAACGCTCTGATAGTGAAAGTTGAGGATCGGTGAGTGAGGGCCTAAATGTTTTGAGTTTGTAAGCCCTCTGTGCCCGTGACACTGAAGTACACGAACGAAGTGGGAGGCCCTTCCCGAAGAGCACTTCTAAGGGCGCGACATGAGGCCTGTATAGAGTGGGAAATGTCCTTTGCATCGGAATTTTGTTGGTGGGATGTCGTTATGCCGAGGGCCCAGGCTTCACCTCTGCACTTCAAAATCCAATCTGATTTCCTTCGGGATCCATCCAAAAATTCTTTGTACACACCAACTTACTTCTCGTTCTCGGCCCATTCTACTTGAAAGCACCTTGACAGCCCTCCCCTCCCCCCATTAGTGGGCGATAGGATCCAAGGTGCAGGTAGCACCTAGAGGGCGAGCGAGCGAGCAGCAGGTAAGATACTCGAATTTTCATTGCTCGGGATCCCAACCCTTGTGTGCTGCCCATGCTTAAGCCCCACCTACACATACACACACAACCCGGACAAAAAAAAAAAAGAAAAAGACAACATTCACAACCTTCCCTTGGCCTATTGGATGGCAACACCCCGGGGGCGGGCAAGCAAGCAGCAGGTAGGGTACTCAATTTTGCGCTGCTTGGGAGCCAACCCTTGTGTGCTAGCCATGCCAAGCTCTTCCTCCAAACACCTGTCCCCCTATTTGTCGCCCGTTAATTCTTTAAGTCCTCGGTGTGAATATATCGATTGGCTACAGTTACCCTTCACATCTAGCAATGCTCGATGGGCTTTGCCTTACTATTCCGTCCGTCTATATGCCACAGTGGAGCGAACATACGGGGTGCATCTCGACGGGGACACGTGGGGGTGCGTGAGTTATGTTCAGTTCATTTGTGTTGGCAGACTCCTTGCTCGAGCGGTAAATCGTCCATGCATGATCCGCTTCAGATGATGATCCAAGGGCGGGTAAGCCCTGGGCAAAGGACGGTTTTCGGTGTTACATGCCTCGTGAAGGCATCTTGGACCCTAACGAGAGATATTCCATTCGATGCCCGTTAGCATATCGGGTGAACCACTTGGGCTGGGCATGTCATCCACCAGCGTGGCGTCGCCATGCGCACACGGCTTGGGCTATGGCCTCTGGTTGTGATATGGGATGCAGAACACTGTGTGGGCATGCTTCCACATCATGGATGTAGATGCCCAATCAAGCGTTCTTCGCTGCAGGCGAACGATGGTCGTGCACGTGTTAACCCTCACTAGCTCGGGGCGGCTCATGCACTGCAGCGTCATCAAAGGTGCTACACGGTTGATCCTGCCAGTAGTCATATGCTTGTCTCAAAGATTAAGCCATGCATATGTAAGTATGAACTAATTCAGACTGTGAAACTTTGAATGGCTCATTAAATCAGTTATAGTTTGTTTGATGGTACTTAGTACTCAGATAGCCGTAGTAATTTTAGAGCTAATATGTGCAACAAACTCCGACTTCTGGAAGGGATGAATTTATTAGATAAAAGGTCGATGCGAGCTTTGCCCACTGCTCTAATGATTCATGATAATTCTACGGATTGCATGACCTTTGTGTTGGCGATGCAACATTCAAATTTCTAGTTTTCCAACATTCATTTTCAGCTTTCAATCATTCAAGTTTTCCACTAGTAATTCAATGCATAAGATTCAACAGAGTAAACTTAACAAATCCAAAGCACTTTTAGATCAAAACAAGAATTGATTCAATCACGAGAATTCAACTCAATTCTAATATTAGCAATTCAAAACTTAATATACAAACCAATAGTAATCTAAAAAGCATAAAAATCTGAAGAGAAAAGAGAAAAGAAGGGAGAAGAATTGCTCAACCGATGTGTGCTTAGGTAGATGCAAATCCAACCCAGAATCCTTATAAATCTTCACCTCCTACTTGCTCTCCCTCACTATAAAAAAAAAAAAAAATAGAGTCTAATTCCTATCTAGATGGTGGAATGGATTTGGGGTTGTCAAGGAAGCAGTAAAACAAGACTTTTTATGGAAAAAATAAAGCCTGCAAACATAAAAAAACTGTCTAGAAGTCGAACAGCTGTGCAAAAATCAAGCCAACTCGAGGAGACAGCACCCCCCATGGACCGTCGGCACCACCACGGTTAGACCATGGTGACCACTGGTCACACTGGTTCTCTAATGTTTGCTCTGCTACTTCTTCTGGATCTCTCTAGACCATGGTACTGGCCATGGTTTGTTTGTCTCGAGTGCCTCTGGGCTTCTTTTACTATCTTCTTTGATCCCTAAGGCCTTAAAAATCTACATTGTACCATCATGCTTTGGGTCCACGTGATCAAAATCTGCAAATGCTCTCAACACAAGCGAAACCAAGCATAATAGTAAAAATAGGGGTATAAATCATATAATTAAGCATATTAATCCCCTAAAATAACTCCAAACGCTTATAAAATCCTATGAAAATATGACATTCATCATATATATCTACAAGTAAGATGATAGCAGATCCTTCAACTTAGCCTATTCCTAGAGAGGCTTTTAAAGCCTATATGATGAGTTTACATCTGCATAGACTTAGTTTTTGGATGTATCTAAGTGTATAATGGTTTTTCCTTGCATTAAGTATTTATGAATAAAGATTGTTGTTTCCTTTCAAACGTTCATAAATACGCAAGTACATTATAAGGAACATTGCAATGTTACAAGTCTTCTTATTAGCCTAGTCACACAGGCAATCGCCCTACTACTTGAGAAGTGGGCAGTACGAGACTATTTAACATTAACACTATGTGTGTGTAATATTGCATTATCATTATACTTATGTTGTATGAATGATAATTTATAAAATTTGTTAGTTGCTTTAGTAAGTCTAAAATGAGACTCATGAAAGTCAGATATGAAATACAATGATTTCATATCGAAGCCTTATAACTGAATCCTAAGTACCGAGGTTGACATTGGGTATGTTGATCTAGTGACTCAGGTTGATTTTTTAGGCAAAAGCCAGACTTACTATTTGCATGGCATAAAAGAATGACATGTCCAACTTAGTGGGAGTTATGTCGTGACATACTTTCATACTGTGTGTGCTAAATGTCGACCTATTTGATAGGTGGCAAGCGAGTTCCCTTTCGTTGTCACTGTGTGACCCTCATTGGCAATACTCTTTTACTTAGAGTTATAATATGAAGTTGAAGCATGATGTTTCTACCTTAATGTATCTTCCAAGGGCTAAGATGTATACGGCCTAGCGGAACATATTAGGAAAGCAGTTATGCTAAGATGGATTATTATTAATTGTCTAAGGATAAATCATTTTTCCATCACTATATTAAGTCCGGGCGATTATATTCAGTATATAATCAACGGATATATCGATAGGTATAAAGGAAAAGTGTATGCCATTGGTCATATTTAAATGATTCAGGGTATTGATATTTTTTGTGAAAGTATTGTGTTAGTTAGATGGTGATTTGATATAACACTACTTGTTTGTTTTTTGTTCTACACTCCATTCCCAGTATAAAGCATGAGGATATTTGTTAGTAGAGAGATGTACCATTTGTGGTTTATATGACTAAGTGAGATCTATTGACCAATGAAGTAACGATCACAATATCTCACAATAATTGCATCATAATCACCATTGATTTAGCACTTACAAGGTGATTAATTCAGTATTAATCAGCTAATTCAATTCCCTAATTCTGTTACAAGCTTTGTGCCATTATAAAAGGGGGGTGATGACACATAGCTTAGAAGCAAATGTTCCGCAGATCTAACCCGCTCTCTACCCCCTCCCTCACACTAATCTAGCCATCATTGTGATTTGGGTTATAAGTGTGCACATCACTGGTAACTCTAGTAGCCACTTAGTTCGTGGGTAGCAATTAACAATCTAGATATGGGCAAGCTTTCGTATCAAGGTAAGTCCCAAATTTCTAACATATTCATTCTCCAAATTTTCCATGTCCTTTGCTATATTGCACTGCTAGACCAGAGTACCTCCAAAAACTGCTATGGAGCTGGACTTGACTGCTGTCATCGAGACTGTTTAGCCTTACTAAACCCTAGAGCGAGGGTTTTTCTAGCGGACTTTTTGTACTTACAACTAATTAATTTAAATGAAATTGCCTAGATGTGGAAGGCAAAAAAATAATAAAAAAATTAAGTGCCGTAAAATTTTAAAAAGTACATAATAGCCATGAAAAAATAGTAAAAGATAAAATTGGAAAGTCAAACGTAAACATTATCAAATACATAAATTAATTGTAGTTTAACAAACAAAAATGTGCATAGAGTAAAAGTAAACTAAAACATGATTAATGATAGTTTTGTGCTCCGCTCATCATTTTGTTTTTGATCTAAAAATAAAATCTCCTTTTTATTCATGATAAAGTAATCAAATTTAGAATTGTGAAACAATAACACTCCATATGGAAAAAAAGGCTAATTTCTACAACTATGATTTCTTTCTAATTGACTAGTTTTTCTCGAAGTTTTTACTATTATTACTTTTAACTGTTTTGTTTATCTTCTAATTTTTGTTTGCCAGCTAATTGTAGCCAGAGTTATTGAAAATTGAACATTTTTTATTGAAAGCTCACAATCATTCCTTTATTATTTGTCATCAGATAATGATTTTTTTTTTTTTTGAAGAAAAAGAAAATAAGAGGAATAACTCTATAAAATCAATCTTTGGACTTCCCTTCAAGAATTCACCACTTTCACTTTAGCATGTCATATAGTCTTAGAACTGTTGAGTAATTTCCATAAAAATGGAAATTTAATAAAATAGTTATTTCCATAAAAATGGCTATAGAAATCTTTTTTTGAATTATGTCTAAATAATAATTAACTATTTTGATAATTAATTATTGTAATGCACCTTTTGGAAAATAATTAATTTGATTAATTATTTATGAAAAGGTACAAGTTAGTTTAGATCATTAATCAACCTATGCCTTTTAATAAAAGGGTGTATTCATGAAGATATATGTCCCTTTTCAGATGGTGTTTCATGAAAGGATGTTGTCCTTCCATGAAGAGGCATGATGAACTGTATAAATATGGAGGACCTAGGCATGCATTTGGAGGCTTTGATGGGCATGATCAAGAGATTATACTAGCACCATAATTCTTTGAATTTCTACTATGTCTTAGACACTTAGTGTCCTATTTTCATCAGTGCAACACGCAGATAGAGGAGGTTTTTTTGTATTCCAAAGACTTATTCTGGCAGCCCTGCTACATGTAGGGGCAAATAGAGTCCATAGGAAAAGAGTAATTACACCTGTCTAGAAGTTTCAATTAATTTGACACTGACTTTGTCTATTATAAACTAAGATATGTATCTATCAAACCAAATTTTAATACCAACAATATAAAGACTCTATTTCGTCTGGTACAAAGAAGCTAATTATTTATGTGTCGATTGAGGGTTTGATGGAGATAGAGATATGACCGTAAAAAGGGATGCAATGACTATAGTGTGTTTTTAATACTAGTATTCTCTTGATGGAATCAACCTTAATATTGATTTGGTCATACAATAGTGTAATGCTTGTAGCCTAAAATTGTTTTATGTAATTATTGATTATGAGATTTAGAGAGCTCTATAATCATGTTTATAATTGTATGGCAAGAATTTGATATAAATATGATATCAAATGCATTACATTATGGCCTCAAATAGATAAATTGATTTCAAAAAGTCCATGAACTTACACTATTTAAGCTGGACATGGCAATGGCTATAATATGACCATTATTTCCACATAATCAAGTGTGCATACAATCATTTATTTTACGACTTAGCTATTGATGGGATTCTCATGCAGACATTGCAATTAGACAAGTGGATGCAACATTTTAATTAAGAGATAAGTGGTTCCCTTTTTTGTTTTCATTTTTCCTCCTTTACATTTGTCTTAAATACAATGTATTTTGATTAATGTTCTGAAGAAAGAAGACAATTGAAAGTTGATTAAGCACCCATCATGCGTGCTAATTTGTGTGATACCATGCGTGGCTTTGATTGAAAACATTAGGCTTCTCATGATCTTCTAGTAATAATTAAATTATTATTTGATTAATGAATTAATTCACAAATGATGCTTAGATTTTTTTGGCAAAAGAATATGTGCATGTGAATTAATGTTAATTTAATTTAACTAAATAAAGATGTTACATATTACAACAATCTATGGTTATTGATATTTTATATCATGCATGTAGTGGGATTGATCATGATTGCTGGGATAACGTTGATTTACCATAATGGTGCCAAAAAGTTTTATTCTCATAGGATTACGGAAATATGTCCTTTATAGGTCATTTTCTTGTGCTCTCTTGCATATTAAGAAAATAGATGTCCAAGCATTGTATTGGACATTGAAATCTTTTCGACAATATTCATTTGATAAATCTATGATTCATAAAGTATGGTTTATGGATCGATATTTAATGTAAATATAAGGATAAATGATTCATACTTCATAGAAATAAATGTGACATATAATTTATTTATTTTTATGTAATTCTAGTTTACTAAAATATGGATAAGTTTGTGGATGTTTCTGTTGGGCTTGTAAATGCATATTTTATCATGGTTTTTAAATGTCTACGTTTTTATTCTAGACATTTGGATGTTGTTTACTCCAATTTTAAGAATTAAAATTGGGAAGAATAACTATTTCATCCTTGATGAAAATAAATATGGTGTATGATTTATTTTCAATGTTTTAGTATACTAAAATATGAAAGTCTATATAATGGGCTTGTGGAAATATTTTAGTATGGCTAGGAGTAGTCCATAAGTACAAAGTTATTGTTGGTCTTGTTTATGACCATGCCATGATACTTTTAGTATGGTTATAAGAGAATTAAAGACGGATATGGATGGAATGTAAATGTGTAAGTATTTCCATTAGTCCATTAATATATGCGTAACTTAGAAATTCCATATGAAGAACCTACAATTATTTACTCTAGTTTAGTGTAAATTGTGTGGGTAACCTATACTCATATGGTGATGAAATAATTCCTTTTAAGTCTGTTAATTGAAATTATAACTATAATTTCAAGTTGGACTTGGATGAAAATATGAAAATAATATTTTCATGTATAAACCTTGTTTAGATGAGATGTCCAAATTTTAATAACTGGATGTCGATTTTACAGCTAGTTGATTTTGCAAGTCTTGTGGGCCCATTATAAAGAGTTACAAAGGCAATGAAACCAGATAGATAAACAAATATACACGTGTATTTAATATAATAACTAAAGTCTTGAGACATTTGCAAAGTTATTAATATGGAAGTCATGGAACACATCAAATGACTTTGGAATGGATGGTGTAAAGCCCACACTAAGGCCCTGTTCTTTTTGTAGTTTAATAGACTCAATCTACTCCTTCCCACCCCCACCCACTCCTTTCCCTCCTTTCCCACATCTTCCCACACTTAAAAAAAATATCACTCCTTCTCATTCATTTCCACTTTCACCCACTTCTTCCTACTCCTACATATAACTATTATTTTTCATAGTTTGAAAACTTTTATAATTTATGTCATTGTGTGTATAAATAGTTTGATAATAATTATGAAAAGTTTTATTTATTTTTGGGATATTATGAAAATATTTGTTAGTCGTGCCGAAAATTGTAGATGATATAATTTTTGTTATATATATTGAAAAATAGTTTTTTTCCTGCTTTATTAAGCAAATGTTAGTTTTTTGTGACTGGTAGATATTTTGGGTACGATTTTGTATATGTCAGAGACGCTTAAATTTTTTTTTTTTGCGTTGGTTAGGAAATATTTATTATAGGTCATCAAAGCATGGATGATTATTGTTGTATGTGTACCAGATTTATTTTTCATTTATCGTAATTTGGGGCCAAATTTGCAGATGTTTTTCCGACATGATGAAGGAATGTGTAAATTTTTTTGCATTGCTTAAAATTCGTGACAGGAAATGCAGATGTATTGTACGTGTATTTTGAGCGGATATTTTTTTCTTTGTGCGTTAGTAACAAAATATTAAAAGTTTTTCACACAAATTGCAGATGATTATTTTCCGTGTACTGAGAACCTGTTCTTTTCGTTGGAAAATATGGGTTGATAAATAGATGAAGTTGGTTGATATTGGTAAAAGTGGGTTAAAGTAGATTGGAGTATGTATTTTTTGTTGAAGTAGGTTCAAGTTAGACTTGCCAGTTCGGGCAAGCGGGTTTAATACGGGTTGGGTGTATTCGGGTTTGGATAAAATACGGATCGGGTGTATGTCGGGTTTGGGTAAATATGGGTGAGTGTATTTCGGTTTTACGGGTTTCGGATCAACCCAATGGGTATAGAGCATCTTTTCTGTGAGTTATTTTTCTTTTTTCAAAATTAAAAATTCTACATATTCATTACTCAAAATTGTCAGTATTTAATGAAAAGGTATAATAATTTTAATTTCTCAAAAGAATATTAAAAATATTCAAACTTTTTATTATAATATATTAACATCTTGAATGGGTAGGTAAAGAATCAAACCCCACTTGATTTTAGGTAGATCAACTCGTACATTGAAAGAAGGTCAGTAGTGAGTCGGCCATTTATAGGACAACCCGTTTAGAGCATTTTAATGGGTTATAATAGTTTGATCACTAATAACCTATTAAAATAATTTGATATTTTTATTAACTAATATACCAATTTTCAATCAGGTAAAACTTTATTAATGGGTCAACCCCAATACGAATGCGGGTAGCCGTTTTCCTACCACTAGCATCATAGTTCAAGAATAGTTAGAACGAAACAAAATATAATTGAATAAAAGAAGTACAAGATATTATCTTGCATTTATAACATCAAAAATTTAAATTATTATAAATTAACTAATTTAAAAAATAATTAGATAAATTTGTTTAACTAATTACGCATCTTTAATGCTTGTTTTCTTTTAAATTAACTTTTTTTAAAAGACTAGATAATTATTTCATACACTTTCATACCCATTTTTAACTTTTTTCATTTAAAAGTTGTGTACGATATTATTTTCAGAGGATGGAGAAGAAAACAATAAGTTTATTATTGTTTAATTTGTAAATAAATGCAATAGTTATATAATGTCTTTTTAAACTATTTGATAAAAATGACTAACCAGTTTTGTTCAGAGGGATAAATTAGAGAAAAATCAAAAACTAAGTATATAATGTTCATATCAAGCAGGCGGGTTCAGGTTCGGGCCAGGTTTGACCCGCTAATTTGCAGGATTTTTGGGTTCGATTTATTTCGGGTTTGGGTCGAGAAAATCATATTCAAAACCCAAAACTTTCGGGCAGGTTCGGATTGGGTTTTCGAGTCGGGTCAATTTTTGTCAGGTCTAGTTGAAGTAAGTTGAAGTTTATATTTTTTTATTGAAATGGGTTGAAATTAGTTGAAATAGGTTGAAGTTGATTAAATTTTTTTGTATGATGGGTAGAAGTTGATTAAAATAGTAGAAAATAGGTTGAAGTTGGTTGAAGTGGGCTGACATGGGTTGAAGTTCGTTGAAGTTGGTAGAGATTGGTTGAAGTTGGTATTTTTTTAATTAAAGTTTATAATGTGGGTTGATGTGGGTTGAAGTGGGTTAAGGTTGGTAAATTTGGATTTACCAACGAAAAGAATAAGGCCTGAACATATGTGAATGTTTTTCGTTGTTCGTACTTGATTAATATATAAAAAAATATATCCGTAATTTGTTTTACGAATAATGATTACAATTTTTTGGGGTAACAATGGCCAAGAAACAATATTTTATACCTAAATCAACAGAGAAAAATATTTTTTTCAGTCTAAAAAAGTTTTTATCATCGGTAATTACTATCACAAATAAAAAATTATATAAAAAACAAAATATATAACTTACATCAACTCTCCTACTTCATTCAACTCCTTTCCACTCCTTTCCACTCCTTCCTACTCCTTCCCTCTCTTCCTACACTTAAAAAAAAATACCACTCCCACCCACTCCCACCCACTCCTTCCACCCCATTCCCACTCTCACGCATCCTACACCTGTAATTTTTCAACGAAAAGAACGGGCCCTAAGTCACTCATGGTGAAACATCAACTTAACGCTCGTGGAAACATCAAGTCTTAAATTTATTGAGTCAAAGTACACCATCTTTGTGATTTGTTAGCACTAACCATTACAATTATCATCCAAGTAGAGTACTAAATAACCAATATTTTTAAATGGAGGGTGAGCTTTTCCTCTTAATGAACCTCAATGGAGAGCATTTAAATCGGTATAGAAATAAGTATTTGATTAAGTTGTTTGTACTTAATCAATAGAGTGACTTGTTTCTTGTACTCAAATGATTCCATTAATACTTTATGGGGATATTGATGGCGTTTACCTAGTAAGTGTGAAGTTTGACCGCTTCTGTTGAGTTTGGACTTGACTCTAGAGCACTTACGAAATAGATACGGGACACATGGCCGTTAATAGTGTCAAATCACTAAGTGATTTGGGATGGAAGTTTTGTATGTAGCTTAGACGCAAGTGGCGATAGAGGATAGCCGGTTCAAAGCATAGTCTACCATGTTATCCTGATCATTTGATGGATAGGTCACTAAATGGGGGTTCAATCGCAAGACACCTCCATTTATGCATAAGACATCTAGAAATTCGAAAAACCATTTGTTATGGAAATGGTGGGGCATTGTTGGAGTAATTTGCATAAAAATGAAAATTTAATAAAATAATTATTTCCATAAAAATAGCTATGAAAATAGTTTTTTGAATTATATTTAAATGATAATTAACTATTTTGATAATTAATTATTGCAATGCACTTTTTGGTAAATAATTAATTTTATTAATTATTTATAAAGAGATACAAGTTAATTTGGATCATTAACTAACTTATGCCTTTTCACGAAAGGATATATTCATGAAGAGATATGTCCCTTTTAAAGTAGTGTTTCATGAAAGGATGTTGTCCTTCCATGAAAAGGCATTATGAACTCTATAAATATGAAGGACCTAGGCATGCATTTGGAGGCTTTGATGGCATGATCAAGAGATTATCCTAACACCACAATCTCTTGAATTTCTATCATGGCTTAAACACTTAAGGTCTTATCTTTGTGAGTACAACATGCAGATAGAGGAGGTTTCTTTGTATCGCAAAGACCTATTCTGACAGCCCTGTTGCACGTAGGGGTAAATAGTCTTTAGAAAAAGAATAATTACACATGCCTAAAAGTCTTAGTTAATTTAACACTGAGTTTGTCTGTGACAAACTGAAATATGTATCTATCAAACTAAAATCTTACACCAACAAGAACTATCAGAATGCTACTAGTAATTCCTTAGAAGAAATAGATCTAAGAATCCTACTGGAACTAAGAAATATAGGCATTTGTGGGTTTAATGTAAAAATTTCTACATCTTAAATTATAAGAAATTCCTCCAGTAAAAAAAATGAATATTTGTCAAAAATGTGGATACTAGGGCAACTCGGTGCACAAGAATCCTGTATTCTCGCAGGGTTCAAAGAAGGGCCCCACCCCAATGGGTGAATTGTAGGCAGTCAAACCTGACTTTGTCAACAATGTAGATATCATTAGAAAATAGGTAGTTCATATAGAATTGAACTTTTGATTGATGAAGGTACTTGCATGGAATTCTATGGATAAATACATGGTTTCTATGTATCCAATTGAACTTTATTAGGAGGATAAGCATTACTAAGATTGTATCGATTTTTTGGAAAAGAATGTCAACTTAACTGAAGCCAAGGATACCAGAATCGGATCGGACTGGCCAGTTCGACCGGTACAACCGTGAACCGAACCATGATCCGGTTCGAAAGCACTCATCAACCCGCTGGCATAGTGAAGCAGTTAAAAACCGGTCGATGTTTGGTCCAATCGGGTGGTTTTTCCTGTCAGATTGGTGCTTTGAACCGGTTCAACCTATAATCCTGCCTACAGCAATAATTTTCAACCAAAAATATGTCCTTAGTAAACTTCAAACACGCAACCTCCTATATTGCTTGGCTATAACAAATGCTAACATGCCTGCTGCCACACTGCTACAACTCCTCTTTGTAATGAAAAGGAAACTTTTTTTTTAAAATTTTAGTCATTGGCTTCACAAAACTGAGTTAAGCTTTTTTAAAGCAACTAGCTAATGGGCTTCGCCATTGTTTTCAATCCATTATCATTACCCCCCAAAAAAACAAATAATTCGTTAGGTTTCAGACAAAGGACATTTTTTCCCCTAAAGTGCTCTTTACTTTTCGTGTCCTTGTATGTGTAAATATAATACATATCTGGAATATGATACCTTTTTTAATCTAAAACTTTAATACACAATCTTCATACATTTATGCCTAAAATTCATTTTCATACGCCATTAAATGGATGTTATTCCAGAAATCACGGACAACCAGTTTTATCTGATCTAACCAGCTGAACCGATCCGACCATTGGCCCGCCAACTAAATCGGGTCACTGACCTGTTCAATTCTGGTAATCTGGAATGAAGCTATTCAAAACATGTATGAGTCAGCTAAACGGCATTTTGTAGCAATTGGGGCAATAGATTCTGAGTTTATGTGATGTAGTATGGAACCTGTTGATTTGATAAGAGAATTGCTTTTATTATTATTGTTATTATTATTATTATTATTACTACTACTGCTACTACTACTACTATTATTATTATTTGTCTTCCCACTATTTTTAAAAAATGGAGATAATATATATTGATTTGATGAGTGAGTTTTATCTTTTTTCAAAATGGCGCATATAATAGAATATACACTGGTCTAACTAACTTATAATTTGAACATAAAATTTATTAGCAAAGATTAACGTATGTTTTATGCAATCCCAAAAATAATATAGACGACACAATGTATCTATTATATAATTTTCGAGTAGTATTGAAATAATTTGTGTGCAGCTTGAGGTCAAGACTTGAAGTCACAGTATATAATTAAAACTCTCGAATGTGACTTCAATAAATTACTCTTCTCTTTTGTTTTTAGTCATCAGTCAAATGAAGTTTACTATGTCTTTTACTTTTTAAGATACCTCTATTTCTTATGGGTCAATAAATGAGTTATCTAGTTCGAGCTTTCCATGGAGAAGTTGCATGAGTTTCATCATTCTCATATTTTGGTTGTTCTCTTGTACTAGATTTATTTATTATGCGCTCATGGACCAAGCTGATGACCCTCAAATCAAATTAAGATCTCTTAACAAAAATCTAACAATATTATCCATACCCCATTGGGCAAAGTTGCGAGGCAGAATTACACGGTTTGTATGGTGGAGGTATGCTTCATCAAAATGAATTAGAACCAAGGATACCAGAATCAGATTGGACTGGCCGGTTTGACCAATTCAACCATGAACCGTACCATGGTCCGGCGCGAAAACACCCATCAACCTGCTAGCATAGTGAACCGGTCAAAACGGGTCAATGTTCGGTCCAACCGGGTGGTTTTTCGGGTCAAATCGGTGCTTTGAATTGGTTCAACTTGTAGTCCTGCACTCCTGCCTACAGCAATAATTTTCAACCAAAAAAATGTCCTTGGTAAACTTTGAACACACAACCTCCCATATTGCTCTATTATAACAAATGCTAACACGGGTACTTCCACACTACCACAACACCTCTTTGTAATGTAAAGGAAGCTTATTTTATTTAGTTATTGGCTTCACTAAACTGAGTTAAGCTTTTTTTTTTGCAACTAGCTAATGCGCTTTGCCATTGTTTTCAATCCATTATCATTACCCCATCTCCAAGGGAAAACATATAATTCATTAAATTTCAGACAAAGGACATTTTTTCTCCTAAAGTGGCCTTTATCTGGAGTATGATACCTTTTTTTATCTAAAACTTTAGTATACAATCTTCATATTAGCTAAATATAAATTTAATGATTAGATTCTTATACATCTATGCCTAAAATTCATATTCATGCACCATCAAATGGACGTGATTCCAGAAATCACGGACAATTAATTTTATCCGATCTAACTGGTTGAATCGATCTAACCATTAGCCCGCTAGCTAAACCTGTTCAATTACCAGTTCAGTTTTGGTAACCTTGCTTGAAACAGTTTGGAATTGCTTTTTTAGGTAAATAGCTGGCCTTGTATGTCATATTACATGGACAACTGGTTGAAATTGAGTCCTTGAATTAGGAAAATCAACCTTCAAGATGAGGAGAATGTCAGTGTCATTTAAGGCCTTGGGGCTAGATATCCCCATTGGTCAAGAACTAACATAGAAAGCGAATCACCCAAAAAGAGACGAATACACCAAGGCTCCCAAGCCCATCAAACTTCGTGAGTTCAGTGATTGGACTGATTAAACATTGCGGTACAATTTTTTTCCTTGGGTCGGTCCCTTGAAGCCTGACGACTAAAGGGGCCTTTTCCAACTACAGATGTACAAGCACAAACCTCCACAAATTTTTTTTGTTTTCCAACACGAAAATTCCCTTTTTCTTGTGGATATAAGTAAAAGAAACCTCTAGGAATAACTTGGAGAAATACTTAATAAGCGTTACGTAAAGGGAAAAACTATACATTGGTAAGGGACCAATGTTATTCTTTTTATTAGGCTTGATTAAACTTCTAGTTAGGGGTGCCAATGTAGAACTTATTTGTGCATAATATATCCTAAAAGGCATAGAATCGCATACTTGTGCTCCACAAAGGTAATAAGCATATATGATTAGGTAAAAGTTGTGGGAAACAGTAGGTTCAGATAATAAATAAAAGTTAGTATATTACAGGAAAAATTAAGATATAAGTAGACAATTGTAGCAATTTTTGAGTTAGTGATAATAATATTTATTGATATTCTTCATTGGTGTCTTGACCCTTTTTTGAGGATGGTACTTGCAGTAGCATATTTAGACTTGGCAAATGGGTTTTTCGGTTTAGGTACAGGTCGGGTCAAGTTTGGGTCGGGTCATGTTCGGGTTAAGTGAGATTTCGGGTCGTTTCAGTTTGGGTCGGGTATAGTTCGATTCAAGTCAATTTTGGATCAACCAATTTGTAGTCAAATACACTCGTCATGCTAAAACAAGTAACTTTGTAGAAAATTTCGGATCGAGTATGGTTCGGGTCAGGTTAATTCGGGTCTCGGTTCCACTTTTGGGTGAACATATTTCGGATGTCAGGTCGGGTATAGACCCGAGTTGTTCGGCTCGAGTTTCGGATATCGAGTCAGTTTTGTCAGATCTAAGCATATTCTCATAGAGTATTTTTGAGTTCATTACCTCCTACTAGAAATTAGTCCAAACTGTGAGAGTTCTTTGTCATTATACAAGCCTCAGATTGCCCCAGTGTTTGTAGCAAGTCGCACAAACTCCCTTCCTCCCCTTTATTATACTATACATGCATGCATCTAACTTTTGGCATATTTGTGGCAGAACATCTAGACTTTTGGGTCTGAGATTATATTGCAAGCTTCTGCTGTCTTTACCACCTTTCTCACTCACTAAACTCCATTGGGTTGCCTTGTGATAGGAAGCCAGGTGCATGGATTTACCCACATAAAAAAAGAAAATGATGGATTTATTCGTGTCAACCCTATTGACTCTAACAATCTATATTGACTTTGATGATCCCAAACAATATGATTAGTATTATGTATGAAACGACAAAGTAACTTGATATTATAATTATCCTATATCCTATATAATATTTATGATCAGTCCGGTAGATTTTTATTAATATTGAAATACATGTTTTAGGCCTACTTATGAGTCTAATATATAATGGAGTAGAATATTTGTAATGAATTATATGTGTTAATTGAGTCATGCAATTTTGAAAATTATATAAAATTATGGATATTATTTGTGCAGAAATTATCATAAAAGAAAATGTGGTGCATGATGACATCATGATCTTGACTTATTTTTTGTCATAATGCATGAGATTATATAAAGGCTTTTATGACATGACTTGGCTATTATATTTTGTGGAAAATAATTGGAGATGTGATTATAGATATGATTCTGACTAAATGGTTTTAATTGGATTAAATTTTTTTGGACCAATATAAATATTTGAAGTTATTCCATATATGAAATGGTGGTATCCTATCATTTTACAATTAGTCCATTTGATATATAATGTAACTATGGTCTGCCTTATTTGTTCGTATTTCTCTCTCTATATATATATATTACCGGGCATACGTATTATCTTCTGCCAGTTGTGTTGTGTGATTTCGATTATTTGTTAAGGAGATATGAAGAACAATTTTTTTTTTTTTTTTTGATAGCAAAGAGGGATTATGTTAAATTCATGTCAATATAAGAGTACATTTCCTCCGAAGTCCAGTTCATAACTAGATCCGGCACATCACTCGTCCATATTCTCTCATCATAGCACCATAGTTGCCAATGGGCAATGGTATGTGCTACTTCATTCCCTCTTCATTTAACAAAACTAAACGAAACAAAATTAAAATGTTTGATAATATCTAGAATATCACTAATACTCAAACCGAGGGTTGTCTCCTCTGACATTTTGCTACGAAGTTTATTAATGAGAGGGAGACAGTCGCCTTCGGCAACCAGGTTGAGATGACCTCATTCTCGAGCTGCACGAACACCAAAAAAACATGCATGGGCTTCCTCAATAATTAACCCAGCAAAGTGAGGACCTTGCTTCACCCCCGCCATAACCACATCGCCATTGTGATCGCTGATGATAAAACCCCATCCTCATCCAACTTCTCCTATTTGACCCCTGTCAAAGTTGAGCTTCAGCACCCCCATTAATGGCGGCTTCCAGTGAGCTTCATGTGGTGTCGTCGGCCCGGCTTCCTTCTCCTTCAATTCTCGGTACTGTTTCACGAAGTTTGTAGCTCTCTAGCTCAGCACTGCTAAGTTGTGATCAGGTTTCTGGAAAACGAACCTATTTTGAGGGTTCCAGTTAGGGGCGGAGCTAGGATTCAAAGTAAGGGGGGCGAGATTAACAATACACAAATTTGCCTAAAGTCAATAAATTTAACACAAATAAACAAACAACAACCAACAAATTACCCAAATTCTAATTTCTAAATTTTCAATCAAGAAAGCAAAACCTAATTTTTTTTTAATTGATGAGTAAATCTCTAAATTAACCACTTATTCAATATAAATTCAATAAAAATTAGTAAACTAAATATAAACAAAGAAGCAATTACAAACAAAATTAGTCCAACTTTAAATCTTCAATCAAGAACAACCAAGAAGACAATTAGGTTAAAATTCTCATTTTTCAATTCATGAATCATGAATAATTCACTAAGTTAATCAATTATTTAACATAAATCTAACTAAAATCAATAAAATAAACATAATTATTTACAAAATAACAAAATTAAAAACAAAAATTGAGAATTTTTGGGAGTACCTCAAATTGGGATTTGGGACTTAGGAGTTAGGATGAGAGCTGAAAGGGAGCGGAGGCGGCTGCCGGCACAAGTGGCGGCACTAGTGGCAGGCCTGGCGGCAGTCGACGACTGGGCTTGGTAGACTGCAGAGAGCGAGAGAGAGAGAGTGCATGGGCGGTGGGCTGGGCAGAAAGAGAGAGAGTGCGTCTGAAGAGAAAAGAAAAGCAAAGCAAGACTAGAGAGTCGAGAGGCAGAAATTAGGGAAAATGAATGTGCAAAACTCAAAAAAAAAACATACGAGGCACCGCAGAAGGAGAGTAATGAGAGTCGAACCTATGACCCCCTGAAACAAGTAAAGAGCAATCGACCATCCTGTTAACCACACATTTGTGAAATGCATGTGAACTAATTAATATATATCTATTTATTTATCCACAAAAATATCCCCTATTTAATTTTTTTCCCCAAAAAGCTGGAGGGTCAATTGACCCCCCTTGCCCCAATGTAGCTCCACCCATGGTTCCAGCATTCCCATATGACAGCCACAAACATGCCCAGTTCGTCCTTGTCAAGGCAACCTGTAGCAAACTCCATGCAATCTCTCATCGAACGGAAACTCGTTCTCCATAGCCGCTCTTCAAACGAGGTCCCCATCTAGATTTGTTCCGCCAAAGGGCATTGGAGCAGGATGTGAACATCTGTTTCAATGATCTCACCACAAATCACACAGTCCATATTGGCCAAAGGGATCCTCTTCGCAATATTGTGCCGCGTCGGTAAGATGTAGTGACAGAGACGCCATGGAAAGACTCTAATTCTGGGTGGGATTTCAAGCCTACATATGACCTTCCAGACTGACAAGTTACTGCTGGATGATCCCCCCTCCTCCAACGTCCATTGGCTGACCTTCAGATGATAGGCCGACCTAACTGTGAACCTCCCATCAATAGAGTAATGCATATAAGCTGATCATTTGGCCAAGCAAGACTCAGTGGAATAGCAAGGATCAGTTCAGCATCGCCTAAACAAGAACGTATTCCTTATGAGACCCGCCCTCCAACAGCGTTGTTCAACATTAATAAGGTCGCACACCTTAGAGACATTGTGGGTGTCTCTATATGGCGTGATAGGTTGAACGTACAGGGTCTTGGGAGCCATCTACTATTCCAGATATTCAATGAAGTCCCATTGCCTACCAACCACCTTGACCCACGGACAACTAAATTCTTCGCTCCAATTATGCTACGCCAAGTGAAGCTTGGACGCAACCCCGGAGATGCCTCCAGAACATGACTATTCGGGAAATATTTTGCCTTGAGAACTCTAGCCACCAAAGAGGTTTCGTTCATCATTATTCTCCATAATTGTTTTGCTATCAACACTTCATTAAAGGCCTCCATCTCCCGAAATCTCATACCACTATTGCCTTTTTGTTTACAAAGGACCGAACTCTTCATCCAGTAGATTTTCCTCTCCTCCTATTTATGGCCCCACCAAAATCAATTAATAGTAGCTTGGATGGTACGACATAAGTCCACTGGAAATTGAAAGACACTCACTAGGTAGGTAGAGATAGTTTGGGCAACAGCCTTTATTAGCACTTCTCTACGCGCCCAGGACGCCAATCGGTCCATCCAAGAGGATAATTGTTTCTTAATGCGATCAAAAATAAAGAGGAAGGCCTTTTTCCGGGATCTTCCCACCAGGGTAGGAGACCCAAGTACTTATCATGCGACAATACTCCCTGGATATCCAGCGAATGGGTGATTTGACTCCTTCTGCTAGCCTTGACCCCCTCCTGAACATGACATTAGTCTTGTTAAAATTAACCACCTGACTTGATGTCTGCTCATACTCTAACAAAATTTGTCTGACCCCTACCGCTTGTCCCTCCTCTGCACCACAAAAAATAATTGTATCATCCACGAAAAGAAAATGAGAAATAGGGGGAGCTTCCTCACAAATTCGATATCCATACATAACGCTTTCCTCCGCTGCCTTCCTAAGAAGCCTCGACAGACCTTCAGAACAAAAGAGGAATAGGTAGGGTGAGATAGGATCTCCCTATCTAATCCCTCGGCTTGGGATAACATGATCACATGACACCCAATTGATCAGGAACGAGAACGATGCAGTTTGAATGCATCGCATAATTAAGTCTACCGATTGAGCTCTAAAGCCCAATCGCAACATATTCCCCTAGGAAAAAGGCATTCCACCCGGTCGTAGGCCTTTGACTTGCCTAGCTTAATAGCCATCGCTCCTCCCACTCTATCATTGCGATGCATAGCGTGGAACAACTCATACGCAATAAGGATATTGTCTGTAATTACCCGCCCTGGAGTAAAAGCACTCTGTGTATCCGAGATGATAGCTGGCAACCAAGTTTTAAGTCAAGCAGAAAGAACCTTGGTTACCAGTTTATATATCACATTACATAGACTGATGGGCCAAAAATCCGACATGAAATGCGGATTAGGCTTCTTCGGTATTAAGGCCACATATGTGTGATTAAGCTTTGGGTGGATAGGCTGGCCATTGAGAATAGCTAACACTGCTGTACACACATCATCCCTGACAATGTCCTAAAACTTCTGGAAAAAGAATGCATTAAAACCATTCGGGCCAGGTGCCTTATGAGGGTGAATGTTCGATAGGCCCTGTTCAATCTCTACCCTCATGTACAGGAGACAAAGTTGCTCATTGATCATGTCCGTCACCCGCGGTTGAACATAGTTTGGCACCGATTTCATTTCCAGATTCGATCTTCCACTAAATAGATTTTCAAAATAACTTACAATGGCATGCTTAATAGAGGAAGAGTGTGAATGCATAATGTCATTGTCATCTTGCACCTTCACAATCCTGTTTCGGTTTCTCCTCATTGTTGCCCGGGAGTGAAACCATCGGGTATTTGCATCTCCATATTTCAAAAAATTAGCTCTTGCTTGTTGCCACCACATGATCTCCTCCTTCCTGCGCCACTCTCTAATTTCCCGTAGCAACTCCCGCCTTTTATTTGGGTCCTTTAATTCCTTAAGTGAAGCTTCCATCCCCCTAATCTTTGAGCCCACCGGGCCAAAAATCTCTCGGTTCCATACGCGCAAGTCAGCAGCACACCTCTCGACTTTCCTCAGCAGATTATCAACCTCAGTCCCACCACTTGGCCTAGCCCATGCCTGTGAGATGGCTTCATTGCATGACGGGTCCAAGGTCCACATATTCTTAAACTTGAATTTTTCCACGTGGTGTTGATTGATGCTCCTTCGCGGATAGCAGCGAAGTGCAACTGGGAGATGGTCCGAAATATCCGAGAAGTGATGGTTGTATTAGGGAAAATCAAAGACCACTTCGTCGAAGCACAAAACCTGTTAAGCCTTTCTTCTAATATAAGTGGAGAACTAAAATCTGGATATGCAAAGGAGAGGAGAGATGACTGCCAAAGCTTGATCATTCATTTAGATTTTGAAGCCATTTTATAGGCAAACAGAGAACAACAAATATACTAAGAATAGAACCCAAAACAACCCATAATCAGCACATGCACACTACTCCACTAGCTCCTAAAAATCAGAAAATATTATTCAACTAATTCCTGAAAATCAGAACAAACTTGGATTGACTCTAACTGAAAAAACATGATCCCTAAAGGATAGCTAAACCAACAGAAAGATGGCTGACATTTCAACAATCCTCTCTTTAAACTAAAAGCTGTCAAGCTTTAGTTTAGATTCAGCTTACTAAACTCTTCCATAGTGCCAACACCCATCAACCTTCTTAGATTTTGGAAAGGGAGAAGCCTGAGAGGCTTAGTAAAAATGTATGCCAACTGATCTTCACTGCGATAGTACTTCAGCTCGATTACTCCATCTTTGCAAAGGTCCCTCAAAAAATAGTACTTAACATCAATATGCTTGCTTCTTCCATGTAAGACCGGGTTCTTGGACAACTTAATGGTAGAATTATTGTCGCAAAAGATTATAGTAGCATTGCCTAGCTTGAACTGCATTTCTTTAAGAATTCTCCTCAGCCAAATAGCCTGACAAGCACAGGCAGTAGCTGTAACGAATTCAACTTCTGTGCTTGACAAAGTGACAATGGGTTGTTTTTTGGAAGACCATTAAACAGCCCCTATTCAAGCATAAAAATATAACCTGAAGTACTCCTTCTCCCATCTAAATCTCCTGCATAGTCACTATTAGTAAAGCTAATTAAATCTAACTTCTTATCCCTTTTGAAGAACAATCCAAAATCCTTGGTTCCTTGCAAGTAACGAAGGATTCTTTTCACAGCAAACAAGTGCATTGTGGTTGGGTTCTCCATAAATCTGCTTATGATGCTTATGAGGCTCACTGCATACATGATGTCTAGCCTTGTAGCAGTTAAATACATCAAACTGCCTACAATTTGCTTGAATAGCATGCTATTCACCTTCTCTGCTTCATCTTTATATATTTTTAGACCAAACTCTACTAAAGTGACTGTAGAATTGCAATCCTTCATCTTGAACCTATCCAGTATTTCCCGTACATACTTCTTTTGGGAGATAAAGATTCCATCATCAAATTGCACTGCCTCTAAACCAAGGAAGTAATGTATTTTATCAAGATCGGTCATTTCAAACTCCTCCATCATATACTTCTTGAATTCATTAAACATGGCACCGTCGTTCCCGGTAAATATAAGAACATCAACACATAAACAAACAATGAGCAGTTTACTACCATCTCCAATTTTCACAAACAAAGTATGCTCATACGGACATTTCTAAAAACCTACTTTGACAAAGTAAGTTTCAATACGACTATACCAAGCTCGTGGAGCTTGTTTTAACCCATAAAGAGCCTTCTTCAGTTTATAAACTTTATGCTTATTATCGATCTTAATATAACTAGGAGGTTGTTCGATAAATACCTCTTCCTCCAAGTTCCCATGTAAGAATGTTGATTTAACATCCAACTGAAAAATAGGCCATGAATTTTGTGCAGCTATGGCAATCACCAATCTGATGGTGTCATGTTAGTAAAAACTTTTGTATAATCAACTCCAAATTTCTGCTTGTATCCCTTCGTCACTAGCCTTGCCTTGTACTTGTTAACTTCTCCATTATTGATGCCAATTGTCTTATGACCTTTGGGAAGATCCATAAGCTCCCAGGTATCATTCTTTTCAATGGATTCAATTTCAGTATCCATCGCTTTTTTCCATTGTGCTTCTTTGATAGCACTTTCAAATGTTGTAGGGTCACAATCTGCAAATTAGGCAAAATAGGTGCATCTTCATATTGTTGAACTCCTATTACCTCGTAGTCTTGCATCCATGCTGGCCTTTTTCGAACATGACAAAGTGATTCAGTAATCGCGTTACTAGCTTTTGTTTCTTCCACTGTTTCATTTTTGAAATCTCAGTAGAAACTTCAGAACCAGCTGCAGTAGTTTCTAGTGAGTTTTCATCTATTGGGAGTACTTATTCGACATCGCTGTCATGTAAAAATTGGGTAGGCTGCTGCCTTTTCCAATCCCACATACTTTCTTCATCAAAAACAACGTCTCTACTGGCCACTATCTTCCCTCGCAATGGGTTGAAAAATTTGTAAGTTTTGGATGTTTCGCTACCACTCAAAAACACACATTTTTTCCCTTTATCATCAAGCTTCTTTCTCTTCTTATCTAGAACATGTGCATAAGCAATGCACCCGAAAATTCTGAAGTGTTCCATACTAGGCTTTCTCCCACTCCAAGCCTCTTCCGGGGTCATATTTTGAACCTCAAAAGTGAGGCTTTTGTTCAGAATATGAATGCTCCAATTCACTGTTTCTGGTCAAAAGGACTTCGGAATTCTCCCCCTCATTAACAAGCTTCTGGCCATATTCAGAATTGTTCTATTTTTCCTCTCTGATACACTATTCTGTTGTGGTGTATATGTAGTGGTAAGCTCTCTTCTAATGCCATAAGCTTCACAAAATGCATTAAATGCAGTGAGCAATATTCACCACCATGATCAGTTCGGAGGGTCTTGATAGATTTTTCTGTCTCATTTCCATGCGGACCTTGAAGCTTTTAAATGCAATAAAAGCTTCTGACTTTTCCTGTAAAAAGTAGACCCAAGTTTTTTGAGAAAAATCATCAATGAAGGTTAATGTTTACCTCCGTTAGAAATTGGGTTTCTTAGACCACAAATATTAGAATGAACTAACTCCAAAACACTTTTCACTCTCTATGGATTTCCTTGTGGAAATTGAGTGTGATGTTGTTTGCTAACAACATACTCTTCATGTATTTTAGAAGGAGCAGTGATTTGAGGAAGACCGATCACTCTATTTTTCTGTTGGAGAGTCATTAGTCCACTGAAACTCAAGTGATCATATCAGAAGTGCCATAGCCATGAAGGTTCCGTCGCTTCAGCCATCAAACAAGATTGAATGCTTTCAATCTTAAGTAGAAACAACCTATTTGAACTCTTTGTCACAACAGCAATAGCTCTTTTAACAGGGTTGTAAATCTCACAAACACCATTTGAAATTGTGATAACATATCCCTTCTCTTCCAACTGACCCACACTTAACAAAGTACTTTTCAAATTAGGAACATAAAGCACATTCGATATTGTTTCCACAAAACCATTCTTGGTTTTGATCTTTATATCGCCTTTACGCATCACTTTCACAGTTCAGCAATCACCGAAACGCACAGTAGAATGAAAGTCTTCATTTAAAGAGGAGAATAAGGACTTACTTCCACACATGTGATTACTGCATCCAGTATCGACAAACCAGATTTCTAGTTCAGGTATGGCCCCTTTGTGTACAACCATTAATAGTGTTTCCGCTTCATTCTCCTCAATGAACTTTAGGCTCTCTTCCTTCTCTTTGTTAATAGGCAGCCTATTATAACACTCAAGTGCATAATGACCAAATTTATGGCATCGAAAAGACTCCACGTTTGATTTGTCATGGTTTCGACCTTTGCTTCTGCCTTGAAATTGGTTATTACTGATCTTAAAATTCCTGCTGGAAGCTCTACCTTCATGATCTCCGCTTCCTCAGCCTCGACTCGGCCTCGACCTCGTCCTCTATAGCTGTTGAAGTGAGCATTAACAGAAGCCTTCAGTGCTTGTTCTTCTGCTATGAAGCTTCTATTTATTTTCTATCCATGGGCCAACAAAGGACTTTGCAATTCATTGAGGGATAGAGCAACTAAGTTCTTTGATTCTTCAATTGCACATACCATAAAATCAAATTTTGGAGCCAACGAGCGTTGCATCTTCTCCACAATCGTGATATCTTCCATCTTCGCTCCATATATTCGCATCTTGTTGCTTATCTCCATAACCTTACCACAGTAGCTTGTAACAGATTCTCCATTTTTCATTTGGAGAGTCTCGAATTCTCTTCTCAGGGCTTGAAGCTGTGAACGCTTTACTCTTTCAGAGCATTGATATTTCTTCTTCATAGAGTCCCAAATATCTTTGGAAGTCTTCTTGGATGGAATTGTTTCTAAGATGCGACAATCAATTGCCTGACATAGGTGATTCTTTACCTTCAAATCTTTCAGGCGTTTTGCTTCCAATTCAATTTTTTGAGCTCCTGTCAAGGTTGTCGCATCTTTTGGTTTTTCAATTCCAGATTCTATCAATGGCCAATACTCTTTCAATTGAAGAAAATTCTCCATCAACATGATCCAATGGTCATAGTGACCATCAAAGTGCGGAACTGCAGGTTGGATAAAACTGTTGTTGTTTGAGGCCATGAAGAAGATGTAGAAAATAGAAAAAGCTACTGCTTTTTTTGTGGTGAAAAACTCTCTAACAGGCTCTGATACCACTGATATAAGTGGAAAACTAAAATCTGGATATGCAAAGGAGAGGAGAGATGATTGCCAAGGCTTGATCATTCATTCAGATTTTGAAGCCATTTTATAGGCAAACAAAGAACAACAAATATACTAAAAATAGAACCTAAAACAACTCATAATTAGCACACACACACTACTCCACTAGCTCCTAAAAATCAAAAAACATTATTCAACTAATTCATGAAAATCAGTACAAACTTGGATTGACTGTAACTGGAAAAAAAAAAATGATCCCTAAAGGATAGTAAACTAACAGAAAGATGGCTGACATTTCAACATCTTCAACTACGACCATACCATCTTTGCATCTGCTCTATGTAAATTCATAGCCTTCAGACTGCAAGTCAAACAACCCCACCTCAATAAAAGCCTCGCTAAATGCATCAATCTGTTGCTGAGCTTTTGCTGGCCCACCCTGCTTCTCCGAATGGTAGAAACTCTCATTTAGGTCTCCCCCCAAAACTCAAGGCATATCCGAGTGTGTGCTTGAGTCTGCAATCATTACACATGTCTTATGCTTATTATGGTTTTCGGGCCACCCATAAATACTAGTAAATTGCCACACCTCCTCTTCCCCCTCCCAGCAGATATGGGCATCCATGTGATTAGCGGAATATGATTATAAATTCAACTTCACTAATTTTGCCCAGAGCAATGCAAGACCTCCAACTCGTCCAGGGCAATCAACGTAAACTCCATAATAGTCACCCAACTTCACCCGCACTACTTCCATCTCCATGCTACTCCTTTTGGTCTCTGAAAGGAAGACCAGTTTAGGTGAGATCCTTCGCAGCAAGGCGCGGAGGTCATCAACTGCCCAGGTCTCACCTAACCCTCGGTAGTTGAAACACAAATGACTCGTTGGTCCTGGTGAGGTTGCCATGCAACCTCTGCCTTTTCCTGGTCACAAGTACCTTAAGTGGTTACAATGCGAATTTTCTCACTTGCCACGACATGGTCATCTCCATTCAGCTTTCGCTTGAACACCTCATTCCCCACAGTTACCTCCACCGTGTCATCTATAACCATGTGTGTAGACGTATTACTATGCCCAATTTGTGTCAATTTCTCAGCCACAAGCCCATTAAAAGTTCTTATATATAAAAAAAATACAAGAGGTCAACTTAAAAAAAAACACACACATGCTTGAGTAAAAAATTACAAGAGTTTGATTAAAAAATAAAAAGAATACATTTAAATAAAAACTACAATACACATGCTCGACATGAAAACAGAAAAATTTACAAGAGTTCGATAAAAAAAAGATACATCGATTATAAAATTCGACTAAAATACAATATAATAGCTCAATGTAAAAAAAAAATTACAATATGAAAGATGTAGAATATCACTATCATCTTTGTCGTCGTCCAAAACTTTGCTTGGAGATGTGCATCTGTGTTGGGACACGAACTTTGGCTGAAAGTATGTCTCATAGCATGGATGTCACTAATGGTGAGCAATTGGTTTCGGCGTAGTACTATCCTCAATGTCGCAGTCAAATGCAAACTTGCAGTTATCCCCTCGTCCCCAACAATTATGTTATGGAGTATTATACATGCTCTCATTATAAGACTAATGTATTCTTCCTTCACGAGTTGAGTGGGGCTATGTACCAGGGGCGAATCTAGGGCTAGCCTAGGGTGTCCATGGACACCCTTAACCCAAAAAAAAGTCTAATTAGCTAATTTAAAGCCTTTAAAACGACGAAGGGTGGACACCCCTGAAAATAGCCCAAAAGAAAACCTTGGAGGCTTGAACACTCTTAACTCTATCATAAATGGACTAGCCCAAAACTTCAGCACTTAGCAGATCAGCTAACCTTTTCATTTCTTTTTTTCCTAAAAAAATGCAGTTAGTGAGGCCGCAGCATGCTTCGTTCTTCTTCAATCTTCGACATTTCAGTTGCTCAGTCCTCTCCTCTTAGGCTCTCACTGACTCGTTCCTTCTCCATGAGTAGCTGGCCTAGACACAGGTGTCGCAAGCTGACCAAAGTCACAGGGACACACTGCCAAGCCACCTAACCCAATCTCTATCGACGTTGCCATGAGATTAGGGTTTCAACTTTCAATCTTGATTCGGAGATGGAGGGAAAATGGCTGACAAACAGATCGATTTCTGGAGATGTGGTCGTGTTTGGGTGTGTGGCAGCCCCGGCATGAATGTGTCGAGATACTCATCAATGACTTACACCGTCTTGGGTGGGTTTCACCAAAAACCAATGCCTTATCGGTGGGTCGGCCAAGAATCAAGCGCGGATGAACCCTACCAACACCATCTTTCGGTTAGTTTCTATGCCCCTTTCTCTTTTCTGGGGTTGAATGTCATTTTTGGGCTCATTTGAGTTTAGATATTCCCTAATTGAATTTTGGGTGGAGCATTTATTTTTAAGTTGGAATTTAAGCCCATATTCTTAATTTTGTGCTCAGGGGCATCACATAATGCTTACCCTAATCATTCTTTTGTTTTAATGGCTGTGAGAGTCAATGAAGTTATCAATTGGGACATGGTTATTGCAATGGTATTCCTACGATAATAAAGTTAATAAATAAATCAAAAGAAATCTACAACTTTTATATGTTGTTAGGATTTAGGGCACTTGTGATATAAGGAGATGAAGTTGAATAGTACACCTAACGGTCAAATGAAAAAATATATTATCATAAGGTCCCCCCTCCAAAAAAAAGAAATAGAAATGCAAATTCTATTGAACCTGCCTCCTGGGTTGTGCGTGGCCTAGCTTATGTATGTAAGTGTTTATTATTTTGAATGATTGTTTGGTACGTTATATAAACAAAGATGTATTTTACTTAATTTCTAATGATTTTATTATGTGTCGATTCTAAAAACAAAGAAACGTGAAGGACAAGTTCAATAGCAAACCATTGTAATATTTCAGACATTATTTAGACTTTATTTTATAGTACACATGATGATGAATGTTCGTAAGTGAACACCTATAATTCGAACGTCTAGATCTGCCACTACCATGTACTATGGCAAATGGAGCTTGCAACACACCAAAGGCCCATTCCACGTCTTTCCTGACCAACTCTTGATGTTCAGCGAAGAGTTTTGCCTTCAGATGTTACAGAAATGGGATAGTTTTAATGAGTGTCACCCATTTCTGATAAATTTCATCTGAAAGAAAATATTAGATCTTGTACTCATTATCATTAATGATGCATTCACATTTAGGAACCCGATCTTCATGCAACTCCTAGAAACCAAGGAGAGGTCAAGGACATTTATATCATTGAGACTTCCTAGAGAACAGAAGAATGTATGTCATATTCAAAGGTTGTATCATGCAACGGCTTCAAGGATGATAGTTGACACCTTATAAAGTTGTTTTTAAAACAATGTCTTCGAACTTGCTAGATATTTTTTTCCACTCCTAATGCATGCAGCCAACGCTTCCTAGCATACTGTGGAAATCACGGGCTTCGACAACTTCCAATAGGAGATTAACATTGGCTTGATTTGGTTTTCTTAAGTACTCTTCCTAAGATACCTCTATGATGCCTAAGGCGAACTTCTTCATGCATTCTAGCATGGTATTTGAACCAATCTTCAAAGTGCTTATGCACATTATCAATCGCTATACCATATGCAAGCATTTGTATGACTATGATACACTTGGTTAATGGTGTCAACCCATACTTTCCAATCGCTTTATACCTCAACTGAGAGTATTCAAGATGATTGCCGAGTGACTCCATAATGCAGAGAAAGAAGTGCTTTCGTATTCTAAATCTACGATAAAAATTATTTCATTCTAAATTGAATCTTCTACAAAGTAATCTTTGCATAAGTGATCATTGGCCTGATCTCTATCTCTCCTAATACATCTTTTCTTTACATGCTAAATGTGTCAGCTCTTTCGCTGCTTGCCTAAATTATAGAAGGAATGTCATATGTTGCGCATCTTGTTGATTATCAAATAATTCTTCCACAAGGGGCAAAATAATCTCATCATTTGAATCACCGTTTACGAAAGTCAAACCATCTGATGAAGATGAGGATGATGTGAAGGAGGATGAGCCGGAAGATTCCTCCACAAGGGGCATCTTATCAACATTGAAATTATTTTTTATAAACGATCTATGTAATATAATGATGATTATACATTAACGTAGTGAAGAGTACTCATTTAATTAAACAAAGGGCATAATACTTTTTATTTCATAAGGAAACACCCTTACAACATTTAATGTTTAAGATAATACATGCAAAATAAAAGTTACACAATAAGATCTTACAACCTCTTATGAACTAAGTACTTCTTGGCATCATTTGATCAGGGGGAGGGTAGACATATTACTCAATTGATGAATGTCCTAATGTCTTGCATCTACTTTCTGCTTTCGTGGGCTAATAATAAGCGGTATCTTCCAAAGTTGTCCTTGAGTTGTCCGTCATCATTATTTCATTGTCATACATTGTCTCCTTCTATTCTTGCTTCCTTAAGTTCAACTGGGTCTTCATCTCCTTATATTGTTTCTCCTTATCCCTTATGCGAACGACGTATGTCACTGTTGTCGCCTTCTTGCCAGCTAGGGTAGCTAAATCTTTGAAGATTTGTATCTTCTCAGTATTGTTTGCGCTAAACTCTTTGTAATGGCTAGTGAAAAACTCAACAACAGTATTGCCAACCTTTTCTTTGCCCTTTCTCTTCACAGTTTTCCTCTCCTCATGCTAGTCACTTGCACCCACACCTTCACCCCTTGCCTCTTCGCTCTCAGGGGTTAGGCCTTTTTGACAATCCTAACTTTCGTGGATCACGAATCTTCTTCTATTTTGGGCTGGTCCTTGTGCATCTCATATCAATACTCCAAATTAAATTTCTTTCCTATACGATCAAAGGATAACATATGGCCTTGCTATAGAATTCTAGCCTTGTTACTCTCGCTTTCATTCATACGTGTCACTTCACACATAATACACCTCCATTTATTGATGAGTAGGAAGCACCAAAGTCATCAGCTATTGATTGTCTTCCAAGTATGTGTCGAGGCTCCTTGTGGGCGGTGCTCATTAAAACTCGTTGCCACCATTTGCCAGAAGCTAGTCTTGTTTTGATCAACCAACGACGTTCGTGCTTGTATTAATCCAAACACTTAATAACCCCCGATCGTCTTCATTGTCCACTTTTTGGCCCCAATGACTATGCCCCGTGCTATTTCCTCCTCTACCCTATCGTTCTTATTAGGGTCGATATCTATCTCGAAGTGGGCAATCGATCCGATTAATGTGGATAAGGGTGTAGAGTTGCCCCCTCCCCTGAAAAGTAATTTGGATTTCGAGATGGTGGAGGGTAGTATGTCAAGTAATATGGGTACTTAGTATTAGGCCCATTTGGGGAGCCATTAGGTGGTGGGTGATAATAAGGTGGAGGATAGTTTCAAGTGGTGGGGGGTAATACGTAAGGTACAAATGACAGTGGTTGTTTGATGGTGGATATGGGGGGAAGATATGCAGGGGGAAAGATGTGTGGAGATTAGCTGGAGGACTCATGCTAGTATTATTCCCCCTAATTTGTAGTGAATCGTCTCTCTCAAGTAAGCTCATAAAAGGCAGAGGTGTTATGGTCCATATTTCAGCCACAATTACCACCTGCACATTTAATTAATCATATTAATATATTAATTAATCATATTAGTTATACATAATGAGATTAAGAATTTTACTAACATATTAACATGCCTAAAGTTATAGAATCATGCCAGGAGCTAATCTAATAATATCAAATATTAAGGCACACCAACATATTCACATTATTAAACATGACATGTTACCATCTTAATAGTAACACATAATCATAGTAACATATAAACATATAATTATATTCAAATTAAATTCGTGCATACTTACTCATAATCATATGAACATATGATCATGTCATATTTAATAACATATTCTCATAATGTTAAATTCTAATTTATAAAGTCATATATTTTACTAAATATTATTTTGTACTAACCATGATTACAAAATTTATAAAGTATTTCAAATAATTTTACTAACATTAAAATACCTGATTAACCTTATCAATTTTACTAACATGCCAAAATTTAATTAACATATTAACTTTGATAACATGTCAAAATTTATAAATTTTAACTAATCATGTCACATAATCATGTCATTAACATTACCTACATATAATCATGTCATATTATTTTGGTTACTAACATATAAGACAACAAATAAAATAATTTGTCAATATTTAAAAAAAAATTATAATCAAAATTTGCATCACTTCTTCCAAGCACCTCCAACTTTTCTACGAAAAAATGTGCAGAATTTAGAAATTTAAATAATAAATATAAATTACAAAAATAAGTATTGAATTGAATATAAATTAGAAATACTTACTAGAAAGAGGGAAATTCACTTCGTTTTTCATGGAAAAACTCAAAAAAATAACCAACTTTCTCACAATTTTGTTAGAGAGAGAAATTGAGAAACTTTGTATTGCATTTGTAACAAATGAGGACCTACTTATAGATCAAAAATAAATTCACAAAAAATAACTTGAATACGTAAGCCAAGAACTAGCTGTTGCCTAACGATCTACAGAAACCAGCCCAGCCTAGAACAATTTTTCTTTTTTATTTGTTCCAACGGTCGAAAAGAAAAATGGGTAGATGCCAAAATAACGTCGCGTGACCTGCTATTGAAGAAAAAAATGTGCGCGCAGCTCACTACTTGTAGCCTCTCAGCGAGCCATGAACCGCGACCTAAACGTTGCGGAGCTTCGAGTGGCTCGCTTACTCCTTCCTCCCCCTTTTTGGCTTGCGAGTGGGTGCTGCACCTGCTGTTAGTGAAATATACTCTTCCCCTGTTGATTGATAAATTCCACGCTTCTGATTGGTGATTCATGAGTATGAGGATATATCGAAGCATAAGACAATATTAAGGTAGCAACGCAAAGGTAAAATTCGAAAATAAAATTGAAAATGCTACTAAGAATGTAAAACATTAACGATGCTAAAGTTTTGCAAATGCTAAGACAAACTCTATCAGTTAGTAATAAATGTTGGTTTATTGAGCACTTAAATTTAAAACAAATAAAAATTTAACTTTGTCAAATACTAAACACTATGGAAAACACCATTATTGAACTCAGTTTAATCTTCTAGTAATGCCATGCGAATTGTGAAATCCACAAATGTATGTTGTAGAGATTGCGTGAGCCCAAAATTTGCCGCTATGTGCTCATGTGTAGATAGACCTGGCAAAAATTGATCTGACTCGGAAACCCGACCTAAACTCATTCGAAAATTTTGGGTTTTGAACATGATTTTTTCGACTCGAACTCGAAATAAACCGAATCCGAAAAACCCGCAAATTAGCGGGTCAAACCCGACCCGAATCCGCCTGCTTGACCCGAACATTATATACTTAGCCTTTGATTTTTCTCTAATTTATCCCTCTTAACAAAACTGGTTAGTCATTTTTATCGAATAGTTTAAAGAGACATTATATAACTATTAAATCTATTTACAAATTAAACAATAATAAACTTATTTTTCTTCTCTATTATCTCAAAATAATATCATATACAATTTTTAAATGAAAAAAAGGTTAAAAATGGATGTAAAAGTGCATGAAATAATATCTAACCTTTAAAAAAAAGTTAAGTTAAAAGAAGACAAGTATTAAAGATGCGTAATTCATGCCATTATATGCTTAGTTAAACAAATTTGTCTAATTATTTTTTAAATTAATTAATTTATAATAATTTAATTTTTTGATGTTATAAATGCAAGATAATACCTTTTACTTCTTTTATTCAATTTTATTTGATTTCGTTCTAACTAGTCTTGAACTACGATGCTATTGGCAGGAAAATGGCTAGCTGTATAGGGTCGGCTCATTAGTAAAGTTTTTCCTGATTGAACATTGGAATGTTAGTTAATAAAAATATTAAATTATGAAATAAGTTATTAGCGGTCAAACTGCCACAACGAATTAAAATGCTCTAGACAGGCTATTCTATAAACGGCCGACGGCTATTGACCTTCTTTCAATGTACGGATCGATATACCCAAAATCAAGTGGGTCTTGATTCTTTACCCGCTCATTCAGGATGTTCATATATTATAATAAAAAGTTCGAATATTTTTAATATTCTTTTAAAAAATTACAATTATTATACTTTTTCATTAAATACTGACAATTTTGATAATAAATAACTCACGGAAAAGACGCTCTAAGCCCGTTTGGTTAATCTGAAATCTGTAAAACCAAAATACACCTGACTCATATTTTGCGTGAATCCAAAATACACCCGACCTGTATTTTATCCGAACCCGAATACACCTGACCCGTGTTTAACCCACCCGACCGAACAGACAGATCTATGTGTAGAGATGACAATAGGATAGGTATGGGGTGGGTTGAGACCTGCCCTTGCCCGTATCCATTTTCTAAAATCGTATCCATATTCGTATCCGTACCAATAGGGTATTAAAAAATAAAACTCATACCCATACCATCGGGTTTTAATGGTTTACGGGTTTTGTTCGAGTTCACATAGAGAATGAAAATTAGCACCCATATGCAATCCATATTTAAGTACAATATATATTTTTGTCATTATAAGATTACAAAGTTGTAATATTTTGAGAATATATTGTTTAAAAATGTAAAATTAAATATATTATTGACTAATTTTTTGTTAAAACAATTTGGATTGAATTTAAACTGAGGAAAAGTTAAACAAAAATAATTTTTTTTATCTTATTATAAAAATAAATACGGCCAGAATACGGATATGAGGACAACATCTATCCATACTTATTTTTTAATAACCACTTTATACCTATTTAAAACTATTTTGACCACCTACTTGAATTTTAAATAAGAAGAATTTTACGAGTTTTAAATAATGCGAATTTCATTGTCATTCACACGCACGTGGCCATGACATGCGTGGAGCTGCGCTCCGCAGATTTGACAACACCCCTGACGCTTGGCCTCTTCTTCAAGTATGACCTCTTTAAGAGCAAGCCCAGCGCTTAGCTCGCGAGCCTAATTTTTGACGTGGCGAGCGGGTGGGGGAAGGGGAAGGAATCCAGTGCAAGGCCCGCGAGATAAGGCCCGCAGGAGGGCTCGCGGCCCTTTGGCCCAATTTTCCTATTTTTCTTTTTTTTTTGTTTTTCTTATTTTTTTTCTGTTTTTTTGTTTTTGTTATTTTTTTGGATTTTTCTTGTGTTTCTTTTTTTGATTAGTTTTGTTGATTTTTTTTTGGTTTAAAATTTTTATTTATTTATTTATTGAATTTTTAAAAAGCATTTGTAATTTTTTTAGAAATTATTCAACTATTACCAAATTATTATATGCATATTATTTACCCCCAAAAAATAATTATTCTACCAAATTAGTATTATTTATTTGGTTTTTGAAAAGAAATTGTAATTTTTTTAACAAAATTGTTGTATTATTTGTATTACCAAATTATTATGTGCACATTATTTTTTCCGAAATTAATAAACCCAAATAACTAACCAAAACAAAAACAATAAACCAATTAAGTATGGTTAGGTGTGGGATCTATTTGTATTATTTTATTTGATGAGTCAAAGTGGTGAGGCTTGTATTAGAGATAGTGAGGATTGTGAGATAAAAATGTTAGAGAGAAGGTTGATAAGACAATAGTAGGTCCCTCCGGTGAGCCAAAAAACAGGCTCACGGCTGGGAATGCTCTAAGCCCTCGTCTCTGCATTTCTCTCCTCCACCATTTCCCAACCCTCCAAAAACATCCCAGTTGGGAAGGGAGAGACCGAGAGAGAGAGAGAGAGAGACATGGAGAACGGAGTGCAGAAGTGGAGGTTCAAAGGGAACGAAAGCATAACAACAGCCTCAGGGATAACGGTAAGAGGAGTTCTCAACATGCTGATGGAGAATCTCAACCCTGATGATGAGAAACAAATTTTGGCTCTGGGCCACGGCGACCCTTCCCACTTCCCATCTTTCCGAACATCTCCTCTCGCAGTTGACGCCGTTGTCGACGCCCTACGCTCTTTCCGATTCAATTGTTACGGCTCTACCGTCGGTATTCTTCCAGCCAGGAAGTAATTAATCATCCATATCGTTTTTTTAAAATAATTGATAAAACTTGTAAAACACAAGTAATGCAGGCTAATCATCCGTATCCCCCTTAGTTCTCTCTCACTTCCCTTAATTTTTTTTTTTTTTGCATAGTTTCTCTTTTTTCAGTATACTGATAAACGGGCCCACTCTCTTTGAGTGCAATGCGCTGAGGAGAAGAGGAACACATTCGATAAATTCAAGCCCACGGTGGGGCTTGTTACTGTAGACCTGTCATCTGGGATGTTTGATTTGGAGGTGGTTCATATGCAAGTTGATAACATTCGGTTTTATGTCAGTTTTGGATCGAGTCACTTTTAATTCGGGTTGACTGTGTATCCATTGAATATTGGCACAATTAGCTTCCGACGTAAAGAAAAATAACTTGATTTTGGTGAAAAAGGTTCAGGTTAAATTGACTATGATTGGTTAGGTCAATTCGAATTTTGGGTATTTTGAGTTAGCTAATTTCATTGTTGGATTGAATATGGATTCAAGTGATCGAATTTGTATTTTGCCCAGTTTTGCCAGGTCTGCTTGTTTGTCACCTCTACTTGAGAAAATTATGAATTTACTGGGATCCGAACCCCCAGGTGGTAATGGCCCACAGAGATGGCTTCACTTTGTTTTCCAGGGGTGGCCCCTTTTTGTTTGTCTCTCGTCTTAGTTTTGTTTGTTCATTCAGTTGTTCGATTCCCTTTTTGCTCTCTAAGTGACGTTTTTGTCCATCATGAGATTTACAATGGTTGCCAAAGTGACTTTGCCACAATGGTTGCCAAAGGCCTCCTTGAGGTCTAATTTCATTAGTGATGTCCTAAGATCGAGTTCTAGGATGTACAGATTCTCCTTGGCTGGGGATATTTGTGGGGACCAAACAAGCTTCTTAGAGGACCTGGTTAGTGTGGGTGGATGCTTGGGTGAATTTATCTGCTTGCTTGTCTGCTGACAGCCCACTGTGTCTACCTTGCACAAGTGGCAGTACTAACACAGCTTCGCTTACCGGAAAAGTAAGATCCAAGGGTTTAAACTTCGAAGTCATGTCTAAGTCGAATTCGAACCTGTAGCTTTTCCAATATGATATTCGATCCTATATGCCTTGACTGTTGTTCCAGGAACAACAGGAAAATCAAAGCGTCGTCTTTGATGTTGATCCATGTATAATGAAGGTCATGTCCAAAATGCTGCACCCGAAAAAAAAAAAAAAGGGAAGAAGGGGAAGACAAATTAAAGGAAAACTCATCAAGCTAAGCTGAGGCAGTTAGCAATTGTGCCGGATTAAATTTTTAGACTTCATAATATTGTCTAGCTAGCTTATAATTTTTTGTCCCCACATTTTATCATGAAATCCTATGCATATGGAGACAACACCCAAAACCATAGTATCACTGCCCCTCCTTTCTTTCTAAATGTCTAATTGCTCCAAAACATCTCAATCTCTTTTGCTGGTTCTACAGATCCCAGTTGTACTGTGAGTAAATATGTGAAAGTTTCATATATCCATCTAGAGTTTAAAAATATATCAACACAGAACAATTTTATGAAAAAAAAAAAATATGAACATAAAACTTTAGATGAAACCCGTATCTGTTATACCATTACTCTTATCAGCATTGCTAACATAATAACAAGGGAAAAAATTGACAGAAGAAAATATACCACTGATCAAAATCAAAAGATCAGTATAGAACTACCTCTTATAATTCATACCAAAGATAAGCTTTGCCTATTTCATGAGGTCGCTAATTAGATAGTCATGCTGGGAGTGCCTGGGACTCATGCTCTGAGTCATCATTATCGCTAATTAGATAGCCATAAGCTTTGTCTGTAAGATTATTAGATATGGGCATGTATATTCTTGGCATACTACACTATTCTGCTAGTGCTGGCTGACTACATGCAACATATTATCAGTTGTGCTGGAGGTAGGAAATGTTGCTACTATTGTTACGAATCTGGTTGATGTTAAACTTACTATAACTATAGTAAAAAGTAACTTTTATGCATGTTCCTATGCAAATGTCTAAGTTTATATTCATGAGGATGATTTGTGGACAGGGCAGTAGCAGAATACCTTTCACGTGATCTTCCATACAAATTGTCAGAAGATGATGTTTTCCTGACACTTGGGTGTACGCAGGCAATTGAAGTTGCACTCTCTGCCCTTTCTCGTCCAGGAGCCAATATATTGCTGCCTACACCTGGTTTCCCATACTATGAAGCTCGTTGTGCTTATATTGACCTTGAAGCACGCCATTTTGATCTGCTTCCAGAAAAAGGGTGGGAGGTCAATCTTGATGCTGTTGAAGCTCTTGCTGATGAGAATACTGTGGCTATGGTTATCATAAACCCCGGGAATCCATGTGGAAGTGTTTATTCTTATGAGCATTTGCAAAAGGTATGATATTCGGGAAAGAATTGCAAAATTTTTCATGGATTTTAGGTGCCCAATTTTGCTTGAACCTTCGTGCCCATATCACATTATAATCTTGATTTGCTGGTGAAGTCCGTTGGGATTCTTAAAACCAAAGTTGGTATTCTTGTTACTCTTTGTTTGTTCGCTGAAGCGGAGCAGATGGATTGAATTTGAGTAATTTGATTCAAAAATCCATTCACAAAAAACGGTGTTAATTGTTGCAGTGCACTTATGCTTCAGTTTAATCTTCAAACTAATGCCTTGTCATGAGGCTACTATGGACCAAACCAAAGCCTTAACCCAGAGACCCATCACAAACGGAGATTCAGAGGTTTGGATAACTGAATTTCAGGGTGCGTGTACATTGAAATCTAGAGTTGAAAGGCGTTGGTTGCTGAGTTCTTAATTTCAGAAATCTGGGTCAGTTTTTTCGTAACTGATTTGTACTGTTTTGATGGAGTCCAAATTTCTTATTTTGGCTGCTTGTAGGTGGCAGAAACTGCAAGAAAGCTTGGGATTCTTGTGATTGCCGATGAAGTGTATGATCACCTTACATTTGGAAGCAACCCATTTGTTCCAATGGGGGTGTTTGGATCCCTTATTCCTGTTATCACACTCGGGTCTATATCAAAGCGATGGATTGTTCCTGGTTGGCGTATTGGTTGGCTGGTTACAAATGATACACAAGGCATCTTGCAACAATCTGGGGTTATTCCTGTTTTCCATTTCATTTTCGCCATCTTGTTTCATTCTATCAAGTCTTTTTCATGAGAAAGCTACATTTGAAATCGCTTACCCAATTTCTCGTTTGAATTGGATTCCCCTGTTTCAGTTGGGCTTTTGAGAGTACATTGAGCCATAGTAATATTATTAATTCACGCATCTCCATGTTTTATCAGGTTGTTGAAAGTGTCAAGGGCTTCCTCAACATCTCTTCTGACCCTGCAACTTTCATTCAGGTCTTCGTAAATATTCGCTCTAAATGTGCTTGTGGTTCTAACAGTGTCTTGTAAAATTCTGAAAATGATCGGTAATCTTAAAAAATGAGGACTTTAAGTCGCTTCATTTGAGATCTATTTGTCATCCACATGTATATCATCACGAGGCAAAATTTTTCTCTATGACACATAGTTTATGATTCATTCTTTTTGCTTTTTCATTTATATAACTTTTATGATATCTCAAAATTTAAAAAAAAAGAGAAAGAAAGGAGAACTCTAGAATTTTTAAATTTTCGTGAGGCCTAAATGTGATCTGGAATTTATTTACTGAAAAGACTAAGAATCTTCCCTTTTTTGAGAATTTTCATCATAATCTGAGTTTTAATGAGACCAATTACCTTCTTTTCTCTAAATCTTCACCCCCCCCCCTCAAAAAATTTTTTCGCTTACCAAGAACTTTTCTGATGTATACATTAAAAAGTATGTTATGATCATTGATCAGATGTTGGTTACAATTTTCAGGGAGCCGTTCCCCATATCCTAGATATGACACAGGAGGATTTCTTTTCAAAGATCATCGATGTGCTACGTAGAGATGCGGACATCTGCTACGAGAAACTCAAGCAGATTCCTTGCATTTCATGTCCACATAAGCCGGAAGGTTCTATGTTTGTTATGGTGAGGATCAAAGTGAACAAATTTTATGCGTTTGTTTGCGAGAGAAGTTATCTAATGCATCCTGTGATTCTGACACCTTACAGGTGAAACTTAATCTGTCTCTCCTGGATGATATTCTTGATGATCTTGATTTTTGTATTAAGCTTGCCAAGGAAGAGAAGACGATTATACTGCCAGGTAGGAAATGTTACTAATCTCCAAATAAGGTATTCTTCTCACATTGCTAGTCACGTAATGACCCTTGACTAAAGCAATTTCCCTCTGATAGAATCAAAGGGGAAAAGACGGTTGAACAAAGGTCATTAGTGCCACTATTCTGCTTAATTTGCGGAGTTTCCAGGCCGTCACCATTTGGACCTTTTTGGGGGAAACTGACCAGAACGGTCTGAACCAAACATGGTAATCAATGAGACTTTTTGTCCAATTAATAGAAACCCAAATGTGAGCCGAAGTCAAAATTTTTGAAGCCAAACTAGACGTGATTGAAATTCCATAAATCCAAGCACATAACCCTGCCTGAAATGCTCAAATTAACTGGTTCTAGGACACAATTAGGATAGCTTATATCCCAGGTTACAATTTAGGTTTGGCAGATAGTGAAGCGCTTATAGTATTGAAAACTCATTGACGGTTATGTCTTAAGTTCCCCCTTCCCACCTGGTGCTTGGTGGTGTAGGCATGGCTGTGGGATTGAAGAATTGGTTGCGGATCACGTTTGCCTTGGAGCCATTGGCTCTTGACGAAGGCCTTGAAAGACTGAAAGCATTTTGCCAGAGGCATGAGCCGAAGAGCATCGGGAATGGTTGGTGATTGAAAACTTGGTTGTTAGATGTCACCCGTTGCTGCAAATAACAACTCCCAAAGCTTGAAGCCACTGTGATTTCTATATGTAAATCCCTTTCGCTTTGCAAATTTCCTCTGATGTCACAGTTTGTTGAATGCAACAACTGTACTAGTTCACATCTGAAAATAATTGTCATGATGGTAGTGCTTTTATAACATTGCCAGAAGACTGGTGTGTAGTATCTTTAATCAAGTCCTTGATTTCTGGTTCTGTTTCTCCTGAAATAGGATGCAGGTGATACACCCCCCTTGATAGTCGTACCTAACCATAAAAAAAAGCTAATCAGGCACAATGGTAATATTTGGCGAGGAGCTTTTTAGATGCAAAAAGAGTTTTTTGGGGTATTAGCTGTTTGATTCTGATCAAAAAGCTCTTTGGGGTGTTTGGTTGATTAGCTTTTTAAATTAGCTTTTTATACCCAAGAAACTCTTTTACAAAAAGCTCTTTAGGATATTTTTTTCAAAGGGCTTTTTGATGTTTACTATTATAATGATCATACTAAGTACTAACCTTATAATTTGGACACATTTACATTAGATGTCATTCACAAATGATATTTTCGAATGTTGGATGCTTATGCTTTAAATTTTTCAATTTATTTTTTTTCTTTTTTGGGACAAGAGTTGTGGATGGTCATGATGTTGAAGATAATGCTTTTAATTTTAATGCTTTCTTAATTTAACAAATGATTTATGTTAGTCTTACATGATATATAAATATTTTTTATATCACATAATTTCAATTGCTATTAAAAAAGAAAACATTTAACATTAAAAATATATTTTGATAATAAGTACTAAAATTAGAAAAAGTATAAATGTAATTTTATATATCACATAAGTCTTAATTCATAATTCATATCAAAAAGAAAAATAATTATCTGATGAAAAATTATTTTGTTAGAAAAATAATGAAATTGAGTCATGGGCATAAGTGGAATTTTATCAAATAACTTTGTTAGAAACAGCTAACTTTACCAAACACTTTTTTTACAAATGGTTACTGCAATTAGCTAAGTCAAACGGCTAATGCAATCAGCTAACAGCTAACAGCTAATACTAACAGTTAATAGCTAATAGCTGATTGCTAAACAGGGCCAATGCCTTTGAAAAAAATACTTACCGCCTCCCAAAAGAAGTCGTCGTCTATCACAAGGTGTTTTGTAAGTGACGTAATTTGGAAGAATACTTGACTCTGCCCAAGTCTAGATCCATATTTATATATCGATATGCCTAGGTTTACAAAAATTGTTAACATATGTGTCCATAGAATATCGTATATTACGCCTTCTCAATTTGGATTGGACTTTTAAAACAAAAAAACCTAATTGCCTTCTCAATTTGGATTGGACTTTTAAAACAACAAAAACTAATTACGGGAATGCCTTAATAGAAGTATATACGAGTTGAAGTTGACTAGCGATGTAAGTGATAACCACATCACCATGAGAAACATGTACTTCAACAAAGTAATAATCTACCTTAATGTGCTTGATACATTTATAATCCTTCAATTTAGAAGTGTCCATCCAATACAACACTTGTCTCAATATAGCTTAACCGAACAGTGATTAAGAAGTTTATGCTTAAATGATTTCTCGATAGGTCTGACGCGGTCTGCACCTTACAACAGCTCCTATTGATATGAGAAGACTATCTAATTAGTTGTTGAGCCCAAATCTTTCTAAATAAATTGTAATCTCGTTATATGTAGGCTTCCTTTCCAAAGCCTTGCAATCGATTTTAGACCCGGAAACTCTTACCAAATGCAAGTGATTTGATCTGCATCTAGAGAAACATTTATGACAGAGATGTGGCAGAGATCTCATCACGTGCAAAATTACCCAAACCATTACCCCTGTCAAAATCAGACTTCAACTCAAATTTCAAAAACTAAGAGATAAATTTTTTGATAGAAGAAAAAGTTCATTAATTAAAAATCCACAACTTTATATTGATAGTCTTCTAACAGGAGCAAATCTAAAATGTTTGAAAAGTTTTCGAATTCAACAAAGTTAATGGTAAATAACTAAAAATACTTTCGACTAACTCTATATATACAGCGTCATTTTTGGCTACAAATCGCATCATCGACTTCAATCCGTCTTTTTGGAATATCGACAAGCAATAGTAGCACTTTGTAAAATAAGTTTCTGAGTGACATGACAGATCAAACGTGACAGAAGCATCATTAACATTGTGATCGAGTCATATAAACCTCTGTATGTTGTTAAATCATTCCAGTCAAAATCAGTGTTATAAACGATAAATGTAGATCAGTTCACTTGATAAAACTAACAAAACTAAACTCTCTGATTAAATGAATGACCCTCACAGAACTTGCTTGATAGGCAATAAAAACAACTTGCACAAAAAGGTAGAGACCAAACTCTATGAAGAGGGAAATAACTTGCACAAAAGACAGAGAGACTAACTCCTATGAAAAGAATCTTAATACGCACAGGAATAGATGGAGAAAAAATTTATTTGAAAGAAAAATGTCCAAAATGACTAAGGGGGTAGAAACTAAAAGCGGCTAACCACGGGCTAGAAGGCCAGCAGCATTGCCAATGATCTAGAAAAGAGAATGAAAAAGAGGATTCAAAATTAGGGTTCGAGAGAGGAGGAATAGAAGTGGTGATTTTTTTTGGGGGGGGGGGGGGGTGTGGGGGCGCTCCATCATCATTAAAGGATAGTGTTATATTAGAATTAATTAAATTTTCTTCTTAAATCACACAGTACATATCATTAAGATGTCAATCATGAAAATCCTTGATAAAATCAATTTATTTGATCAATTTAGATTTAAGCTAATATAAAAAGGTATATTCCATGAGATATTATGTTCTCAAAATCTATAGGATTGTTTCAGTATCCTTCCAAGATAAATGTTTTACTATGAGCTAGGTTTTTGGGCATAACCCAAAAATATCGATTTAGCCAATTTTTTTTTTTTTTTTCCCCAATCTCATTTGAAGAGTCTTTACACGTTGTCAATCAAAACACATAATTAAAACTTAATGGCTTATATCAATTCACATACAAAGATATTTATGATTGTCAATTAGTTCAAATCCTACACTTCTCGTTCGGACAAAAAAGGATACTTTACTCCTAATTTTTTGTTTTCATCAAAATAGTCTTTTTCAATATAACCCCTAGTATATTCATGCTAATTTTTACATATTTCATATTATAAAAATAATGACATGCACAACTAATCAACATTATGTTAACATCATAACATAATAACATAGCAATATTTGGACACATAATTAATTTAACATTTTTTAATAGTTAATCAAAATCTTTCTAACACATTCCCAGTCTAGAGTAACTGAACATTTATATTTGACCCACATTGGGTTTGTTTCTAGTTCAAATAGTTTATTCATTTATGTTCTATTTTTTTTTTAAGAGAATAAACAAGATCTCACTCAACAAATATGTATGTGTTACCCCATATATCAATGTTTGCAAATATTTTAATGTAATTTGGGCCAAACCCTCATGTTTTTAATTTGGTTATTTTTTAACCTAAAAGGGGATCTCATTTCTAATCCAGGAATGCTTGTATCTGCTTGGATCCTTGATGAGGAAATTAAAGCTCTGATATCAATTTGATGTGGGATGGGGGCTCTTAATCACAAGAGCGATCAACCATCCACAACCATCAATCAACTTCCAAATAACAAGCCCTTGAACCAAGATAATTCTTAAGTAACAAACGGCAAATCAGTGAAATTTTTGTGATTTTTTTTTTTAATGTAAGAGAAAAGCTAATACAATGGATATGTTTAAGATAAAAGCTCATGTGACCACTTAGCCCAACAATTCACCAATTAATTCTTTTTTTTTTTAATCGGAAAAAAGGAAGGGGTCACTCTATATTAGAATTGATAAATGTGTACATATCCTCGGAAGCCCTATCCACTATGCAAGCTGGAACTTCCGTTTTCCAAATTCTGTGACCGAAACTAAAAGGTTGCAAATGAGCAAGATCATGTGCAACGTCATTACCCTCCCTCTTAACAAAAGACCACGAACAGAAGCTAAAAGAACAAACCAAAGACAATATGTCCTTAACAATGAACCCCCAAAAGAGTCATGGACTTTATTATTCCTGATAACTGAAATGTAATTAACAGCCACATAGGATTCCCTAATTAATAGGGGCTCTTAATGAGGCTGATTTCTTGGCTATTTTTTAGGAAATCAGTTATGTAGCTTAGTGCCTCATAACACAGATCAAAAGGGAAGATTAAGAGAGAAAACAAATAAGTTTTGTAATCTACTCTCTACCACGCACACCTCTCTCTCTAAACGGTTACTACCATCAAAAGTTTACAGGTTTTGAGACGTGAATTCTTGCCGGGACTCTGGTAGCCGTCGGTGTACCGAAGAGCACAGTTTGTGGAACAAAGGCAACAAGTCATCCTATTCGCTTCTGTTTTAAGGTACGTCCTTTATAGTCTTAAACCAACAGTGGTATCAGAGCTACTTTGTTAGTTTTTGTTCCCGAATCGTTTAGGTTGAATGTGTTTAATCTAAACATGCTCTAAACTGTTTAAGTTAGTAGTTTGTCTACTCATGAATGCCCAGAATTAGTATGCCATTCTGTGTTTTTTTTTTGGTTGCTAATCATCCTCGGCCCTATTGACAACACTCAAGCTGATCAAAACCCAATCAATCTGATCCAAAAAAAAAAGGGGGGAAGTTTTCGAAAAACATACCCATCAGCCGCCGATGAAGGGTGGCGCGTGAGTGTCACGTGCTGCCGACAGAGAAGCGATTGGTCCCTTTCTTCCTCCATCCGCTCCCCACGAACCTCGATCTACCAGACCTGGTACGAAACACCCTCGGAAAAGCCAAAGGGGCGGCGCGTGGGGTACACACGCCACCGCCTAAGTGGCGCGTAGGGGGCGTGCGTAGTATCATTGTGTTCACCGTTGTCCGATCTATGTGATGGCGACGGTGGATTCAGCGTAGGAGTATCGGGAAGATAGATTTAAGTTTTTTGTGAAGGAGTGTGGTGGTTTTTCATCATGTGGGTATCGGCGACGATGCGCCACCGTGGAGGCAACCGGGAAAACCAGGTGTCGAGAGGGGCTGAGCTTGGTGCTCGGTTTCCATGGCCGCCACCAGGTTCTCTCTCTCTTTTCTTTTGAGTAGAGAAAGAGAGAAGAACGAAGGTAGAAGAACGAAGGAGAAAGGTGGCGAGGAGAGAGATTAACCAGGCCCGAAGTTTAGGCCATCAGTTTCAGGTTCTAAGCTTTCCTTTAACAGTAGGTAGTTGGCTACCCCTACTTGATTGGTAATGTGTTTAAAATCAAGTTCATGAGTTTAATTAGTTTAATCAGATTGAGGTTCATGATTAGTAATATGTTTTAAAATCATGCTATCTATTTAATGAGTTTGTTTATTTTGATAATTATTGAGTTTAATTCCTCTATGACTGTGTATCGTACTATTTAATCTTTATCATTTCATGCATGCCTAGTGAATATAAATGATATATGAATAATATATGAATAGGTTTCGTATAAAAGTAATTAAATATGTTTCATTTGTAAGGTAAAATTTATTTGTTAAATTCTTAATTATAGGTTTATGTTACAAATCTATGGCTAATGTGAATTTTATGCTTACATATTGGCATGTGTAGCAATATATATATACGTTTTATGTATTCAATTAATGATGGAAGATTAATTCTTTTTATTTAAACTTGATATAAATAAGTTTTATATTTTGTTTGTGCAATTATGTTTTGCATAAGTTTTAAGTGTCTTTGTGATGTTAAAATATTAATTGTTACTATGATTAACATTAATCCATGAAAATATGTTCATTATGGGTTAATAATAATCAAATTTTTTCAATTCTTGATTCATTTAATATGTGATGATTATGAGCTTAGCGAAATTTTCGAACATATGACATGAATGATAGTTTTGAGACATTTTGATTATGTGCGAGATATGCCTAACGTCCATTTTCTTATTTGTAGATATGGTTTCTAAGACTTCTATGATTGGTGATTTGTCCACCAATAAAAAGTTGGATGGGTCCAACTATGACATGTGGCGTCGGAAGATTCAGTTTCTTTTGAACGAGCGTGAGGTATTAGAACACCTGACGGCCACAATGTCTGCCCCTGCGACTATGGACAAAGATAACAAGGACATTACTTTCACTGAGGAGTATCAGACCAGCTTGGTTGCGTACTAAGAATGGTGCAAGAAAGATCGTAAGGCACACTGTACTATGTTGTATTGCATGCATGACGATCTTATTGGTGAGTTTGAGATTTATCCTACTGCTAAGGAAATGTGGAATAACATCCGTTTCAGGTACGGTCAAACTTCGAAAATGAGGCTTCGTGCATTGCATCTTTAGTGGATGACCTACACGATAGACTCAAGCCAAAGTACAACCGAGCATGTCCGGACTTTACAGGCCATGCTACGGGACCTGAAAGCCGCTGGTGTGGACATTTTCGAACGTGAACAACGGACGAATGTGCTTCGTGCACTTCCTGCTGGGGATGATAGATGGAAACTGTTCATCACCATGATGACTCACAATAAGAATATCAAAATTTTTGCTGAGATCACCAAGCACCTAGAGTTGGAAGATGAACGCTTAAAGGCCTGTGCTCCTCCCCTGTAGCATTAGTGGCTAGGGTGGATAAGCCCAAGGGCAACAATTTTAAACGAGGGAAGAAGAAGAGTCTTCATCCTTCGAAGAAACTTGGCCCTAAAGGTGGCATTGCTAAGAAGCAACTAAAAGCCAAGGGCAAGGTGGAGAAAAATATGGCACGTGTGACGTGCTATAACTGCAGAAAGAAGGGCCATTATACTCGGGATTGTCCCGAGCCTTCTCAGGTACCTTCTTCATTTCCTCCTATTGAACTGCTTGCTTGTTCCCATACATTTGTTGCTAAATCCTTTTCTAACTGGATTGTAGACTCAGGAGCCAGCAAGCACGTACGTAGTTCAAGATCGAGCCGGGTTTGTAGACTTTCACCCTTATCCGATGGGGTTACAAACCGTAACTCTTGGAAATGGTACTGCAGAAGACGCTCCAGGAGTGGGAACGTATCGGCTCAAGTTGCGTGGAGGGAATTCGTTACTTCTTCACGACACTCTCTATGCACCTAGGGTGCGATGTTCCTTGGTGTCTTATGTCTCTTTAATGAAATTAGGTTTTCATTTTGTCTCTCGAACTGATGGTTTGGACATTTTGTATGGTGACAATTTGTTTGGCCATGCATCTTTATTAGACGATTTTCTTGTTTTGCACTTAGATGAACATTATTATAGTAATAATACGTCTTCTGTTTTTGTTTCATCTGTTGATTCAAATTCTGACTCTGTTGTATGGCATGCTAGTGGTCATATTGGCCAAGATAGAATGGCTAGACCAGCTAAAGAAGGTTTATTAGGCTCGCTTACTAAGGCTAGGCTGCCTAGATGTAAACCTTGTCTAGCCGGTAAAACGACCAAGAAACTTTTTGGTAAGGCTTCTAGAGCACTTAGTTCCTTAGAATTCATTCATTCCGACATTTGCGGACCTATGAATGTAAAAGCACGTAATGGTGCTGTTTATTTTCTCACTTTGATTGATGATTTCTCACAATATGGATATGTGTATCTATTATCACATCGTCATAAAGCTTTAGATGTGTTCAAATGCTTTGTAGCGGAAGAAGAGACTAGGGGTGTGCAGAAAAAACCGAAACCGAGAACCGATCCGAAAAACCGAAAAACCGATCAAAAAAACCGGTTAACCAAAGTAAATTATTCGAAATAACCGGTTCGGTTAACCGAACCGAGAAAAGAAATCGGTTCACGGCTCGGTTACGGTTCGGTTGGTCCAAAAAATGCGGTTAACCGCTGTTGAACCAAAAATTTTTACAAATCATAAATTTTTGATTATGTCTTAGTATAAAATACAAATAAAAGTGGATCCGATTATATAATTAAAAACAAAAAAATAAAGAAAATGCAAAAAAAAAGGAATGCATAAGTAAACCTCTTTCTCCAGCACCTTCCGCTGACAGTTAAAAAAAAAAGGAGAGCACTCAATTATAAAAGAAACACCTTTGGGTAATTAAAAAATGAAAGCAACACTTCTTAGTATATACATATTTTTTGTTGCTGGGAAACGAAAGTGTTGCGTGGAAGTTGACTTATAGCCCATTACTCTCCACCTTCCCTACTTTTGCCGCGACGTGGAGGGAAGTTAAAAACTTACTCCATCAATATAAGAAAGGAGAGGCCAGAGAACAGAGGAGAGAGGAAAGGCTTGAGGGCGGTGAAAACAGAGACCCCAAAAAAAAAAAAAAGAAGAAGAAGCATACAGAGAAGCAAGAAAAACAGGGGGCTAAAAGAAACAAAGTGTGTATAGAAACAGCCACGAAGGGAGAGGGTTATTGGAATACAAAACCGAGTAAGAAGAAGATCTGGGAAGGAGAAGAGGCATAGCAAAGGATAGATTTGATTCGAAGGTAATTCAAGCATGCAATCGAGTTAACCTTCAACTCTAATTTCTGGTCAAGCATGAGCAACCAAGATGGATGTCGAATTATGAAGCAACGACAAAAATCAATAGGGGTCGCCAAAACAGAGACCGAACCACATAGTTCAGGCCATGCGAGAGTCAATATCAATGAAAACTAGATTCTTCACAGACCCGTAGAAATTTGGAGTCGCAAGAACCCTGGGTCTTTCGAGGCCCTAAATGAATTCAATCCTTCGGTATTCCAAGTCCTTTGGGACTGGATACTTTAGGATCTCGGGTCCAGCCAGACCCATCAATTTAAGGATCCTGCCGGATCCCGAGTCCTGCCGGACTCATAAAGCCATGAATATTTCGTTGAAATTCGTATCATGTCAAACCCATGAATTCACATTTCGGGTCTCACTGCACCTCTAAAAGAAGAAGAGACAAGGCAGACAGGCTATGTTCCACCATGAAGGTTCTTTGATCATGGTGATAACACGCTGCGTAAAGCGATTAAAGAAATTAAAACTGGAGATGGAAACCAAGAATAAAGCTTCGAGGAGCAAGATTTGAAAGTGTTGATCAGCAAATTAACTCGTGGACACAAACCTCTGTTTTTGGGAATCTATTTCTCTGTTTTAATACTTTGCTTCAAAGTCTTATTGAGAAAAATACAATAATAATTTTACTCCCTGACAATTGAAGTAAAATAGAAATAGTAAAATATTGGGTTGAAGAGGTCAAACAGCTGAGTTTGTGGACTAGTTGCTGCCAACAATCACCAATTGGTTGGTGAGTAAAATAAATGTATAAAATAAATAAACAAATGCGTGAGTTTGGCAAGAATATGATTAAAAATCAATTATCGTCATATAGTGCAATATAATGAACGGCTCGATGGGGAAAGAAGATAAAGGGTCGGCTCCAACAATTAAAGTAAAATGAATGATGGCATGAAGTTCCAAATTTGCGTTGACCATGTTGTTGTGAAAATTATGATTATCACAAAGTGAAGTCAAGCACCGATTTGGCGGCGTAGGTGTCAAAACAAGCAAATGAATTGAAGCTATTCATTATCAATCGAATCCAAAGAGGGTTATGGCCACAAATTACTTGTGGATATAAGTAAATTTGCATGTCCACTTAAACAAACTTTCCAAAGGAAAAAAAATGAAAACATATGTTTATGTTGAATATCTATTAGAACTACGGTGACTTGATTCCACTAAGGATACGTAGGAAGCTCGATATAAAATTTTTCGAGTTCAGTCTAAATTGAAATCTTCAAATGGGCTCAATCCGATAACCCCCTCTTTCACAAAGGACCAAAATTACAATCCTGTAACTCTTTCTTACACGTTACGTAACCAAAGCAAATAAAAAAAATCAAGCTTCGGAAAACATCGAATCTTTTTCAAGTCATAGGTTTGGCAGAATGGACCAAAGTCAAGCCAAATATACAACCAAGCCTACTAAATTCTTCCATTCCCAAGACATAAGCCTAAATAAAATTCGGAATAAGAACTACGTCGATTTGATCCCACCAAGGGTACGTAGGAAACCCGTAAATAAATTTCGGGTGCAATCGCAAGTTAAACAAAATTAATGGACCGACCCCATTAAAGGTTAAGTCGGAAAATTAAAAAAAATATTAAGTGGCTAAAAAGATAACTTAGCCATTTTTTTAAAAAAATCCAAATACCAAAATTAAATTAAAAATTATCCTAACATAAATAGCTTAACTAAAATAAAAAGATAAATTAATTCAAATAAAATTAAAGAACTACGGCTGGTTTGATCCTCCATAAAAGAGGTACGTAGGCAACTCACAATAAATAAGTGAGTACAACCCAAATTCCAAATCAAATAAAATTATCCGTGCCATAACCTGCATATGAAGAATGTGTACGTGTAGTACCCTTCCTAGAAGGTGCCTATACGGCCATTATCTGATGCAATTAAGTTTTGGATAACGGGTGACTCGGCATACAATATACATGTCGATCCAAATTGTATAAAGTCTTATTAATACAAATGAACAAAGAAAGAAAATAATAAAATAGAACGAATCGGAATCAAAAGGTGGTCTCCCAGACGGGAGACGTAATTAAGGAGGTTTATCCTCTTGAATAGGGTCGTACTCAAAACAAACCGATGTATATTTTTCTTTTATATATACGTTGGAAAGTTGTGTTGTGCATATTATTTATTAAATTTTTGCCCAACAACCGCGGTTAATCGAAAACTGGTTTTTTTTTTTTTTTTAAATATGGGCATATAAAGTGGGCATTAAAAAAAACCCTAGAGCTTGGCTTTGCTTGCTTTCCACTTTCGAGAATTCCAGATCCAGAGTCCAGACCCCTCTTCACTTCAATCTTCTCTTCTCTTCGGCAGTTCCGCTCATCTTCCCTCTTCCAGAGTTCCATTTTTTCAATTTTTCCTTCGGCCCTTTCTTCGTCCAGACTTCAATTCTTCAACCCTTCGTGACTGACTTCGTCCCTTTCTTCTTCCAGACTCCAGTGCCCAGTTGTTCAAGTTTTTCAAGCGCCAGATTGTTCGAGTTGCTCAAGTTTTCTCCCAGGCTCGAGCCGCACGATTCAACTTTTCTGGGTATGGTTTCAATTTGTTTCAGGTTGTTTATGCATGAGTATGGTTTCGATTAGGTTGGATTTGTCTGGGTTTTGATTTGGTTCGATTTTTGTTTCAATCTGTCTGGTTTGAATTTCTTGTTTCGATTTGCTGTTTCACTGTGGCTGGGTTTCGATGTGTGATGTGAATTTATTGTTTTGATTTTTCTGATATGTGATTGTCGATTTGTCATCCATGTTGCTTCGATTTGTACTCTAGGCCTTTTTCTGATTTGAGCTGGTTTTAATTTATGATTTTGGTTCATTTTCTGGTTGCGATTTGTATGTTGCTTCGAATTCGATTCGTACTCGATTTAATTTCTGATTGTGGTTCATTTTCTAGTTTCAATTTGTATGTTGCTTCGATTTGTACTCTAGGGCCACCACCACCAAGAATTGAAGCTCTTAACCTTAACAACAAATTGGGGTTGTTGTCTTGTTGATGCCTTGATGGGGTGTAGTAGCAGGCAGCAGCTGCTGGTGGTGATTTCTATCTCTTTTTTTGTTTGCTTCAAAGGGGTTTAAGAAGGTAGCTGTTGAGTCTAGGGCCTTTTCTGCTTTGAGCTAGTGATACATATCTGGTTTCGACTTCTTGTTGCATTTTCGACTTGGTTCATTTTAGAATAACTCGTATTTGTTGACTTGTTGTCGTATGCTTATTAAGTGATTGACATTTTGGCATGTTTGATTCAGCATTCAGGGACTAAATGTTTTCAACCTCTAGTAACAACATGGATGATATTCATGTGAACATAAGTGATGGTGGAAGTGAGGGTGAAGACACTGAAATGGAGATGGAGGAGGAGGAGGAGGAGCCAGAGCTAGATCCAGAACCAGAGCAACAGGAAGTTCTACAGAAGAAGATTAAAACAGAGCATAAAAAGCAGTGAAGTACTAGTGCTGCTAAGCCACCTCAGCCCAGCGTAAGTGGTACTAGGAGAAAATCCAAATATTGGTCTCATTTTCATCGCACAACTGAGCCAGGGGCTGTCAAATGCAAATATTGCGGTAAGCGGATTCGTGCCTCATCTAGAAATGGAACTAGTGCTTTGAAAAATAATTTGGATAGGTGTAAGAAGTATCCTGCTAATTTGGATAAGATGCAAAAGTTGATTGATTTTAATACTAAGACAATTGTTAATGAAGATGGGTCTGTGCAAACTGTTTCTATCCCCAAGTGTTGGCATTTTGATCATGATCTTAGTAGGAAAGCAATTTCTAGAATGGTTATTGTGGATGAGTTGCCTTTCATACATGTTGAACAGGAAGGGTTTCGTGATTTTTGCAAAACTATGCATCCTGATTTTGTTGTTCCCTCAAGGTTCACAATCACTAGAGATTGTTATGCACTTTTTATTGATGAAAGGAAGAAGTTGAAAAGTTTCTTTCAAAAATTGTCCTCAAGGATCTGTTTTACTACTGATAGTTGGACTTCGGGTCAGAACTTAAGTTATATGTGTCTTACTGCTCATTTCATTGATGATAATTGGAATTTGCATAAGAGGATAATTAATTTTTGTCCTATTGCTGGCCACTCTGGGGAACTTATTGGAAGGGCAGTTGAGAAATGCTTGGTTGAATGGGATTTGAAAAAAATTCTAACCATTACTGTTGATAATGCAAGCTCAAATGATGTAGCCATTCAATATTTGAAAAGGAGACTTAACCATTGGGGAGGGAGTATTTTGGATGGCAATTATTTGCATATGAGATGTGCTGCACATATCTTGAATCTTGTTGTGAAGGATGGATTGAAAGATCTTGACCCATCGATATTTAAAGTTCGTGTTGCTGTGAGATTTGTAAGGTCTTCCCCTGCAAGACTTCAAAAGTTTAAAGCTTGTGTTAAAGAGGAAAATATTGAGTCCAAAAGTCTTGTTTGTTTGGATATCGAAACTAGATGAAATTCCACTTATTTAATGCTTGCTTGTGCTTCCAAGTTTAGAAAAGCATTTAGTAATTTGGAATCTAAGGGTGGTCTTTTTGTGAAAGAATTGAGAAGGCATGGTGGTCCACTAACTGAATATGATTGGAATAGAATTGAGGCATTCTTACCCTTCTTGAAAATCTTTTATGAAACAACTTTGAAGTTATCTGGGAGTCTTTATGTGACGGGTAACATTTATGTGCCTCAAATCTATGGAGTTGGTTATTTGATATCTACTTATTGTGATAATGAGGATGAGTACATTCGGAGCATGGCACATGCAATGACGACTAAATATGACAAGTATTGGGCAAATGTTGAAAATATCAACATTTTGTTGTTCATTGCCTTGGTGCTTGACCCAAGACACAAGTTGGATTATGTTGAATGGCTTGTTAGGACCAACTACAATGTGGAAAGTGCCAATATGTTGTACCTCAAGATAAAATTTACTTTAAGGTCCATGTTTGACTTCTATGCATCTTCTCTTCCTCAGCCAAAGAGGAAAATAGAAGGATTGAGTTGTGCTAGTACTCCTTTGGCATCTAGTGTTCCTTCTAATGAGTTGGTGTTGGATGTGAATAAGCTTTTCAGTATGAAGTACAGGCAAGAGAAGGGAACTCCAGAAAGTGAGAAGAAGAGTGAGCTTGACAAATACTTGTGTGATGAATGTGAGCAAAATGACGAGACATTTGATGTTTTGCAATTTTGGAAAGATCAAAACAAGAGATATCCAATTCTTACCATGATGGCCCGAGATGTGCTTGCTATGCCGGTTTCCACGGTTGCTTCCGAGTCCGCCTTTAGCACGGGAGGCCGTGTTCTTGATTCTTTTCGTAGTTCCTTAACTCCTAGGATAGTGGAAGCTCTCATTTGTGCTCAAGATTGGTTACGCAAGTCACATGGCCCTGTTGTGTTGGAAGAGAACCTTCTTGAATTGGAGGATTTGGAAAACAGTAAGCTTTCTTGTTCTTACTTCTTACTATACTTGTACTTATGTATTTATTCATATTTATTATTGATTTTGTTGCTCTTCTTAATATATGTATAGTCCTAAACTTGTTTTTTTTAATTCTAGGTTTGCATGACTTGACATTGGAGCAACCTACAATTGCGATAGATGAGTCAATGGTTGGATCAGATGATATATGAGTTGGAGCTTGTGGGTTGCTACTTTCTGTTTATCATGTGTTCTAGTTTATAATTTAGACGTCTATGTATTTTTACCCCCTTTCCCCAGGACATTTTGTGTTGGTTATGGTGGTTATGGTCCTTATGGACTTATGGATATTGTTGTTTTCATTTCAAGGCTGTAATTCCTTCTCCCCAGCCCTAGGACTCTTGCTGTTTGAAACTGAGTATTTGCTACTTGCTACTATTGGTCTATTGGACAGTTGGACTGCTTCTGCCTTCTGGCTTCTGCTACTGTTGGTTGTGTGTACCAAATTTAGGGTTTTTTTTTCCGTACTCTGGTTAACCGTTAACCGAACCGAAAGTTTGGTTAACCGATCCGAAAATGCGGTTAACTGAATATTTCAGTTCGGTTACGGATCGAATGTTGGCCGATCCGAAAATTCGGTTAACTGAGAAATCGGTTAACCACAAATTTCGGTTCGGTTACGGTTCGGTGTTTTCACTAACCGAATTTTCGGTTAACCGATTTTCGGTTAACCGATGAACCGGTTAACCGGTTTTGCACACCCCTAGTAGAGACCAAGTTAGAATGAAGGGTCAAGACCCTTCAGACCGATCGTGGTCATGAGTATCTCTCTGATATGTTCAAAGGTTTTTGTGAGGAAAAGGGTATAACTAGACATCTTACGATTCCTTACACTCCTCAGCAAAATGGTGTTACTGAGTGCAGGAACCGTACATTACTTGACATAATCAGGTCAATGATGGCTTAAGCTAATCTTCTAGTTAGCTTTTGGGGTGATGCATTGCTTACGGCAACATACATCTTAAATCGTGTGCCCAGTAAGAGTGTTTCAACTACTCCGTATGAGTTACGGAATGGTAGAAAACCTCGTTTGGATCATTTGCGCCCATGGGGTTTGGTAGGCTATGTGCACAACCCAACTCATAAACACGGTAAGCTTGGTCCAAGAGCCACAAAGATGGTCTTTATTCGATATCCAGAATATTCAAAAGATTATGTAATGTATAGAGAACATCCCAATGGCGGCATGAAGGAAGTTGATTCCAGAAATGTTGACTTTCTAGAGGATGAGTTCCCAAGTATTGGTGAAGTCAAAAAGGACTCGCAATTATATGAGTTACAACAAGACTTATCTCTCGATGAGGGGAGGATTTGTATACTAACCATGTCATCGAGGATAATTTTCTTTTCCCAGATGATAGGGATAGTGGGAGAGTACCCACCGCCCCTATTGAAGGTGACTTGTCTGCTCAGGATACTAAACCAGAGAACGAGGAAAGTTCTCAATCTCTGGTTGATGAACATGAGGATAGACCTCATTCTCACAAACCTATGTCCCAAGGGGTTAGTGGGAGTGATCCTTCTCCTATTCAAGGTTCTGTACCTCGAAGAAAAAAGGGGAGGGATCCTGAGCCTGAATTGGCAATGCAACTGAGTCCTAGGTTAATTCGAAATAGTGAGCACGGAAGAGTTCCTCGATGTTTTTTTCCAATCGAAGAGGACATTTTCTTCTGTATGCCTTTGAAAATAGAAGAGCCAACCTCTTATGTAGAGGCTACAGATTCACCAAACCATAAAGAATGGATGCATGCTATGAGGAATGAGTTGGACTCAATGGCAAGAAATGAAGTTTGGGAACTTGTTGATCTTCCTTCCGGACGAAAGGCCATTGGAAACAAATGGGTTTTCAAGATAAAACGTCATACGGATGGATCACTTGATAAGTTCAAAGCCCGTTTAGTGGCGAAAGGCTACACCTAAGTTGAGGGAGTAGACTATGAGGAAACCTTTTCTCCTGTGGTGAGATTAGTCTCTATTCGCCTACTTCTAGCAATGGTTGCCCATTTGGATTTAGAATTGTTCCAAATGGATGTTAAGACTGCTTTCCTTAATGGGAATCTTGAGGAAGAAATTTATATGGACCAGCCAATTGGTTTCATATCAAAAGGTCAAGAAGACAAAGTTTGTCATCTTAAAAAGTCCATATATGGTCTCAAACAGTCTTCAAGGGCGTGGTACTTTAGATTCCATGAAGCCATCACTGCGTTTGGCTTAACTATGGTTTCAGAAGACCACTGTGTATATGTTAAGAAAACAAACGTAGGAATTATGTTTCTTACTTTGTATGTCGACGACATTCTACTAGCTGGAAGTGACTTGGAGATGATCAATGCCACCAAGCGGTGGTTGTCCTCTGTCGTTGAGATGAAGGATATGGGTAAAGTTAGGTATGTCCTAGGGGTAGAAATAATCAGAGACCGTCCTAGGAAACTTCTTAGTTTATGCCAGAAGGCATACATTGAGAATGTCTTGGAACGTTTTTGGATGCACTATTTCAAACCCGTTGATACTCCAGTTGAAAAAGGTTTAACTTTGAGTTTAGAACAATGCCCAACAACAGATGATGCAAAACAGAAAATGAGCAATGTTCCACACGCTTGTGCTGTTGGAAGCCTAATGTACGCCATGTTATGTACACGGCCTGATATTTGTTTTGCGGTTGGTTTGGTAAGTCGTTACCAAAGTAACCCGGGAACTGCTCATTGGCAAGCCGTCAAAAGGATAATGCGTTATCTTCGAGGGACTGCTGACTTGGTACTTTGCTACCAAGGAGGGGACCTAAAATTGAGGGGATATTCTGATGTTGATTGGGGTGGTGATTTAGATGAGTCCAAGTATACCTCTGGATATGTCTTCACTCTTGGTAGGGGAGCCGTATCTTGGTGCAGCAAGAAGCGCGATTGCATAGCTTTATCAATTATGGAGGCGGAATATGTTGCTTGTTGCCTCGCCACTCAGGAGGCGATTTGGCTAAGGAGTTTTCTCCAGGATCTCAATCTTACTCCGAGAGTTGATAATCCTGTAGAAATGTGGTGCGACAACACTGCCGTTATTCAATATGCTAAGGATCCTAAATTCCATGGAAAATCCAAGCATATTAAGAGACGTTATCATTTTGTAAGAGACGCCATAAAGTTGAAGGAAGTCATTGTAAAATATTTATCTACTAATAAGATAATTGCTGATTCGTTAACTAAACCTACTCCTGGAGATGTGTTCAAAACTTATATGATGAGTTAATTGGGATACCTTGGTTTATTTGGACATGTACGTAATGAACATTTTATTATAATAAAGACTGATGTTTCTTTTGTTAAGTGTTCATTATTTTACTTTGGTTGCTTGATTAGGCATATCTAAATGTCACTAGGCTTCTGATTATTTTGTCACACAGATGATCAACCCTAACGCTGAAGTAGCAGGTAGGATAAGACTTAATCATATTGGCACTAGGTGTGCAATATTTATCATCATCGTATTTTGATGGTATGAATGATGTCGAGGAATATTCACCTTAGTAAGTCTAAGATGAGATTTTGAGTAAATCGGATATAACACAACCTTGTATCGAAGCCTATAGCCGAATTTTGAGTATCGAGGTTACGTTCAGCATGTTAGCCTAGTAACTTGAGTCAGTTTTGAGGAGAAACTGGACTTGTAATTCGCGTGGTATAAAAAGTGACAGGCTCGCCTCAGTGGGAATTATACCACGACACATATTTCATACTGTGTGTGCTAAAGCCGACCTAGTGGGGTGACAACTGATTCCCTTCCTTGTCACTGTGTGATCCCCGAAACGTGGGTGTTTCGTGTGACAATTCCCTTTGACTTAGGGTTATGGCGCGAAGTCTTACTTAGATGTCGCTACTTTAATGTGCACTCCAAGAGCTATAGATTTATACAGCTCAGTGGAACACATTAGGAAAGTAATCTCATTAAGATATAATACCATGAATCGCTAAGGAAAACCATCACATATTCACCATATCAGCCCGGGCGATTATATTCGGAGTATAATCATATGATATATCAGTGAGCATACAGGGACAATGTATGCCACAAGTGATGTTTTGAATGGTTTAGGGCATTGTCGTTTATTGAAAGTATTTGTTAGTTTGATGGTGACTTAACAAGATACCACTCTTTGCTTTTTGGTTGCACATCTCGTTCCTGGTATGATGCGTTTAAGAGAAACATTGTCGTAGGGATTTTGTTACGGCTTATGCAGCCGAGTGGGAGCTGATAACTGAAATGTAATTAACGGCCACATGGGATTCCCTAATTAATAGGGGCTCTTAATGAGGTTGATTTCTTACCTATTTTTTAGGAAATCAGTTATGTAGCATAGTGCCTCATAACACAGATCAAAAAGGAAGATTAAGAGAGAAAACAAATAAGTTTTGTAGTCTACTCTCTCCCACGCACACCTCTCTCTCTAAACGGTTACCACCATCAAAAGTTTACGGGTTTTGAGATGTCAATTCTTGTCGGGACTCTAGTAGCCGTCGGTGTACCCAAGAGCACAGTTCGTGGAATAAAGACAACAAGTCGTCCCATTCGCTTCTGTTTTAAGGTACGTCCTTTATAGTCTTAAACCAACAATTCCTAAGCAGTTGGATAAGGGAAAGGTAATCCCCCTCCACCACAATGTTGTCGAAGCCCTCCTCCAAAGCAGAGCGCATCCCCAATAGGCTAGCGAGTGCCTTCTCTACCAGAGGTTCTGAGCATCCATGGCCCTGCTCCATCCCAGTCATCCACACGTCCCCTAGATGGTTCCTAATCACATAGCCTGTTCCCCAGAATGACTCACCAATTTTCCCCCCATCAAAATTTACCTTGAATAGACCTGCCATGCGAGGACTCCACCGAGCTAGGTGTACCACACGACTTGGCTCCACAGAATCATGCAAGTCGCGGTAGCTCTTTACGTAAGCTATCGCCCTCTTACTCAGAACATTCAGATTCCGGTCAGGGCTCCGGAGAATGAATTGATTTCTCGCGTTCCAAGTCTCCCAGAGGATAGCAATGAAGTTCTCGATAGCCTCTTCATCAAGCCGTTTGGATGCATTAGCAATGCAGTAACAAATGAATGTGAAATAACATAAAAGCGTATTATTATTATTATTATTACTACTACTCCTCCTCCTACTACCACCACCATCACCGCTGCTGCTGCTGTTGCTGCTGCTACTACTATTGCTGCTGCTACAACAACTACTACTACTATTATTAGTAATAGTTGTTGTTGTAGCACTATTATTATTGTTATTGTTATTGTTATTTTTCTTAGAATACAAAAAGAAAAAGGGATTTTATTTTTATCTTTCACCATTAGCACATTTTGGCTTTTCAAACAAAAAAAATTACAAAAAGAAGAATTCATTTGAAAATGTTCCACTTCTTAATGCAACAGGATCGGATTAGAGTGTTCGGAACTGTCCATAGCAAAATTAATCAAGCTAGGCCATAAAAACTCCGCGTCTTCACAAGAAAAGAGGGGCATTGAGCAATTTTGAACAAAATATTAGAACGCTGCATCTATGGTTGAAACGTTAAGATCGTTAGGGTTTGGAAAATATTGAGCGCCACTTACTATATATTTACGATTGTCATCTCACTAAACACTAACAAATGAAATCATTAGTGACTAGTGTTTTGACTAATCTAAATACTATTCGCCTATTCCTTTTTTTTTTTTTTGAGAATCCACCTATTCCAAACATTGTTGTCAAACAAGCCCTAAAAAGTAAAAATATTAACATAACGAGCGCTTAAAATAATATACTCATGAATTTTTAGTCAATGTGATAAATGCCCCTGAACTTTAAAATTGAAGCAAATGCCCTTGGGATAACAAGATGCTTTTATTTCTTTACAATTATTGATAATGTGGCATTTAAAATAGTGATGTGCCTTATAAAAAGGTGATGTGGCTAAATAAATTATATATAAAATATTGACATGTAAAAAAATTGAAAGTATATAACAAACTCAATACAACATTTTTAACAAGGAAACCTAGAATAATAATATGAATTAATTGTTAAAGTCAACGTAAATTAAATTTAAAATAAAATAATTCTATTTTGACTCAAATTCGATCTTACTCTGATCTATTAAACTAATAAACTTTTTGCAAATCATATCATTGGGATTTTTTTCCAAATAATTGCATATAATTCATCATGACAAGCTATTGTATAACCTAACTTCAAATAAGTCAAACTTAGATCTTACTTAGTCTTGAATCTTTAGGGTAAAATCAATATGTCATATAGAGTTAATTGAATCCAACGTAGTCATATGAAATTTATCAAAATGAATTACCTTTGATGTAGATAACATTGTTAAATGTGAGTTAATGTCTTGAATATGATTGTCTTTGAATACATATTAATGTCAATTGACTTCAAGTCGCTAGCATAACTTGAGCTCAAGTTAGATTAATATATGATCAAAACATATTTGAATTTGTAATTATGTTTCCCATAAAAAATGCAATTAAATTTAGACTTATTTCATGTTAGTTTATCTGAGTAGTGCTAATTGAATTTCAATTGAATACTAGTTCTAAAATTTTGATACAAAATTGTAAATTCCTTTTATATTATTAATTAACTGCAATTAGTTTTTTTAGATTTTCAATACTTTAAAAAATATTTCTTCCCACATCGACCTCACTATGTGTGTGTTTAAGATATATTTTTTAAGATTTTAACCTTATATTGGTGATTTCATTAAGCGATGTCATTAATTGAGAAAAAAAGATAAATGAGCCATGTCATCATTTTTATGTTTAACAAACCATATCATCAATAAAATAATAAAAAATAGATTATTTAATTAATTCAAGAGACATTTACTTTAATTTTTAAATTGAAGGGTATTTTTCTCCCTATGATAAACATGCAAGGGTATCGTATATTAACAACTCATCCACATAACTAAGCAATTATTTTTAAAGTCGATGACCCCAATCAAAGAGTATCAAAACTAAAGCAAAAGGTTACATTAATTAATTAGTTTTAAATCATAGTTGTCCACCAACATCCAATCATTCAATCGCTGTGCCACCAGTTTTAATGCTGAAGTCATAATCGAGCTCGTTCCACTTATCATCAAGACGGCGACAGCCTCATTCTGACTGTGTCATTCATACGTCGATAACATGGTGCTAACGTTATAATTTACCACGAGTTCATGACTCCAAAAGCCACTGTGTTACGCATTTTGTTCCATCATCTCATTATGTTTTTGTTCCGTACCTATATGCAACCATGGTTAGCATTTTTTTTTTTCCTTAAATGTCGCTATGTGACTTATTAACCTATTACTATAGGCAACCTGGGACTTTTAAATATTTTTGTTAACTAAATAAAATTTTAAAAAGTAAAAAAATGTAATGAAATTTTATATGAAATAAAATGATATATATCTTATTACAAGATATTTATTGAGTGTCTTACTATAAGGCACTTTTTGTCTTGTCTTAAAAATGATATTATGATATTTAAAAATTAAAAAAAAATACTACAAATGGCTGAAAGATATTACAACTTATAAATTTTGTGAAATAATTTTTTTATTCATAATTAACATATTTCTAAAATACACATATCATATGCCTTTGTGGATAGAATTAATAAAATTGAGGTATCATTCAATGTTTCATTGGCATAGACGACCAATATTTAAGCTTATTAATTGATAATTAAATATAATTATTGAAAATTTGCTGTTTTCAAATTATAAAACATTTTAATTTAAGTTGATGCAAAAAATTTAAGAATGTCTTGCGGCATGATATACATCATCACTCATGTGTGAAATACAAGAAAATCAATAAAATTTAATTATGAAAAGCTATTGTTTCGAGTGTACCCAATCCCAACCTCTGCTACCGTTACAAATCCTCCCGATGGTCCGTCGCCATCGCCTGCCAGAAGCCCTTTGTGCAGTGAACATGGGTTACGGTTATGGCCCTTAATGGCGGATCCGAGTTCAGGCCGGAATTTGGAGAGATGCACAGATGCCACTGGTGCATGCGAGTAAAATGGACATGAGGTCATGATTACTATGCTTGTGATAAATTTGATGAGAATTTGGTTGTGAATTGTGATTTCTTCTTATTTGAGAGTTTGACCGACTGCTACAGACAAAGGGAAGAGATGAGATGCAGCCAAATGCTTGATAGAAGATGTGCCATTAGGGAAAGGCAACCAACCATTAATGATGATCAACTACGGAGTTATTGGTGGAGGAAAAGGTGGTAGGGTATTGCCCATGGCCGCTTCACACTCCTATGGTCGACACATAGCAACATTTATGTTAGTGCTTGATGTCTACGTTTGGATAGGTAAGGGAGGGTAGGCTGGAAACAAATTAATATTTTCATAATTTTATTAAAAAATTTAAAATTATTTGAACATCTTTTCATGTTTTATATAAATTTTCTCAGTTATTTTATTTAATTTGTTCTTATTTCAATATTTTGTAAAGAACTTGTTCTACATTGTGTAAATTTTTAATGTAATATACAATTTCCTACAGCATACTTTGTACTTTTTAAAGTGATTTATGTAGATTTTTAAAATATGTTTTAAGTATTAATAATATTTCTTTATTTCTTAATATCTAACATTGATTTTTTTGTGTTGGGAACGTCACACATGAGTAAACAAGTCCCACATCGAGAGTTGGGAAGAAGGGTCATGGTATATAAGTCAAGTGGGCTACTCCTCCTATTGCCAATTGGTTTTAGGATGGAACCTCACTTGAGCTCGTTACCATGAACCTTGGTTGAAGTGGGCTCCTTCCTTGGATCTCCCCAACAAGTGGTATCAGAGCCGATGGTGCGTTCGGCTAGGCAACAAAAGGTGTGGCATGGTGGACCCCATGGACGAGCTTGGTGAAATGACACGCAGGTGTTGATCGAGCGGTAATACGTGTACTGCAGCGTGGCTCGATGGTGTGGATAAGCTCTTGATGGGTGGCTTGACACCTTGGTAAAGGCTTCCGCTCAAGGGGGAGCTTGTGCACTCATGTGTGAGGAGGAGATTGTTGGTAACGTCACACATGAGTAAATAAGTCCCACATCAGGAGTTTGAGAAGAAGGGTCATGGTATATAAGTCAAGTGGGCTACTCCTCCTATTGCCAATTGGTTTTAGGATGGAACCTCACTTGGGCTTGTTACCATGGACCTTGGTTGAAGTGGGCTCCTTCCTTGGATCTCCCCAACAGGTGGTATCAGAGCCCTGGTTATAGGATGTCTTCAATCATGAAGGTAGACATTCAGAAGTTCGACGGAGAGATTAGTTTTAATCTCTGAAAGGTGCAGATGAGAGCGGTTCTCATCCAGCACGGGTTGTGGAAGGTCCTAAAGGGACCTCATGTCAAACCCGAGAAGACAACAGATGAGCAATGGGCTGAAGAACAGAAGAAGCGGCGTGGGTCGCTCACGGAAGACGAATGGGAGGAACTGGAGCTGAAAGCGGTTTCAGCCATACAACTGTGCCTGGCACCTCACGTTCTGCGAGAGGTACTTGATAAGGTAACTGCTATAGACCTTTGGACTCGGCTAGAAGAGTTGTATATGACAAAAAGTCTAGCAAATAAGATCAGGCTGAAAGAAAGGTTATATACCTGTCGTATGGTTGAAGGTACGCCCGTCCAAAAACATCTGAATGAGTTTAATTCAATTCTAGTAGATCTAGAAAGCTTGGACGTTAAAATTGATGATGAGGATAAAGCTATCCTACTTGTTGTCTCACTACCCCCTTCCTACAAACACTTTAAAGAAATTATGCTGTATAGTAATTCAGATACTATATCATTTGAGGATGTCAAGGCTAACCTACTGTCTAAAGAAAAGTTTGACCATGACATTCATGCTGATTCGGGCGAGGGGTTGGCAGTCAGGGGTAGGACAACAGAGAAAAGGGGGAATGGTAACAGGAAAAAGAGCCGTTCCAAATCACGGAATCCTCATGCTAATAAAACCTGTCACTTCTGCAACAAACTGGGTCATATCAAGGCTAAGTGCTGGAAATTAAAGAAAAAGAATGAGGAGAAGGAGAAAACTGCTACAGCTGATTGTGTAGTAGAGTCTGAGTCTGATGCGGATGTATTGCTTGCTACTTCGTTAGCTACCACTTCTGGGAGAGGAGTGGATGATAATTGGGTTTTAGATTCTGGTTGCACGTTCCACATGTGTCCTCGTCGGGACTGGTTTGTAACTTATGAACTTGTGGAGTCTGGGGTTGTACTTATGGGCAACGATGCTGAATGCAAGGTTGCAGGGATAGGTACGGTTCAGATTAAAACCCATGATGGCACTATTAGAACTTTGTCTAAAGTGCGTCACATTCCTAATATAACTCGTTGTTTGATCTCTTTGGGTACTCTTGAGACTAATGGTTGCAGGATCGTTTTGGAGAATGGTGTCCTAAAGGTAACTAAGGGAGCCATGGTGATGATGAAGGGACTGAGGCAGGGGAGTCTCTACATTCTGCAAGGAGCTACAGTTACAGGCGTAGCTGCAGTGGGTACAGCATATGACACGAGGTTATGGCACATGAGGTTGGGCCATATGAGTGAGAAAGGAATGACCATTCTGGGGAAGAAAGGTTATCTTGGTAACGCCAGTACGGGTAAGTTAGATTTCTGTGATCATTGTATTTTTGGGAAACAGAAAAGGGTGAGTTTCTCTAAAGCAACACACCGTACTTAGGGGACCCTAGATTATATCCATTCTGACCTGTGGGGTCCCTCAAAGGAACCTTCTTTTGGGGGTAAGCGTTACATGTTGACATTTGTTGATGATTTCTCACGTAAGGTTTGGGTTTACTTCTTAAGACATAAAAATGAGACCTTTTCTATGTTTAAGAAGTTTAAAGCTCTGGTTGAGAACCAGACTGGGAGAAAGATCAAGAAACTCAGGACTGACAATGGCCTGGAGTTTGTTGAATCAGAGTTTGAGGAGTTCTGCACAGTAAACGGCATAGCCAGGCACAAGACTTTGGTTGGGAAACCACAGCAGAATGGGGTTGCAGAACGAATCAACAGAACACTCTTGGAGAAAGCACGGTGTATGCTTTCAAATGCTGGGCTTTGGGATCGCAAAGCATTCTGGGCTGAGGCCATCTCTACAGCCTGCTACTTGGTGAATCGTTCACCACATTCCTCCATTGATTTTCAGATTCCAGAAGAAGTATGGTCAGGTAATCCTGTTGACTATTCTAATCTTAGGATATTTGGATGTCCTGTATATGCCCATGTGAATGATGGGAAATTAGCCCCCAGGGCTATCAAATGCATGTTTTTGGGATATACTTCTGAATCCAAGGGGTATCGCATGTGGTACCCTGAGTCTAAGAAAGTAATACAAAGTAGAGATGTTACTTTCAATGAGACTGTTATGTTGCCCTCTGGAAAGGATTCTGTTGTTCCTTCTACTGATGCAGGTAATCAGGAAGATACCACTATGGAGGTGGAGGTGGAGGTGGAGACCATTGCAGCTCAAGGTGGAGCTACTGAGGAGCCCAATAGGGAAGCCCAGGTTACTGAGCCTGAGACTATCAGTTTTGATCAACCTCAGGTGGAGGTTGAGCATTCTATAGCTCATGATCGTCCTTGAAGAGAAATCAGGAGACCTACCCGGTACAATGATGATGAGGGACTGATAGCATACGCACTTTCAGTTGTAGAGGAAGTGCCTGAAGGTGTTGAACCTTCAAACTACACTGAAGCGATCACCTACCCGAGTTCACCTAATTGGCTGCTGGCTATGTAAGAAGAGATGGAAAGTCTGCAGAAGAACAGAACCTGGGAATTGTGTGACCTGCCTAAAGGCCGAAGAGCCTTAACTGCCAAGTGGATTTACAAGAAGAAAGAGGGAATTCTTGGGGTTGAGGATGCAAGATGGAAGGCACGGTTGGTTGATCGTGGTTGCAACCCACGGGAAGGTATTGATTACAATGAGGTTTTCTCCCCTGTTGTTAGACATACCTCCATTCAATTACTTCTTTATTTTGTTACACTATTTGACTTGGAGTTGGAGCAGTTAGATGTAAAAACAGCCTTCCTGCATGGAGAGCTAGAAGAGGAGATTTACATGAGGCAGCCTGAAGGGTTCACTGTTCCTGGAAAGGAACATCTGGTGTGGAAGTTGAAGAAGTCCTTGTATGAACTCAAACAAGCTCCTAGGCAGTGGTATAAACGTTTTGATACGTTTATGATTGATAAAGGGTATATACGCAGTAGATATGATAATTGTGTGTACTTCAGACAGTATGGTGATGGGACTTTTATATATCTATTGCTGTATGTTGATGATATGCTAATTGCCTCTAAAGATAAAAGTTTAATTAGCATGCTGAAATCTCAACTCAGTAAAGAGTTTGAGATGAAAGACTTGGGTGCAGCAAAGAAAATACTGGGCATAGAGATCCACAGGGATCGGAAGGAAGGTAAACTATACTTATCTCAAGAAAGGTACGTTGAGAAAGTACTGAGTAGATTCAACATGGGGGACTGCAAGGCAGTATCTACTCCACTTGCTGCACACTTTAGACTGTCTGCGGAATGCTGTCCGCAAACAGAGGAAAACATCAGTAGAATGTCTAAGGTACCTTATTCTAGTGCTGTAGGGGGCTTAATGTATGCTATGGTTTGCACTAGACCTGACTTATCACATGCTGTAAGTGTGATAAGTAAATATATGCACAATCTTGGGAAGGATCATTGGGAGGCTGTGAAACGGATCCTTCGATATCTGAAGGGTACTGCAGGGAAGGGGTTGGTGTTTGATAGAAACAGAGCTGTTACGTCTGATGTAACAGGCTTTGTTGACTCTGATTATGCTGGGGACTTAGATAGGAGGAGGTCCATATCTGGGTACATCCTTACCATATGTGGGGGTGCTATCTCCTGGAAAGCATCACTGCAATCTATTGCAGCCTTGTCTACTACAGAGGCTGAATATATTGCTGCTATTGAAGGGGTGAAGGAAGCTACCTGGCTGAGGGGACTGGTAATTGAACTTGGAGTACCACAATCTACCACTGTGGTATATTCTGACAGTCAGAGTGCCATACATCTGACCAAAAATGATGCCTATCACTCGAAGACCAAGCATATCAGCGTAAAGTACCACTACGTGCGAGACACGGTAGCTGCAGGAGAGATAGTGGTGAAAAAGGTGCACACTTCAGAAAATCCTGCTGATATGTTGACCAAGCCTCTACCTATAGCTAAGTTCGAGCATTGCTTGGACTTAGTAGGCGTCCACAGTCACTGAGGGCCCTGCGGGGCATAGCCCCATAGGGGCATCACCGTTGGGGTGAGACGACGGCGACGGAAAGTTGAAGATTGGAGATTTTGGTCCAAGGTGGAGATTGTTGGGTTTTATGGCCCAAAATCTCGAGTACCGGCACGGGGAGCCCATGCTGCACAGACACGGGCGTGCCAAGACGAAGAGCCGAAGACGGAACAAACAGCAAAGTGGCACAGGGGTGCTGTGCCACGTGGCACGGTGGGGCCGTGCCACGTGGCACGGGCGTGCCCCGGCCAATTTTTTGCCGCCTTGTTTTGGCGGTTAGGGTTTGGCGTTGAGGATGTTTTCTCTGCGGCGGCTAGGGCTTTTCAAGGGGGGAAAACCCTATTTTTCAGGCCCTATAAAAGGAGGGTCAGGGTTAGGTTCTAAAATACTTCAGTACTCATAAACACATTGAGAGGTTAAAGTAGTTTGCGAGAGATTACAATAGAGAGAGATTGTAAGTCTGCTCTTAGATCGAATCACTGAGGTGATTGTGATCGTGGTGTACTTTCGTGCTCATAGTGGATTGTTTTGGTGCTGTCGCCGTCCGTGGTTTTTCTCACATTGGGTTTTCCACGTTAAATTCCTGTGTTCTTGTCCTCTTCCTATTATTCTGTTGTTTTGTTGATTGAATTTCTGATTTTCTATTGCATTCTATCGCTTCCGCTATACTGTTACTCTGATATTAATCCTAACATTTTGAATTACTTTATGGTCTTTCTAACATTGTGAATTTTTTAATATATTGTATAAAATTTCTGAAGTATTTTGCATAAGTTTCCACATTTTATATAGTTTTTTTTGCATTTTTTATTAAGAAAAAGAATAAAAATTAAAAGTGACCGATTAGATCAAGTTAACAAATTATAAACTGACGTTGCGAAAAAAGGGTTACAACCTAGTGATATATAGATACGACAAAAGGGGGGGGGGAACATAGTGGCTTTATGAAACAAAATGCAAAACGTGGTGGAATTATGACATATGGGACATGAACTCCGTTTGCCACTGGGCTTTACTCATCGAGCATTTTTGCTTTTCATTGAAAGATTAAAAACCAAGTAATATTGGTTTTGATAGCGCGCACAAGCAGCCGGGATATAAATATAAAAGAAAAGTTAACAGTAGTCAACCGTAGTTGTCGGTAACCAATTAGATCAAAAGAATGATCAAAGCCAATCATTTCAAAAGAGCACAAATGTGTTCCTAATCTCCTCCTCCACGAGGGAGCTCAATTAATTAATTACACGCAAGCTTACCACTGGGATTGAGTCAACACTACTGGCGGGAGATGGCGAGAGAGATGGAAATGGCGAATGCAGAGAAGACGGAATGGGGATTGAAGTTGAACAGAGTGAGGAGGAATGAAATGAAGGCAGGAGAAGGAAGAGTGACAATCAAAACAACGTTGCAGATGCTAAGGGCGAATGCTGCCATCAATTCCGATGACCAACGTCCTTTGATTCCTATGGCCCACGGTGATCCCTCCCCTTTTCCTTCCTTCCGCGCTGCGACCGCCGCTGTGGACTCCGTCGTTGACGCTCTCCGCTCCGCTCGCTTCAATGGCTACTGCGCCAACTCCGGCCTCCTTCCCGCCCGAAAGTACCTACTTTTCTTCTCCTTCCCTCTCCCTAGCTATTCATCATGATCGTAAGCATGGGTCATTATTCTAGTTACAAGTTCTAACTAATTGGATATCTTCTTAGCTTTTTAACTGCTTTTCTGTATATTTATGTTCATTTAGTTTTGCATGTTTCAGGTTGTTGATTAAGCTGACCAAGTCCGGAGAGTTCTCGTATCTACCTAATTTTCTCGTATTGAGCGGGATTTTTTTTTTTTTTTGTGGGAGGGCGGAGAAGAAGCTTGTTTTGATCTGGTTGACTTTGACTAGGTCAATCCGAGATTTGAATTCTCAGATTCGGATGTCTTAATGATTTTGTCAAGAAAATGAAATCAATATTGGGCAGGTGATAGGATTAGGTTTGGTTTGGTCAATCCAGGCTTCGTTTGAAAATAGATCGTCTCATTTGAAGTTTGGGTTGGATTTGGCTTCGTGTTGTTGGGTTCAGGTATCTTTGGTAGGGTTCAGTTAGGTGAGATCTATGTGGTGATAATTCGGCGTTCTGATTGATGCAGATTGTGAATGCTGAATATAAATTCCTTGCTAGTTAATTTAAGCAAAGATGACTGCTGAGAATACATGTGATTTCCATCTCATGTGGCTTGAATTGCTGAATAGAATTGTGCAAATTACTTGAGATCAAGATAGTTACAATAATTCAATGACAACGAATTTTTTGTTGTATTGTTCCTTCTGTTGCTAATTTAGTCCGGGATCTATGGCAGGGCTGTAGCAGAATACATTTCTAGAGATCTTCCTTTTAAGTTATCAGCAGATGATGTTCACCTCACAGCTGGTGGCAAACAAGCTATTCATGCTGTAATTTCTTCTCTTGCTCATCCGAACACCAACATATTGCTGCCAAGACCAGGTTACAGCACGTACGATGCTGCTGCTGCTTTGTCACAACTTGAAGTGCGGCATTATGATCTTGTTCCAGAAAAGGGATGGGAAGTTGACCTTGATTCGGCCAAAGCTTCAGCAGACGACAACACTGTGGCTATCGTTATAATAAACCCTGGGAATCCCTGTGGAAGTGTGTACAGTTACCAGCATTTGGAAAAGGTGCTTCATACCATCTTCAATTCTTTGTAGTTTGACATGCCGCTCATGCAAATTCTCTGTAGGTTTTCAAGTGTAAATGCTTCAGAAGTGCCTCTGGTGGCTTATATTCGATTGCTCAATTTAAAAGGGCAGTTTTTGAGAGTCGAACTGGAGATCACTTCCACTTGCTTAGGAATACTTTTGTACTATCTCAAGGAATCAACTCTTACCAAATGCATAAATTGGTAACCAAGGCCTACGAATAGTTCTTTACTAACCTTTAAATCCGTGCTACGCACGATTTGTTTTAAAATTTTAGCTAAAACAGTTTTAGAAGTATTATAATTAATCTTATAATTTAAATTTATAGAAATAATAATATTAATATGTCTATAATTTATTTCATTTTTTTAATTGAATTAGTTGAAAAGATACTATTTATTATAATGACTTTAAATAACATATTGTTTAAATTTTTGTTTTTAAATAAAATCTTAATAAATGCTTCAGATGACACGTGTCGCGATCACAGCGTTTGGACTCACTTATATATATATATATATATATATATATATATATATATATATATATATATATATATATATATATATATATATATATATATATATATGATGATATTACACTATCATTGCCCCTCATGCAAGTACTTTGCTGCACTTCAAACCTGATGCTGTAGGCTCTAATCATGCATTTGTGCAAACTCAATCTTTTGATTGCATGGGTTTGACCTCTAAACACCTCAATTGTAACTCCTCCTGTGCCATGTCATTGGACCAAATCAACCGAAAGCACTGGTCACGTATTGAGGGCATGGGAATAACTTCCTATAGGCACTCTGAAACGTATTGGCGTTTTCCATTGAAAATATTGGTTATCTGATTTGGTCAAAAACTTATCTCCTTGAATTCCTCGTGAAGTTTTAAATTTTAATGCTTCTACAACATCAATTCAGATGACAACCTTGTTGCTGAGTTTTGGAAATTGATCAGTTTTGTTTTCTGTGTGGACTAACATCAGTTTCTACTTTCTTGTATACTTTTTCCCCCCCCTGTTTCTTAGCTAATATGTTATTGTGGTTAATTCCTGCGTGTGTAGGTAGCTGAAACTGCAAGAAAGCTCGGATTACTTGTGATTTCTGATGAAGTATATGACCACATCACTTTTGGAAGCAAACCCTTCATCAGAATGGGAGCGTTTGCATCCAGAGTCCCTGTTGTTACACTTGGGTCCATGTCAAAGCGATGGATGGTCCCTGGCTGGCGGCTTGGTTGGCTTGTCTCAACTGATCCAAATGGCTTCTTACAAAAATCTGGGGTTGTTACCTTCTTTCTTTTATCTTCTTTATTTTCATTTTTTATCTAATCTATCAAGTGAATTGCAACGGACAGCATTGTTGTAAAAGTAATTCTGCTACGTGGTTATGATTGTTATTTTGTTACCCATATTGGCTTTGGCAAAGCATACTGTCTTTACTGGCTGCTTGCTCTCTTGTTGTCAGCTATTGGAGCGAGTGAAAGCCTTTTTTGAGGTTGCCTCTGATCCTGTGACATTCGTTCAGGTTAGGCTCTTTCTATATTTTCATTGCTCTCTTTTTCAGTTGAGATAGTAGCAACAACATCCAAGTACCCAATTGACATCAACAGGACCATGATATACCAAATTAAACTCGATTAGTCTACTAAATTGGACACATAAACACAAAGGGAGAGAAATTAACAAATCATGAGACAATTGCAAATGTCATTTGTTTAAAGTAAGGCTCAAGTCTCCATATAAGAGTGTTGACTCTTGAGTGTTTGACATAGGTATTGGAAATTAGATGATGTATCTGAGTAACAAAGCTTTGTGATGAAGCACATTTTCTTCTTTCATCCTGTTGTCTATTTTTTTTGGTTTTTCATATTTATGTTCGTATGATAAAATGTCCATTACACACCATAGACAAATGAATGTTTATCATAGAAATTTTCTTGACCTCGTTAAACACTCGTTAAAGTACCCAAGCTATTCAAATATAACACAAAGGTTTTGTGGTATATCAGGCAGCTCTTCCAGAAATAATTGAGAAGACAGAAGAGGGTTTCTTTCCTAAAATTATTGATGTTCTGCGTCAAGATGCAGACATTATTTTTGAGAAACTTAAGGGGATTCCTCACATTACATGTCCAAATAAACCAGAAGGTTCTATGTTTATGATGGTGAGTACATCATAGAATGCTGATGTCTTTTTCTTTGGGTGCCAATTTTGAAGTGATCCCTGAACAGAAGGTATACTTGCAGGTTAAATTAAATATGGATATTTTCGGCGGCATACAAGATGATATTGATTTCTGCGTAAAGCTTGCTAAAGAGGAGAAAGTCATGGTTCTGCCTGGTATGAAATCATCAATGTGCTGGACGTTATTTTTAAAATTACGAAGTTACTGATTTATTCTGGTTTGTTGGAGAATTAGTGAATCTGATTCTCATAGTTGCATTCCATTTGCAACTCATTTCAATGACACAACAACATGATTAAGTCATTCTCTAAAACAAGAACATAGTTTTTATCAAAATTGTTGACCTGGCAGGTGGTCATTTGGGTAAAGGTCGATTTGGCTGGGGATTAGAGTGAATGGACAGACATTCAGGCTGCATTAGGTTCAGTTTCTGTTAACTGACGATTGTTTCTCAGTTGTTCCATAAGTTTGAAGAAAATCAATTAATACTGGTCAAGATAATTTTTCATATGTTTGGCAGGTCAATTCAATTTAAACTCTATATATCAAATCCAGCTGTCTTATTTTTGGTATAAGTCGGTTTGGTTTTGTGTCATTGTGTGGTAATTATCTTGCATCAATTTTTTGGGTTTTTTCCCTCCCTCTTCCAGGTCTATCTGTGTATAGGCTACAGAACAATTATAGGAAGATATCTGTGAGTCCATAGACCACAATTAGAATAGCATGTGGTTTAGCTACCGGAATCAGTTTCTTTAAGCATTGTGCTTATGCTGATTGTTGACAGCATCAGCTGGCCATATGACAATCCTTTATGATGCTCTTTAATAGGTTCAACGTTGGGTGCAAAGAATTGGCTTCGCATAACCTTTGGCCTTGAGCCATCCATTCTTGAAGAAGCTCTGCAAAGGATAAAAGCATTTTGTGAAAGGAATACAAGGAAACCCTTGTGATTCAACTAAAGATCAGCGTGACTGTGCCGATCAAGCAGGATTGTGAGGAAAGCGTTGTTACTTCAATAAAGAACTTGATTCTGATGATTAAGTGTTGAATGTCACCATTTAGCAGGCACATGCTTGTTCAATAACTTGTATACCTTCCTTCCAAGTTGAATTTGATATCAAAGTTGCTTCTTTGGGGCTCTCCACGCTTCAAGTACTCCTAAGATAATTCTTGCAGCTGCTACATACGACTTAGGTGAAAATTGGCAGTCAAGATGTACGAGTCATTTCGAATGTCCATAATATACATCTACGCTTCTATCCTTGCAGGGTTTAGTTGGAGAATATGCAGTCACTGCGCCTTAGGAAAGGCAAAAATCTTTCTTGCATAAAGCAACTCAGCAAGGATTCAATCTTGACAAAGGATGCTGCATATTATTCTTCCTTTATTACATGTATTTTGCTTAGTTATGTCTTTTCTCGTACCTCACAAGGGTAAAATTCAAATTGTGATAGTGTTTGGTTGGGGGAGATGATTTCCTATGAAAATAGGTTTTCAATTTTTTCTTGTTTCACACCGTAAATGATGGAAAACTATTTGCCAAGACAAATTAGTTTCCTCCACTCATTTTCCCCCAATGAAGGAAAATGATTTTCATCTATACTATACAATAAAAGCCATGTTGTGATGATGTAGAATTTTTTTGTATTCTCATTAATTAGAGATTTTGAACCCTTGGATTCAGTCTCTTTCCTCATCATAGCCATCGGATTGTTGAAAAAAATTAATTTCTAATTTTCAAATCTCTCAAATAGCAGTAAGGAAAAAAATCGTTAATAAGGAAATGATTGTAAAAAAATATAATCTCATGAAGTATAATTCCATAATTGTGGAAATAAGGATTATGGAGTATTTTTTTCCTAAAAGGAAAGAACTATGGAGTAATTAGTCACTGTGAAAATTATAGAAAAAAAATATCCTTCAAATTGTCACATAGCAATAGAGGAAAAAAAATCATTAACAACTAAGAAAATGACCCTAGGAAAGTATAATATCAGGAAATATAATTCCGTAATGGTGGAAAAAAATCATCAGCAACCAAAGAAATGATCCTAGGAAAGTATAATCTCACGAAGTATAATTTCGTAATGGTGAAAATACAGATTATGGAGTGACTTTTTCCCCCTAAAAGAAAAAAATTATATAGTAGTTAGTAATTATGGAAATTATTAAAAAACTATATCTTCTTAAACTTTTTTTTTATCAAACCTTCTTAAACTTTTTGAATGCTAGTGAAAATATTGTATACCTTCAGTATTATTTTAAATAATAAAGTAAAATCCTAATAAAGTATAATCTGATAATTATGGAAATATGAATTATGAAGTACTTAGTAACTAATAACTACTAGTATGGACCTGTGCTTTGTGCGGTGCATATTACAGTAGATATATATATATATATATATATATATATATATATATATATATATATATTATATATATATATATATATATATATAGTCAAAATAATTGATGAATATTAATTGTAGACAAAGTTAATATTGTAATTTAGAAAAGGATACTTAAATTTATTGAAAAATATAAATAGATAGCACTTTTATACATAACTATTGAAACTCAATAATTAAAACAACGTATAATTATATCAAAGATGCGATGTAAAGTATGACAAAGATTATAGGTAGTCAAAATGAAACTAAAAATCATGCTAAATGACATGATAATACGTTAATTCGTGGTACCAATGACGAAGAATTTATATTTTCTTCTTATACCTACATTAAAAATTAAGTTCTTAGTAATAATTTGATTATCAATGATATAATGAAGATTACAATTATATCTTGCGTACCTGATGTACCTAGCATCAATCTTTCGTAAATAATACACCTCCTCGTTCCAATTAACTGGCGCAATAAAAGTGATAGATAATTTTAATTCATGGTATCGTCGAGACTTCATAATAAATACTCATAGTTTATCTATACAATTATTTATAATCGCATATATTGATAGATGACTATACGGCTATAGAGAATGTTATAATGAGATAGTCAGTAATCAAAAAAATAAAGTGTCCAAAGCATGATTAACAATATAATACATGTGTTACATATGAATCAAATTGTGTTGTTGTATGCAAATAGCCCCAGCATCCTTATGAAAAATAATAAATCTTCTATAATCTGTACGATCTTGCAATAAAACTATACAGATTTACCTATAATTCATATAAAAGAATATAGTACATAATGATGTAAACTGTTTAATCAGAAGTTGAGTTAATTTATACCCTTCATTATCTATTACTTGCTCCAAAATAAATGATTAAATTAGAATTTTAATATTATTTTATTTATGTTGTAGGAATTGGAAAAAACGTAAAAAAATAAATAATGCTCAACTGATTAATATTGGATCAAGTGGAGAAAAGAAGAAAAAGAAGAATCGGCCTAATAACTGTGGCCCAATTACCCATCCCTCTTCCATTCTCAGCTCTTTTCCTCTCTCTCTTCACACTATGTCTGTCCGCCTTATTCTCCCACAACCTAGTCTGCAAGGCCCATTTGCGTGTCCAATGCCAAGCCAACCTGAAGCCCCAACTTCCCTTCTCTATTTCTCTTCTCTCCCATAAGGGCCAGTTCTCTTCTTTTCCTTTCCTTGGCCTGCACGCGCCCGTTTTCCACCTTCTGTGGGGCCTGGATTCCCCTTCCAAACTGGCCTATTTCACCCCTAGCCCAATCCCATCCAAGACCAATTCTTTTTCTTTATTTCTTTCACTTAATTCACATGTGCTTGGACGTGATATCCAACCCTCCCTCCCTTCTTCTTTCTTTGCTTTGCTACCCAGAAAAGTCCGAGTTCACCTTCTTGGCGTGCTGGTGCTTCATCACCATCATTCTTATTTCCAATTGTAGATTTAAACTCTAAAATTTGGTTCAAGATTCAGAATTTTGGTAGAACTGATTTTTGATTTGTTAAGATTTAAAGTCAAGTGATAGTTGCAAATTTAAGTTCGTATTCTTTGCGCATTGGCAAAGCTTCAATATGGCCTATATTCAAGTTTTCGATACTGATCATTCTTTGGATAACTGGATTCTCTATTCAGTTCATATATGCGTTTAGATCCATATTTTCATTCCAGGCTAGAGCTGAAGGGAGTTGGAGGTGAAGAGATTGAGCTTAATTTCTCTCCTATTTGTTAAGTTCTCTGTTTGTCTTTCGGTTATCCAAGTTTGATTTTGCTTTGCATAATTTGTCCATAATTAAAGTTAATGGTGATGGATAGGGTAAGCTTCTTCCTGATATTGATCTTCCAGTGTATCATTTTGAAATAATTGGTTACTAATTAACTAAGGCTTGACAATTTAATTCAATCGTATCACATTTAGTTTTTATAGCAATCTAATTTCGTAATACATCCCTGAGGATCAACGCCCATACTTGCTACAGCGATCAACCATACATTTGCGAAGTTCACAACATAAATATACAACTGAAAATGTATAATCAATAGTACTTAATAATGAATAAGTTAGATAATTTTTTAGACTATCATAATTTTCAAATTATTATAGAGAAATTAAGATATAACAACTGCTATCAAAATATTTGCTAAACTTATTATAGTATATTTCTATCTATTAGAAATTTTAGTTGATAGTTTCTCATAATTTGCACCTATCAATAATTGTTTCTTCTTAAAAAGTTATTCATTATTTTATTTAAAAAACTCAAAATATTGTATATGGCATGGTTGCTATTTGGAATATTGTAATATTTTATAAATAATTATTACAATTAGAAACTTATAAATTTTTTTCACTTATTATATGGGTATAGAAATACTTGTTACAAATAAAAAAAAAAAAAACTTCATCAACCTCATAAAAGGAACATTTTTGACCATTAATTAATTGTCATTGTGCGAATTTTTGTTCATACAAAAAATTAGTGATTTTAGGAACTTTAATTCCTGACCAAGAAATATAAGAAGAAAAACATCTTATCCCACATTAAGGATGTTTGGAAAGAAAAATCTTTCGTCTAGGTCTAGTCTTCTATTAATTCACATCTCTTCTATTTAATCTAATAATAATATGTAAAGTGGCTAATTTTGGGTTTACTATTAAAATAAGAAAAGTGAAACTTTAATATTTTATTCCTTCATTGGATCACTAAAATATTAATACCATTCATAAACTTCAGTACATATATATTTTTAGTGATTTAAAAAACGTTATTAAAGTATATTTTGTTTTTAGGTAGTTAATAGATTCCACTATAAAAAAAAAAAAGTCAAGAAATAATATACTTTTGATTATGATGGTAGTTATTTTTATTGAAAATCTAATGGTTGTGATTATACAATCAAATGATCTAATGATATTATGATGACATATTGATTTAGGAAAGGATATCAAAATATATTTTGTTTTTAGGTAGTTAAGAGATTCTGTTGCCAAAAAAAATCAACATATTATATATTTTTAATTATGATGGTAATTATTTTATTGAAAATCCGACGGTTGTGATTATATAATCAAATAATCTAGCGGTTCAAAATCTCAAATTTATGAAAAAAATCCAAAAAATCCATGTCATCACAACAATGCTTTTATATTATAGTATAGATGAAAATTATATATATAAAAAAAGATATCATTCTTTAACCTTCAATATTAGTATAAATAGTCAAGTAGTTCTTACTCTTATAAAATTATACATTAGAATATGTCTCATCGTTGAAATCAATTCTGCCGTCTTGCTCATTGCTCATGTGTATCACAGTGATCTTTTTAACCTCATTTCTAGATGTATAATAATAATTATCATTTCCTTTATTTATTTGTATTAATTTCTTAATTTGTTTGCAAGTGACCTCCTCTTTTTGTAATTAATAGTGTCAAAATCCTTAAGTATTTGATTGAAATTTTGGACTTTTTGTTGTAATTCCCTCCTATATATGGCTTAATTTTCCTCTCTCGATATTTAATCTTTTACTAATTGACGCCATCACTGATCTCTTACTACGATTCGTAATCTCATTTTTTTAGGTGTAGTTTTTGTAGGCATGGTTAATAGTGGTGGTGTTTGGTTTGATTCGTTTATATTCTTAATTACTTGCTTCCAATTTATGATGTAGGTTAAAATATTTTTGCTTATATTATATTATATTGTATTAGTAACTTAATTATGCTTAGGTTCTTTCATATTTTATTTATGTTGTTCATTTATGGGTTATTTGCTTTTTTTAAACAAAAAAATCTAATAATTTGATCCTCTTCCTTGGCGTTTGCAAATTTGTAATGGAAACAACAATGCAAACTATTTACCATGTATCTAAATCATTGGGTGACTTATTTATCATCAATTAAACAATTTCAAATATATATACAAAAAATTATAATATGATTTTTGTAATTTAAAAAAGTTACTATTAAGATATATAAAAGCAATCACAAAATTTGACTTCCTTTTGTATATACGTAGATAAGAATGTAGAATTCTATATCTTCAAAATTTTTGCTAGTTTGAAAATTGAGTGTAGTGGTCAGGTTGGGGTTTAGAACAATATGAAGGGGGTGTTGGGGGGTTTCGTTGGCTAGGAACCCTAGTAGTAAGATTAAATTGCATGAGTAGATATATGGGATGGGTTTCAAATTGCATGAGTAGACATATGGGAGGGGTTTAATATTAAAAAGTTGATCTTAGTTTGTAAAGTCTTTAGAAAAATTTTGATTCACTGATTGAGCCCACCTTCAACATATGCCACCAACATTACAAAATGTAATATTTCAGTTTTTTTTTTTCTTTAAAATCATCGCATACATTCAATACTATATATATAATTGAATCAATGTCATTGTTGTTTCCATTGTTCAGCTAGAAACTACAATGCATGTTTGAATATTTCTATTGTTTAGGTAGAAATTACAATGCATGCTTGAATACTATTTTCATATAGTTTTGATCATGGTATATATTTGGTACTGTAATGAATGCTTGAATCAATGTAACAATTTTGTTGTTTAGTTAAATGCTATAACGCATTCTTAAATACTATTTCTAGGTTTTTTTTTAGTAAATCATGACAAATGTTCAAAGTCATTGATCATGTCATATAATTAACTTAGGACACAAAAATTATAAGGTAAAATCATAGAGAATTTTAATTTCTTGCAATTTTTATTTGAAAATCATGTGCTAACTGAGATTTTGATGGGTCCTTCTGATTTCAAGAAATAAAATAACCCCATTTTGGGTTAACTAATGAGATGATCAAATTCAGAAATACTATTTTTGGGTTTTTAAAATTATAGATTAACTAAATAGACGGTCAGAACTCTGTCGGTAATATGCTGCAACTAATTATAATCGATGATTTAACTAGAATATCTTACTACATGTACATGCATGTTTCTGCTAACTCATTCTCTTTTCTTATGAAAGGGGATAAATCATATAAATTGTTAGGCAGTTTCACATCAATAGAACCGCTACCATATATGATAATTTTTATTACTTTTCTAAATCCATCCGCTATTTCCACGGTCCCCCTCTTCCAAAAAATATAAAATGTGGTTAATTTAAATAATGTAAAATCACCAAATCTATAGTCCTAAATCTACAACAATTCATTTGTGTTGCAACTTATGATTTAAGGAGAACACTAAACTAGGGGAGATATGTTGTTTAAAGAAGAATTTGATGACATGTTTTCCAGCAAAAGACCACTTGGCTTCAATATTTCAAAAGGAAGAACCTAAGCACATCATGGATGACTAATTTTGATGTAGTGTAACTACATATTGAGATAACTTGAATGAAATTGTGACTAGAATAGATCTATTTTCAAAGACAAAAATCTTCTAAAAGAAAAAGATAAAAAAATATATAATACAAAAACTTCTAATTATTGTAGCTAGGCTTAAATTTTTTTTGGTAACACCCCTATCCCCTAGGGTTAGGGTCGTTAATGTTTTTCTTAAATTTTGGAGCGAAACGGACAGAATTTCATCTAAAAATAGACCATAACCCAGGCTTAAAGCCTTACATTAGGTCCTGTAGTGATAAAATACACAAGACATATCCACACGCTTGATAGCTACACGCCGAAGATCACAATTCTACGGGCCACACACCTAGAGTACACCAAGTATGAAGTTTAATAAAAGAAAGAAATAAAAAGTATAGCTCAAAAGGATCACGCATTTGAAGCATTGAGGTTTACATACCAAAAATAAACAACTCTAGCTAAAAAGACAACTGACTAATCAAATGGTTGGCTCACATGGCCATACAGAGTGACATCTATCTATTTAATATGCGATACATGGACTGACATGTTTAATTTACATGAGCTAAAGAACTTATGACTACATTACATTACATCATTAAACTCGTGAGTCTACGTATATATGTGCATATAACACCTTTTTCAAATCAAGAGGGAGACTCCAACTCGACTTACATGGACAGACTTCTACCTGCCATTTCAAGCATGTTGATTTAGAGAGTACACAACCACAAGAGGGGGGTGAATTGTGGTGTCTGATTTTCGCAAGTTGCTGGCAAACAGTCTTAGGCCCTGTTCGCACAGGTTGTTCCTGAGATAAGCAGAAGCGAAAATCCAACAAAATTGAATGCGGAAATAATGGACACAGGATTTTTACGTGGAAAACACCTCTAGCCCAACTGAGGTGAAAAAACCACGACCTACCTCGTGTAGGATTTAAACACTTCACTAAACGGGCTAATCACGTTACAATAGTAACACACCTTGTTACAAATTGCAACCCACGTAACCGTCTTCCCTAAGATAAGTTACCCCACGTCCAAAATCCCCTTGATTTGGACACACACTCTACTCACTTTTGTGAAAGAAGAGTATAAAGAAAAAACACCCTATTACAATGCTTCTCAACTAAGCTAATATAGGGTACAATGAAATCCTAGTATGCCAACTTTGAAAGCTCAAATAACTCACTCACTAGACACGGTTTTCTTTTCAAACTTTTAAGCTCATGAACACTGAATTTTTCTTTTTGAAAACCGATGCTTCTATTGTTCTAAGAAGCGACTTTATATAGTGCTTGGAAAAACAATTCCTCAAATTTTTGGAAACTAAAATCCCTAAAGAATATAGAATTCTTTAGCCACAAGGGATGAGGAGACATGAGCTGGAAACACTTCCTAAACCGTGCGCATAAGGCGGTGATTCTCAGCAACTAGCCCATGTTTTTCTCAACAACCTTATCTACTTGCCAAAAATTGGATATTCTTTTTATTCAAAAAGATTTTGCAAATCCCCTTAGATTTTAATAACCGTTTTTAGGTAAGGGGTAAGATACTCCATAGAAAAATCTTTCTTGCAAATCTCGGAGAAGCTGCTCAAAATCCAAAAGATAAAAATCGTGCAAAACAGTTTTTTCGCAGCTTATTCTGGAAACACCATGATCACCCTGTTTCCAGGATTGTTCTGAAGGGTGATCCGAAATATTTACCAAAAGAAAACAAAACCGTTTCAAGTAAGTGGTAAGTTAAGAGTTTCTGATTGGCATATTAACAAGAGTCTAAAAATATAAAACCAAATTAAATCAAGACATCTTGTTGTAACCACTAGTCATCTTGTAGAAAGACGAATTTGCTGCAAACACTTCACAGGATCTGTTTCTCACGGCTGCACTTATATCCTGTGCTTCAAACACTTCGCAGAACCTGTTCTTCACGGCTGTTCTTGTATCGCTGACTTGAGTACCTGTTCTTGATAATCCATTAGTCAAGCAGTTTTAAGACTTGAGAACAGCAGTAAGGATCTGTTTAGGAAGCCTGTTTGGCGCAACAACAACACTTGGATTTGTTGTCATCAAAACCTTATACATTCTAACAAATTTCCCCTTTTTGATGATGACAAACCAAGTGACCATATTGACTTTCAAGGACAATTGAAGTGATTAGTGCCAATTTTTCACATTCACATGAAGCAGTGAGTATCGAAAAAAAATGTAAGAAAATTAACACGTCCATGGCAAAACTAAAATAATATATTTGGTCATCCTATCTTCCCCCTTTTGGCATCATTAAAAAGTAGGAGCGAACAGTCAAACAGAGGGTGTTTGCTATCACCACCACTGGGGTAATGGAGGAAAGTCAACAGGCGATACACTCAAGTGTGTTGGTACGGTAATAAGATTGGCCATCCTAGTCACACACAAGCAATTCACAACAGAAAGCAAGTAAGGCAAAGCCAATCAAAAAACAAGATAACCTGTCATTCACCAAACGAGTGTAACAGAAAGTACAAACTAGCAAGAGAGGATAACCAAGAGAAGTGAGAATAGGCTATGAGAACAACAGATGGGGGGTGATCAGAGAGCAGGAGGGGAAAATTTTGCTGAGAGGGAAGAGAGAAGGGCGAGGATATCTTCATGGCGTTTTGCATTGAGAGCATTTTCCTCATCCAGGGCAGCCTTTACCGCAGTAAGCTTAGCACTGAGTTGAGACTTTTTTTCCAAAGCAGCCTCAAGCTTGACTGAGGAACTGCCAGGAACAGGAGGACGTGTTGTTCTGGTCCCCTGTTCTGAGGCAGACCCCTCAATCAAAGCATACCCACACCCTATAAGGGTGTTACTCCCAATCTCATCGATGAACTGAGCTCCCACCTTCTTCTGTAGAGTCACCCCAAAGTGCTCAAACACACTAGTCAGGAAGAAGCCGTACCCCAGGTCATGTTCCCTGGAGGTGTTTGCAATTCTTGCAATATGTCGAATCATGATGGCGGGAAGGTTGATTTGCTCTTCCCTGTCCATCAGATCCATCAAACACTGATCCATGGCATCAGCAAGATTGCGACCCTGGCCCCGAGGAATGACATTCTTGATAATAAACCAAAATATCAATTGATGGAGCGATGTCATGTCCCCTTTCTTTACTGACTTGGGTGTTTGCAGGCTTGGTTGCTGGCTAAATTTCTAAGAGAGCTTCAGCAGCCTGGCTGTCCCTAGAATAGTCTTGTCTTCCCTCACATATATATTAAAGCCCGTGGAGGGAATCCCCAGAATTTCCCCTAATGTCTTCGCATCAAAGCGAAGCTGCTTCCCACTAACAATACTTGTTACCACTCCTTCGGTGACAGTGCAGTTGGCATAGAATTCTGTCAACTCATGTACAGAACACCCTAGCTGGGTGTTTGTAAACAACTTATACCACCCCTGTGCACGCAGTTTGTGCAGAAACACCCCAAGACCCTGTTCCTCAAAATATTTTACCTTGATAATTTTGCCCCTGACTACCCGTCTCTGAAGCAGTTGGGTCAGTTTGGCTGAGATTGCGGACGGGGTAGACTTCTTGACTCTTTTAGGTTGGGGCTCAGTAGGAGGGTCTTGGGTGGAGGCGTGTTTGAGAGAGGCTTTTCTCTTGGGAGTTTTGAGGGGTGATGGTTTGGAGGGTAAAGTGGAGGTTGATTTTGGTGCAGGCAGAGGCTTATGCTCTGAGGACTCTGAGAACACGGGAGTGCCCTATTTGAAGGAGGTGTTCTTAGTGTCGCCATCTAATGAAGGCTCAGAGGAGGAATCAATTTCCTCAACAACAGGGGATGTCTGTTTGGCAGGTCGAGGCGTGGATTGGAAAGCAATTCGGGCTGATTTTCGAGTTGGCCTGTTTGTGGGTTTGGCCGAAGAGGGGATTTGTGGTTTTGGTTTGACAGGGGTTTCATTTTTTGAGGGTTCTTCAGTCTGGCCGCTTTGAGGCCTTGATGGTGGTCGTGTTCTTGGCATTCTAGTACGCCTAGCCACAATTTTGTACCTTTTGCGTTTCTCACCGGTTTGTGTTACCGATGTGGCTTGTGCAGGCTTGACAGGAGACTCCTCCATTTGACCACTACTTCCCCCTTCTTCTTTTGACAAATCCTCCCTTAGGTCATCCCTAAAAACCTCAAGCCCTGTTTCGGCCCCTGTTTCATGCTTTGGAAACAGCCCAAACGAATTGATGTCATCTAGGCCATGGTCAAACAGAAAGAGGTCATCTAAAGCCCCAATTTCCCTTTCAGATGCCCCAACAGGTTCTTGGGTTTGCCATGCGCCCAGTTCACCAAACAAAATCAAATCCCATCCAAATTTGTAGGGGATGTCTTCCAATTTTAGATCCACTGTTCTAAGGTCTATGCTCTTCAAAAACCCAAAAGGTTTATAAACAATGGGTCGAGGAGGTTCAGTAGTTTTACCTTCCATGAGAGCCGTCAGAAATTGTGTAGGAGCAAACAGGGCTGTGGCTGTTTGCAAGGCTGTGCCCTGTGTCTGGTTGCCCTGAGTCAAGGTCAAGGAGCTCTCGGAGCTAATGGGAGACGCCATTTTTCAGAGGAAGGAGAGAGATTAGGGTTTCTTGAATAGAGTTTCAGAGCAGGAGAGTTTTAAAGAGAGAGAGAGAGAGAGAGAGAGAGACATGCGAAATCTTTAAAAGATTTTGCCCATTTTGCAACGGGCTTTTGCATTTATTTAGGCCGCGCACGCCTCGGGAAGAGATTAGCAATTTTCAATTTGTTGCACATATTTGACAAACAAGAGGCGTACCTGTTTCTGGTGCTTGTTCTTGAGGTTACTTGCTCGGTAACATGGGACAATAAGGGCAATCTCATTAGACCTCAACGAGTGTCAGCAAGTTGCAAACCTCACATATGCTAAACATAGCACAGAAGTTGATTGCAAACAAAAATTTAACATGTTGTGCCCGTAACTTTTAAATTTTGCAAACAGGGAGAGAGAACAGGTTGGTCAGGTTGTTCTAATTAAGCCTAGTTCGAGTCTATTCCTTTCAAATTGTTCTCTACCCAATGCTTTTGTGAATATATCAGCAATTTGATTTTCAGTGGCACAAAAATTCATTGAGATCACTCCTTTTTCAACATTGTCTCTTAGAAAATGATGACGAATGTCAATATGTTTTGTTCTTTTGTGTTGACATGGATTTTTGGCAATGTTAATTGCACTTGTATTGTCACAATAAATAGGAATGCATCCTATGTCAACACAAAAGTCCTTCAGTTGTTGTCTTATCCATAATAACTGAGCACAACAAGATGCAGCTGCCACATACTCAGCTTCTGCTGTGGACAAGGCAACAGAGAGTTGTTTCTTGGTTGCCCAAGATACCAAACAAGGTCCAAGAAAGTGAGCCATACCTGAAGGTGCTTTTTCTATCAACCAAGAAACCTGCATAATCAGCATCAGCATACCCAACAAGATCAAAGTTGCAACCTCTAGGATACCATAAGGCTAGATCAGGTGTATGTTTTAAGTATCTTAAAATCCTTTTTACAGCCTTAAGATGAGTTTCTTTAGGGTTAGACTGAAAACGTGCACATAGACCTACACTGAAGACAATGTTAGGTCTACTAGCCGTTAGGTATAGGAGTGACCCTATCATGCCCCTATAGGATTTCTCCTCAACTGAGGGACTACCATCATCCATTACCAACCTGGTTGAGGGAGAGATGGGAGTATCAATGGGCTTGGCCGACTCCATCCCAAAACGCTTAAGTAACTCCTTGATATATTTTTGTTGATGGATCATGGTGCCGTTTGAAGTTTGCTTGATTTGTAAGCCTAGAAAGAAATTAAGCTCACCCATCATGCTCATTTCAAACTCACTCCTCATCATTTTTGAAAATTCATTGCACAAATCATGATGAGTTGCACCAAATATGATGTCATCGACATATACTTGGACAATCAACAAATGTTCCCCCTTAGATTTTAGAAACAAGGTATTGTCTACCTTGCCTCTTGTAAAACCATTTTCTAATAAAAAGCTTGACAACCGCTCATACCAAGCTCTAGGGGCTTGTTTTAAACCATAAAGTGCTTTGTCAAGTTTGAAAACATGGTTAGGAAATTCATCACTTTCAAAACCAGGGGGTTGTTTGACATACACTTCTTCTTTGAGGTATCCATTTAGAAACGCACTTTTGACATCCATTTGATACAACTTGATCTCCATGTGGGCTGCAAAAGCTATCAAAATTCGAATGGCTTCCATCCTTGCAACAGGTGCAAAGGTCTCTTCATAATCAATTCCCTCTTCTTGGTTGTAGCCTTGAACTACCAGCTGGGCCTTGTTCCTAGTGACTGTTCCGCACTCATCCAGCTTGTTACGGAACACCCACTTGGTTCCAATGATTGTTCTATCCTCTGGCTGTGGCACAAGGTGCCATACCTTGTTTCTTTCGAACTGATGGAGTTCTTCTTGCATGGCTGTGACCCAATCTGAATCTGCAAGAGCTTCATTAATATTCTTAGGCTCAATTTTTGAGAGAAAAGCATAGAAAGCACAGAAATTTTTAAGCCTAGATCTAGTTTGAACTCCTGCATTAATATCAGACAAAATTTGATCAAGAGGATGTGAACTTTGGTATTTCCATGATCGTGGTGAAAGTGGGTTCACAGACTCGCTCTCCATCCTAGCTGGAATACTCGGTGAAACAGGTTCAGGACCTGTTCTTGAGCCTGTTTGGGAGCTTGTTCCTGGATTTATCGCTGAAGGATTCAGCTGGTGTTGTCCCGAACAGGGTTCCACCCTGTTTCCCCCTGTTTGGTTCACACCTTGCTTACCTTCCTGAAGAACAGGCTCAGACCTTGCTTCCTCCGATTGATCCTTACTTTGTTCACCTTGAAGCAGCACGTCTTTTCTAACAAGACCTAGTTCGAAGTCTTCTTCCTGTGCATCATTCTCGCTTAGAGAGTTAGTTTCATCAAAAAGCAGATGCACACTTTCCTCAACACACAAGGTTCTCTTATTGAACACTTTGTATGCCTTACTATACGAGGAGTAACCAAGGAATATTGCTTCATCACTCCTTGGATCAAATTTTCCTAAGACATCCTTTCCATTATTATGCACAAAACATTTACAACCAAAAACTCTCAAATGCATAATATTAGGTTTTCTTCCCTTGAAAAGTTCATAAGGAGTTTTGTTAAGAATAGGTCTAATCATACATTTATTTATAATGTAACATGATGTATTCAAAGCTTCAGCCCAAAAGTTTCTAGGAAGACCACTAGCAACAAGCATTGTTCTAGTCATGTCCTCTAGAGTGCGATTTTTGCGTTCTACCACCCCGTTCTGTTGGGGTGTTCTTGGAGCTGAAAAATTATGATCAACACCATGCTCATTACAATAATCAATAAAGCTCGAATTTTCAAATTCTGTACCATGGTCAGACCTTAGGCATACCAAAGAGTGTCCTACCCTCTTTTCAGTCTTTTTAATGAAAGCAAGAAATTTTTTAAAAGTTTCATCTTTAGAAGCCAAAAACAGGGTCCAAGTGAAACGAGAGTAGTCATCCACTATCACAAGCACATACCTCTTGCCACCTCGGCTCATGATCCTCATTGGACCACATAGATCCATATGTATCAATTCAAGAGGTCGAGTAGTGCTTACACACTTTTTAGACTTAAATGAATTTTTGACTTGTTTATCTTTGGCACATGCATCACATGCCTTGTCATCATTGAATTTGATGGAAGGTAAGCCAACCACTAAATCTTTGGTTACAAGTTTGCTCAAAAGAGAGTGGCTTGCATGACCTAGTCTTTTGTGCCAAAGCATAACATCATCATTTAAGGCACTCAAACAAGTCAAATTATTTTGGGGAAGAGTGGAGATACACACTTTATAAACATTCTTGTGTCGCTTCCCCCTCAACACAACATCTCCTGTGTTCATATTCACAACCAAGCAATGTGTTGGTGAGAACACTACTAGGTTGTCTTTGTCGCACAGTTGGGACACACTTAGCAAGTTGTGTTTTAATCCATCCACAAAATAAACATTGTCAATTGAATGGGAGAGTGACTCACCTATCTTACCTATGCCGACAATTGTCCCGGATTTGCCGTTTCCAAATGCCACACTCCCACCTTCTGAAGCTGTAAGTGAGAGAAAATTGGATCTTTCACCAGTCATATGCCTCGAACCCCCACTGTCAACATACCACAGCTGCTTGTTCCCTAGACTGTTTCCTGCACTGTTTGCTGGGTTGTTTGCTGGGTTGTTCTCTCTCACTTCAGCCTGCAAAACAAATCAAGGGTTAGTTTTGGGAACCCAGATCCACTTGGGTCCCATTCCTTTAGACGTACAAATCTCATCTTTTCTAACCCATATTTGTTTTACATGAACTGTGTTCCTTTCAATGGCATACTTTCTTATAGGACAAGCATATCGATAATGCCCCGTTTTACCACAATGAAAGCAAATAATATTTTCAGGTAATCCCACATATTTTTTATTCACTGGGTAGGTCATCTTAGGCACAAAACCTAGTCCTCTTCTATTTCGACTATGATGAGTGTTTAACCATTCAAACGCCCTTGAGGACCTGTTTCAGAGCTTGTTTGCGGCAAGGTCTGATTCCAAGTGTGTTATTTTCTCAAGCAAGTTTTTATATTCTTCCAGCAAAGACTCGACCTTACCTTTTAAGTCAAGGGATTCTTTTTCTAGCCCAGTCAGTTTAGTGGAACAAGTCTCTTCTTTCATGAGTAGAGTTTTTTTAAGCACATTGATGTTTTCATGCAAGCCAAGAGTCTCTTTGTCAACTTCAAGTTTTTCCAATTTAAGGATTTCATTTTCAAGTTCTAGATCTCGAACATCCCTTCTTAATTCAGCACATATATCCATTATAGTATACACTAATTCCTCAAGAGTTGATTTATTTAGACCCCGTACCTTGTTCTTGAGTTGAGTCAGACTGTCTATTGATCCATCATCTGAATCAGTGTCACTTCTTACCATAAGTGCTACATCAGCTTCCCCAACTTCATACCCTTCCTCATCCTCACTTGAATCTCCCCAGGCCGCGAGCATAGCTTTTGAGAACCTTTTCGCTGAGCTGCTTACACCCTGTTTCCTTCCCTGTTTTCTAGGGTGTTCGGGTTCTTGTTCTTCCTTGTGCAGTGGGCAGTTTCTCACAATGTGGTCCAGTTTGCCACACTTGAAACACCCGGAGAACTGTTCCCGAGAGGTGTTCCTGGCCTTGCTGAAGTCCCTCCTTTTGCTATTTTCTTTGACTTTCTTGAAGAACTTCTTGAACTTTTGAGTGATCATGGCAATCGCCTCCTCATCAGAATCAGAATCATCTTCTAAGGCCTTTAGTGCAAGACCTCGATCTCTCTTTGTCTCATCTTTTGTTGAGAATTTTTCCTAAGTTCATACGTTTGGAGGTTGCCAATCAGCTCATCTAGGGTGATCTTGTTCATGTCCTTAGCTTCTTGGATGGCCGTTACTTTCGCTTCCCAAGAATGAGGTAAAATTCTTAGAATCTTCCTCACCAATTCTTCGGTGGTGAAGGATTTTCCTAGGGATTTCAGCTCATTCATTATGTGAGTGAAGCGAGTGTACATGTCCATCACACTTTCACGATCACCCATCTCAAACAGCTCATACTTTCTCATAAGCAATTCAATCCGGGATTGCTTTACCTGATTGGTCCCTTCGTGAGCTACTTGCAAAGCATCCCAGATTTCTTTAGCCGACTCACATTCAGAGATGCGAGTATATTCATCAGGACCTAGGCCGAAATATAGGAGCTTCTTGGCCTTGGCATTCTTCTCCATTATCTTGTAATCTTCAGCATTGAATTCCTTAGGCTCCTTGGGGATTGACTTTCCATCTTTAGTGATTTTCTTAGGGATGAGTGGTCCATTCTTGATGAGCATCCACAACTCATAATCCTCGGCTTGGATGTAGTTTTCCATTCTATTCTTCCACCATCCATAGTGTTGGCCATTAAAGTATGGTGGTCGAGTTATGGATTGACCTTCAAGCATGCCTTGTGGTGTACTCATCTTCAAGGATCTCTCAAAGGTGTTAGCCTTTCAAAGGAGAACCTGCTCTGATACCACTTGTTGATTTAGAGAGTACACAACCACAAGAGGGGGGTGAATTGTGGTGTCTGATTTTTGCAAGTTGCTGGCAAACAGTCTTAGGCCCTGTTTGCACAGGTTGTTCCTGAGATAAGCAGAAGCGAAAATCCAACAAAATTGAATGCGGAAATAATAGACACAGGATTTTTACGTGGAAACACCTCTAGCCCAACTGAGGTGAAAAAACCACGACCTACCTCATGTAGGATTTAAACACTTCACTAAACGGGCTAATCACGTTACAATAGTAACACACCTTGTTACAACTTGTAACACACGTAACCGTCTTCCCTAAGACAAGTTACCCCACGTCCAAAATCCCCTTGATTTGGACACACACTCTACTCACTTTTGTGAAAGAAGAGTATAAAGAAAAAACACCCTATTACAATGCTTCTCAACTAAGCTAATATAGGGTACAATGAAATCCTAGTATGCCAACTTTGAAAGCTCAAATAACTCACTCACTAGACACGGTTTTCTTTTCAAACTTTTAAGCTCATGAACACTGAATTTTTCTTTTTGAAAACCGATGCTTCTATCGTTCTAAGAAGCGACTTTATATAGTGCTTGGAAAAACAATTCCTCAAATTTTTGGAAACTAAAATCCCTAAAGAATATAGAATTCTTTAGCCACAAGGGATGAGGAAACATGAGCTGGAAACACTTCCTAAACCGTGTGCATAAGGCGGTGATTCTCAGCAACTAGCCCATGTTTTTCTCAACAACCTTACCCACTTGCCAAAAATTGTATATTCTTTTTATTCAAAAAGATTTTGCAAATCCCCTTAGATTTTAATAACCGTTTTTAGGGTAAGGGGTAAGATACTCCATAGAAAAAATCTTTCTTGCAAATCTTGGAGAAGCTGCTCAAAATCCAAAAGATAAAAATCGTGCAAAACAGTTTTTTTCGCAGCTTATTCTGGAAACACCCTGATCACCCTGTTTTCAGGATTGTTCTGAAGGGTGATCCGAAATATTTACCAGAAGAAAACAAAACCGTTTCAAGTAAGTGGTAAGTTAAGAGTTTCTGATTGGCATATTAACAAGAGTCTAAAAATATAAACCAAATTAAATCAAGACATCTTGTTGTAACCACTAGTCATCTTGTAGAAAGACGAATTTGCTGCAAACACTTCACAGAATCTGTTTCTCACGGCTGCACTTATATCCTGTGCTTCAAACACTTCGCAGAACCTGTTCTTTACGGCTGTTCTTGTATTGCTGACTTGAGTACCTGTTCTTGATAATCCATTAGTCAAGTAGTTTTAAGACTTGAGAACAGCAGTAAGAATCTATTTAGGAAGCCTGTTTGGCGCAACAACAACACTTGGATTTGTTATCATCAAAACCTTATACATTTTAACAAAGCATCTGGGAAAAGGGGGAATAGAGAGGGAATGAGCGACCACACGCTCGGGGAATAATCATTAACCCCAAGAAAACAAAACCATTGCACATAATACTTTTAAGTAGCAGTTACACGTTTTGATATATAATATCACATAATAATCATATAAGATCTCCTATATTCGTCATTACCTCAATAACCTCCAAGGTTCGAAAGGTATCCCTACCCTTCTTCTATTCCACACACAAGAGATCTCAACTTGCCTAACTATGACTCTTGTATCTCAGTAGTGACAGCCACTTGTTACACTAGCTGGACATCATATAGCAGGCATGCCAGACTCAAACAGATTGACTCATAGTAGGGCGTTCGACTCACACATAAGCATTTATCATCAACGAGTTCAATTAAAAATTACCGAGCGGGGTTCTTTTAGTTAAAAAATGGGATTAACTCATAAAAAACAAGGACCATCACTTAAATCAAAGTAAGCACTTATACAACAGTCGTTATTCACTGGAAAATCATTGGAGCTCAATAAAAGCCCTTTTCAAGAGTACATGCACTTTTCAAAATCTTTGCACTGGCATAGTCCTTGAATGAGGAGTTGTCATCACAAAACAAGTATGAAATCATTTCATGGGTCATCAGATTCTTATATTCGTGCTAATTAGGGGAGATCTACACTCACCCTATGTGAGGTCTACACTCATAATTCATATTATCCCTGGGATCTTTCATAATCAATGGCCAATTACTTTCCTCAGGGTCTTTAGGGTTCCTACTTTTGGGTCTACTCCCTAGGAATTAGGGTTCCCACATACCGGGTCAGCTCCCTAAACTTTTGTCTAAACATTTAGTACCATTCTCCTAGCCGAAAACATTTTAGATGCATCTTACTCTAAACACGTTTTACATCAAAATTCTCATTGTATCACAACAATGACATTTTCATTCTCAAGAAGGCTAAAATGCCTAAATAAGGTCATTCGTATTTTGAAAAGAATATAGCTATTCATTTTGACAAAACATGCTTATAAATAAATTAATGACCAAGTACACATTTGCTTTTCAAAGGATAAAAACTCGTTTTAAAAGCTTACAAGTCTACAACTTACTCATAATTAGTTTCACTCAAAAGCATTCTTATCAAACGAATGGTCTAACAGTCATCATTAATCTCATAACTCAGTACGCCTGCCATGTCAAAGCAATTCACTAACACACTTATCAATGCTTGCCTTTAAGCATATTATAAATGTAATTATTTGTAATTCACATCACCTTCCAACTGAATAACTTAAACAGTTTCTGGAAGTAATCAAGGGATTTTTGAACGTTCGAGTTATTTGTTTAAGTAATCAAGGCGTTGCTTTAGTCATTGGAACAAGCAAATGACTCTTAAGCTAACTACGTGAGGAATTCAATTATCTAAAAGTCTTGATGTAAGAACAGTAGAGCATGCTTAAAGCAAGGTAAGAACAGTAGAGCATGCTTAAAGCAAGGTTTAATCATAAACATACTCTTAGTACAAATCATTCAGTTGAGACCTTTAAACAAAACAAGCAATCTAGAATAGCTAGGAATGCATCAGTGTGGCATAAAACTCGGCCCATACATACACACATAACGCACACATGAATCCAAGGCTAACAGACAACAACTCAGTTCATTAGCATGCTTCAACCGGATTTTGGCAATTAACAAGTAATAGCACAACATCAAAAGACGACATTACACTTCGTAAATTTCATGAATTTTTCACACAATCCAAACTCCCTCCTCATGGCATCGACCACAACAATCCTCAAAATCATCTCAATTTCAATCTCAAATGATTCCAATTAACTCAAACAACCTAATGGCCATCATTGTTCTCACTTAGTCGAGATTTCAATCCCACATGCAACTCACATCATTGAACGATATTGTAAAAGCATAGTTTAGGAATCAAGAACTACCCACCTCGATTCCAAGCCAAAGGACCCAATTCCTAGGTTAATTTGGCTGATTTGAGGCTGAGTCTCGAATTCTATGCGTGCAGGTCGCGTTGGTGGTGGTGGTGCTAAGGATTTCAAACCCTAGCCACTTAATCCCTAATCGGCCTAACACCAAGCACAAGCCTGACCCTCGGCGAGTGGAGCCACCACGGCATGGTTGGGAACTGCCCGGCCTCCCCGCTGCGACCTCTCCCCAGTCTATCAGACCCATCTCCCACTCAATCCGTTCTCCCACTTCTCTCTCTTTCAGTGGTTGCTGCAAGAGACGGCTAGGGCTAGGACTGGCGGCTGCTTCGCCAGTGTGTCACTGCCACTGTACCACCCTCGTCTCTCTCTCTCTCTCGCTCTCTCTCTCTCTGTGTGTGTGTGTGTGTGTGTGTGTGTGTGTATGTGTGTGGGGTTTGGCCAAGAATAGGGTCGGAGGGGGCGAAGCTCTGATCCCCCTTCGCAATCGCGACTGGGGGTCTCAACCCCCCTTCTCATTTCCTTTCCTTTCTCTTTTTTCTATTGGTTGTCACTTAATACTAGATCAATTCAAGTCTCTGGCCCCCAGATTAAGCTCGTTAACCTCAATCCAATACTTGGTCCAACATTTAGCGATGTATCATCTTACGCTTGTAAATATATTGTAAAATTTCGAGCAACTAATAATAATAATTTCATTTTCAATAAAATTGTCCACTTAAATAAGCACATCGAGATTAATCCATCTCAGCTAAAATAAAATAATTACAATTTGATAAATTGTTAGATGGACTAGTTGGTTTTAACTAAATTAAAAACATGGGTATTACATTTTATAGTGAGAATTTATTTCTACTAATAAGTACATGACTCATTAAGCAACTTATTTGTCTATTTTTTTCTAAATAATAATAGCAACTATGTATCTTTTCTAAACAACTTATTGTTTATTTTATAAATCACTATGCAAAGCATGGGTCTATACTAGTTTTGAAAAAAAGGAAAGATAATTTTCTTCCTTTTCACTCTATTGACGATATGACCTGTCGGCATTTAAGTACAAAATTTGACTTCAACAATTTAGATGGAAATTTAATTGTTCGATGGGAAAGATTAAAATAAGCTCACATTCAAATTTTGAGCTAAATTTTCTTTCATTTGGTCAACATTTATCTCTGCATAACAATTCAGCCGACATTTTCGTCAATTAAAGATTTCAATATAATTGACATATTCTGCCACTAAAATAATTTTAGTGGTTTGGATTGAAACTTGATTATTGAATTGAAAGGATTGAAATAAGCTCAAATCTAGGTTTTGAGCCCAACATTCCTTTATTTGGTAAATAATTTTCTTTGCCACGATAATTTATTCGACATTTTGTTGCCACTTAAACAATTTCATCAACATTTTTTGTCACTAAAACAATTTCGATGGGTTGGATCCAAATTTGATCATTAGATAGATAAGACTAAAATAAGCTTAAGTCCATATTTTGAGCTCGATATTCCTTCACTTGGTCAACATTTTTCTTTGCCATGATAATTCGGCCAACATTTCTCAGGACCTAAACAATTCAACCAATGTCTTTTGCTACTTAAACAATTTCAATGATTTGAACGAAAACTTGATTATCTGACTGGAAATATAAAAAAGGTTCAAATCTAAATTTTAAACTTAACATTCCTTCATTTGATCGATATTTATCTCTACTAGAACAATTCAATTGACATTTTTCCCCACTTAAAACAATTCAGTTGAAAAATTTTTTTTTCCCTTCTGGAAAATGATTTGTCTTGTGCAAATGACGGAAATGTGAAATGAAAATTGATTTTTTCTTAGAAAATGATTTTCTGAAAAAACAATTTTCCTCCTAACCAAATACTAACTGTATTCTAAAATACAGTAAACAAGATAATGGTAGAATGCTTTGAAAGAAAGTAAGATATTGAAGAGTGAAAGGAGAGATTTCTCTATGGATATAGCTAGGAAATTTGACTGAAAGTCAGTTGATGATTTGGACCTATACAATAAGGTATGTTCTCAGAGTAAGGGCTTAGAAATGTTTTTCCTCGCACAGTGCAACCAAATCTTAGACAAATATATGAGAGGACTATTGGTTCTTAGAGCACATGCTGCGCACGAGTGCATGATTCGCATGTCTCGGGAGTCGAACCAAACCGCTTGTCACATCTGCAGCAGTTGAGCCAGCGAGCCGCTTGCAAGCGTGGCTGCGAGCCATGAGCCGACTCACAATCCTTTTCCCTCTGGCTTTTTTTGTTTTTTGGTTTTAATTAGTTTTTTCTTTTTTTTTTTGGGCTTTGGAAGGAAAGTTATGTGCTGTAGAATGTGTATATGAGTATTATTTTATTTGGTGAACCAAAGTTGTGAGCCTTGTATTATGGAGAGTAAAATTTGCAAGTCAAAAAATTAGCTCATGGGTTGGTGTGGAAGAGGTAGGTCCCTACTTATGAGCCAAAGTTGTGACTCATGGCTGTACATGCTCTTAAATGAGTCGAAAGCTAAAATATGCCAAGGCATTAATGCCACAAGACGATGTGATTGCTGAAGTTCACCAAATAGGGAGAAAGAACTAGGGGGTAACCTTGAGCTCCAGTAGCATCACGCTTGTGAGTTAAAAATGCACACGAGCAAGTAGCTTAGGACGGCTGGAGTGTTGGGGATGAGTGAGCAGCCCGTGAGACGGCTGCGGGTAGCAAGCCGCTCGTTGCCTTGCTTGTTGCCTTCCGAGTCAACAAAACAACATGGTTTCATGTTAATTTTTGGGCTTGACGATTTGAGATGGAGGAGAGAGAATGATGGGAAAGAAAAAGAATAGGATGAGATGTGAAGGAGAAGAGCAGTAGGTACAGACCAATAAAGAAGAAAAGGAAGATGTGAAAGAAGAAGAGGATGAAGCCAGACGAGGCTTTTTTAAATAAATAAAAAAAAGTGATATTGTTCCATTTTCTTTTATTAGTTTGTATAGACTTCGGGTATACCAATGAAGAAGAAAAGGGAGATGTGAAGAAGTTTTTAATTTACTTTTTTTAAATGGATTTTCTTTTATTAATTGGTATTTTGTCCATTAATGTTGTTATTTTAAGAGTAACTATTTATTTTTTCAAAAATATACAAATTATTTTCAACTCAAATAAATAATAATAACATATCAAAAAAATATTAATAACACAAACAAAAAAATGAAATTATTTAAATATGTTTAGTTATGGGATCCACGGATATCATTTTATATGGTGAGACAATATGATGAGTCTTCCATTGGAGAGGACAAGGCTTGTGAGCCAAAAACTTGGCTCAGAAGTTGATGTGGAGATAGTAGGCATCCACAAGTGGGTCAAATGTTTTACTCACAATTGGACATGCTCTTAGCTAAGGTCACCCAAAAATAAAAAATAATAAAGAAATAAGGTTAGTAAAACTATGGGGCCTGTTGAGTTACTCCAAAACTTAGAATAAGTTGGATGATATTTTGATGAAAGATAAAAAGGATTGAATTAATTATGAACCAAATGAAAATGGTTAACAAATTTGAAATGAGCATGATAAAGTAACCCATTTATACCAAGAAAAATGTGTGGATGTTTATGGAGAAGATATGTGTGATTTTATTTCATTGATACAATATCATCATAATTTTATTTGATTGGTGATTTGGGTAAATAAACCAAGGAAAAAATTGATTTGTCATCCATTATACTTGCTATATAATTTGATCTTCCATATTTAAAATATTCTGTTGGCCATATTATCATGCTATAAATTTATAAAACAATATCATGATCAAAGGAACAAAATCTCTTATATTTTATTGCAAAGAAACGATCTTATTTGAATATGATATCTGCAATATTCTGTAAAGATATTATGTATCATCATATCAACCAAAATCGTGGAAAGGAAGGCAAGAGAATTAAAATAGAAACTGCTGACCAAAACAAGGGCTTGAAATACAGTTTTAGCATACACCGGGCAGAATTTCCTTTCTTGGTGCACGTCCACTTGAGCTTATAAATAGAGGACAAATGAGGAAGAGCAAGAATTGAAACAAGTTGCAAGAACATTGAGCTATACATTTGTGAATTTACTCTAAGCATTACATTGTGCTCAAAAGTTGTCAGTTTATTGAGGATTTTTATTAAGGAGTAAATTTATGAGTTGGTGTGAGGTCACAACTCTCCCCCTACTTGAATCAAGAGGTTGATTTAAGTATTTGGGATGTCCAAACTGAGGTAGCACTGAGAGATCGTGAGAGTTAATCTTAATAAAAGAAATAAAGTGTTGGATCCTAGAGTTGGATAACTCTGGGTGGGAACTTAAGCCTGATTGAGACCCAACCTCATTAAAATATCATTGCGTATTGTCTCATTTTAATTACTGCTTTTACTTTCAATTCTTGTTTTAAATTGTTGTGATCATCCTATTCACCCCACTCTGGGTAATCCTATTCTTCAATTGGTATCAGAGCCAGCCCCACACTCTTTGGCCTAACAGTCGAGTGGGTGATGATCATGGCCTTATCTGGAGATATCAATATTGAGGGACGCTCTACTGTTAGACCCCCTCTATTCAAAGGAACAAACTTTTCTTATTGGAAAAATGCCATGCAAATTTTTATTGAATCTACTGATATGGAATAATGGAAAATTGTGAACAATGGACTTTACTCTATTATTGAGGTTAAAAATGATACGGGAGAATTCATTGACAAACCAAAAGATCAATATACAAGTGCTGACTGGAATAAACTTACCAAGAATTCAAGAGCTAAGTATATTCTTTATTGTGGTTTAGATGCTAACGAATATAATCGAATTTCTAGATGTGATACAGCTCAGCAGATTTGGAACAAACTGATTGTTACATATGAAGGACAAGCCAAGTCCGTGAAGCCAAAATGGCTATGTTCATACATCAATATGAACTATTCAAAATGTAGACAGACGAATCGATAAAAGATATATCTACTCGGTTCACCGACATCACCAATAACCTAAAATCACTTGGTAAGACCTACACAAATGAAGAGATGGTGAGAAAAATCCTTTGATGTCTTCCAAAGAACAAATGGGGACCAAACGTTACCGCAATCGAAGAAGCTCAAGATCTTAGGAAGCTAGAACTAGACGATCTTCTAAGAAAGCTCTTGACACATGAGATTCATCTCAAAGAAGATGAGGGAGAAAACTCAAAGAAAGGAGTAGCACTTAAAGGTATACAAGAGGATTCCACTTCTGAGGAAGAAGAATCCAACAACAATGATGAAGAGGCATTCTCATTGATAGTTCGAGGCTTAACAAAATGTGGCTAAAGAAAAAATTCAATCAATGAAGATTTAACTCAAAAGGATCCATGTTAAAAAGAAATGAAAAATCGTCCAAAGGTAAGTTTTTTTGTAAAGACAATACTAATGTTAGGTCTTGTTATAGATGTTGTATGCCAGGACATTTGTTGAAGTATTGTCCACTAATGCAAAAATAGGGAGAATCACGTAGATTCAAAAGGAAAGACAACAAGAGAGCAATGACCACAGCTGAGAGCGATAGCGACACAAGTGACAGTGAAAGTGATGAAAAACACAATGCCAACATCTGTCTCATGGCTAAGGAAGTACAACATGATCAAAGATCTGAGTATGAAAGTACTAATGAGGTAGATATATCAACTCTCTATAAATGCTCTAAAAAAGAATTGATTAATGGCTTAGCCAATTTCGCTAAACTAGAACAAAAATATCTATCTAAATATAAAGGTCTTAAGAAAAATCTTCGAGAATTAAATCAAACAAATGTAGCTCTTGAAAAACTGAACAATGATCTTCATGATAAAATTAAGAATTTAGAAAATAAAAATATGAAATTCCAAGCCAAGCGTGATAATGATCACAAAATAATCTTAAAATTCACTTAAGGATAAGAAAATTTGGACAAGCTACTTTGTACCCAAAGAGCATCATTTAACAAAAAGGGAATTGGATATAATCACTCCAACAAAAAGAATACCTATAAGAATTTCTTTGTTAAGTCTACTCCATATAAAAAGGATGTTAGAACACGTAATTATTGTTCTAAAATGGGTCATATTGCATACTCATGTCCACTTAGAAGACCACCTTCAAAGATTATTCAGATTTGGATTCCAAAGGGAACAAGTCCACTCAATATGGTAGACACTACTGGACCCAAATTTGTCAAAAGTGCTTTGAGAAATGTTTAAGTTTATTTTGTATGAGTACTTAATGGCTGAGCAACCAAAAAATAATAATAATAAAAAAAATAAAGCTCTAACATTTGTATACATACATAATATTTTTTCATACACTAGACCTTGACTCTATTATGCATGCTTGGACAAATTGATATGATTCCTTGTCTTTGAGATTTCACATGCTCTTTGTGTCTTCCTAAATAACTATTTCAAGAAAGCGAAAATATAATTTATCCTGGATTGTTTGCACTTTTATATGTCTTATAACCCCATGCTTTTGTCTTAAATTAATGTACGAAGAGGGAGATAAATAATTTGAATTGTGGTATCTTTTCATATCCTCTACATTCAGGTTATCTAATGTGTCTCCAAGATTGATATTATATGCTTAAATTATTTTTGCAAGGGGGAAAATATGCTACTAGCATATAAATTGTGTTATAATGATATTGGCATGAATTAAGGGGGAGATATAATCGCCAATGGTATCTCCTGTTTCTATACTCGATTTGTATGTTCTAATTATTGCATCGAAGGGAGGCGAAAATGTTTTGATTGCATATGATAAAGTATCATACAGTTCAATCATTTTTGGATGAGGGAGATGTAAAGAGTTTTGAAATATAGACATTCTAACATATTAATGTCTCTGAAGAATTATTGACATATAACTTCATTTTTATATTTATGAGTGTTATATTAATATGGAGTCATGCAATTAATCTACAGTGACATTCTACAACCCTTCTGATTGATGACAAATGGGGAGAGGAATTAGGAGCTAATGATAAGTATATATAGGGATCAAGTTATATATCTCCATATTCTTCCATACTGCATTAATTATATTGACCTTCTCCTTCTGATGTTACCTTTTTGATGAAACACAAAAAGGGTGAGAAAGATGAATTGGTATGTTCAAATATTAAGATCACTATAAGCATTTTATTTCTTCAAGTTAGATTTTGTCTTTCATCAAAAAGGAGGAGATTGTCGAGTTACTCATAAATTTAGAATAAGTTGGATGATATTTTGTTGAAAGACAAAAAGGATTGAATTAATTATGAACTAAATAAATCCAAGTAATGACATTTAAATGGTTGGCAAATTTAAAATGAGCATAATAAAGTAACCCATTTATATCAAGAAAAATGTATGGATGTTTATGGAGAAGATATGTGTGATTTTATTTGATTGATACAATATCATCATAATTTTATTTGATTGGTTATTTGGGTAAATAAACAAAGGAAAATATCTAGCCCATTCAAAATTTGAATTTCAAATTTTGAAGAGACAAATTGATTTGCCATCCATTATACTTGCTATGTAATTTGATCTTGCATATTTAAAATATTCTGTTGGCCATATTATCATGCTACAAATTTGTAAAACAATATCATGATCAAAGGATCAAAGTCTCTTATATTTTATTGCAAAGAAAAGATCTTATTTGAAGATGATATCTAAAATATTCTGTGAAGATATTATGCAGCATCATATCAACCAAAATCGTGGAAACAAAGTCAAGAGAATTAAAGCATAAACTGTTGACCAGAAATCAAGGGCCTGAAATATAGTTTCAGCATACACTAGGTAGAGTTTGCTTTCTTGGTGCACGTCCACTTGAACTAATAAATAGAGGCCAAATGAGGAAGAGCAAGTATCGAAGCAAGTTGCAAGAACATTACGCTATACATTTTTGAATTTACTCTAAGCATTACATTGTGGACAAAAGTTGTGAGTGTATTGAGGATTTTTATTAAGGAGTGAACTTAGAAATTGGTGTGAGGTCACAACTCTCCTCATACTTGAATCAAGAGGTTGATTTAAATATTTGGGATACTTAGAGTGAGGTAGCTCTGATACGTTGTGAGAGTTAATCTTAATAAAAGAAGTAGAGTGTTGAATCCTACAGTTGGATAACTCTAGGTAGGGACTTAAGCCTAATTGAGGTCCAACTTTATTAAAATATCATTGCATATTGTCTCATTTTAATTTCTGCTTTTGCTTTCAATTCTTGTTTTAAATTGTTGTGTTTACCCTATTCAGCCCCCTCTAGGGCGATCCAATTCTTCAGGGCCAAGAACATCAAAATTCTACAATCATAGTCTCTTTTAACCCATCCATGTTCAAGCCATTGGAGCCATTCCATGGATGAGGCAATTAGTTTTAGTCCTATGAAAGTGTTCATTAGATTAACGTAAAGTGAAGATAGGGAAGTGTTGCTTGTGTTTTTTTCCTTTTTATTTCTTTTTTCTTTGGAGGGGGTTATTATGATGTATCATTACTGGATCGTTATTTTCCACCAGGGCTTCTAAGCGGTTAAGGAGTAAATCATCTTCAATTAATTTACATGACAAGGTCATTGATCATCTAATTCCTATGTCACACTCTTAATAATATGTATCCTCACAAATCACTTAATTACACACGTGTTAAAACTTTCTTATACGACAAATACACCTGTAAAAAGAGTGTCATACAGGTGATTGTAAGAGTAAATGCTTTTAACACTATAATATAGATAAAAAAAGAGTGTTTGGGAGCTCATCATAGTCACTTTGTTCAGAAAAAGTTGTGTTAATATATATTTTCCCTCCTACAAGATAAAACAAAAAAGAGTGAAAATTTATGGTACTTAACAGTGTGGTGTTAGTTATGGTTGACTAATAATGTAAATTGAAATCGACGTAAGTAGTTTGTGGTTGCTTGACAAGAAATAAACTAGCATTAAGGATACAGGCAATCCGTGAGATTTATATATGTAATATTTTTATTTTAAATAATGAGTTTTTATTCTTAATATATAAATCTAATAATTTGCATTTTGATAATTAGATTAATATTTGATAAAATAGAAGTCACAAGTATACATTATATTTGTAACTATCATAGTAGCTTATTCTTTATTAATGTTTATAATTATTATTGAATTTACTAACATCATAAGATTTAGAATTAGTGCTTTACATAACTTTGAAAATCATAATCTTTTATTAATAGAAGTTTTATTAATAATTTGATAATATTTTACTATGTATATTTTCTTAAAATTGCAAAGACAAAATAATAATAATAGAGGTGCCATTCTTAAGTGTCATTCCTCATCAACATATAGCGATTTGGGCCACCAACTCCATAATCGAGCATGGTAGTCGGCAACGGTAACTTTAGTAGGACCTAGAGTTTACTAGGTTTGGGCGTGTTTGACCATCAACTTTTTGCTGAGGGTTTTTTGGGCATAAGATTAACGTTTTAGATCCAAATTAACCATCTAACCTAGATTTTAAGAACAACTAAATTTGGTGTTCATTAAGCTAGATTACTGAAATAATGTTTTAGCCCGAAACGCTACTTGAAAAAGTTTAAAATATGAGTTTTTTGGAATAATTCTAAGTTAACTTTTTGTATTAATCCTTTTTAGTTATGGCAAATTTTAGAAATACGTTTTTGGGAAACAATTAAGATAAATACTAAGGAAATGTTCTTTTCAACTTATGAAAAGTACTTATTAGTATTTACTGTAGAAAATTAAAATTACTTAGAGTTGACACAGACAGTTAATGACTACAATAAACAACTAATAGTTGTACCTGTATCAAAGTTATAAATACTATACCAGACATGATACCGTTTTGTCATTGGAATGGGAAATATTGATATGTGTACCTTCGTATTAGACTAGTCTCATTTCAGCTTTTAAGTTTTTTAAAAATAAATAACATTTGTGCTATACTGCTCAATACCATCCGACATAGGGGGCTACAGAATCGAATAATGACATGTACTTTTTTTAACCGTATGGTATATCTCGATCTACACTAAGTGGTATGATACAACTTTTATAGTTATGACTGGTACTAATATGTATCGAGTCCCCTTGGTCGTGCATCGAGGCATGAGACTAGTCCTATCTGCCCCAAAATCACTTCTTACCAAATTGTAGCATATAACCCCACTTTATCATAGTGTTTCACCTAATAAACTGGCAAAGAGAAGTGGGAAAAGCTCTACAAGAGTAAAATAGGGGTAGAATGTACCACTAGTAAGAGCAAGCATCGAATTGCCTTGCTATTGGTAAATCCAAAGAGAAGGGAGGTAGTTAAACCCTTATCCTCCATAGCTCATCAAGAGCTTGAGTATGAAGCTCCAGAAAAGCCCCTCACGAAGGCTCAATCTCTTATTATATCAGTCCTGGAAGGAAGCATTTGTGAGGTTGATCAAGCCATGTATGACCCATCTCTTGAGCGCGATGATTTTGTGTTATCTTATAATAAGCACTTTGAAGTCTTCAATGAGCTCATGAGGCATAGGAGGTGATGCATACCAAGCCCCTAGCCAACTCTTGGTGACACGCTCATCCACCAAATTCCATGGCAACTTTACTTGGTCATGATGGTCATCGCTCTAGCATTTCACTCGAGTTTGACTTGGCTTCTCACCAACCAATCGATGTCCAATTGGGTCAATCTATACTTTGTTGGGAACGCTTAGGGAGTTAAATTTATGTTTTTGTAATAAAATCTCAAATTAGGTTGCATTTATTTCCCAAAAGTGATAGAAACCCTAACTCATGTAGTGCTGGTTTTTGTCGAGAAATTTACTAAATTTGGTTCAAGCTAAAATCTTAGCTAACGAAGCCCAAATGAATCAATCCTAAGTTCTTCTAGTTCCCTAAGATGTCTATTTTAGCCTCATGAGCTAAAATTGGACATTGGATTCAAAACGTGGGAGAAATGACCCAAAAATTTGGAGTGTGCATAAAATTCTAGTTTTGGAGCAATTTGACAATTGGCCTTAATTGAAGGGGATACAGCCACCATCTTTGAGATTAATTAGTATGGGTTGATTCTACACATGTCAAGGAAGATTTTCCAAGTAACAGGGCCTCTATTAGTGAAGTATAGCCTTCCAAAAGCTCCCTCAAAGATAGATGATGAATCCTAGAAAATACAGCTCAACTTAGTTATAATTATCTTAATAATTTAGTTTATTTTCCTAAGATAATTTGTAATCCCCCCATTGGTGCACTTGCGTCACTATTATAATAGTTAGTTTCCCCCATTTTGGGTATTTATAGATCTCATTACCTCTATGTAAACTTAGCTTAAAGTTGAATTATGAATGAAAAAGCCTATGCCTATTTTCTCTCAATAAAATCTCTACATCTTTATCTCTTTAAATAAGAGTAGAGAGTAGAGCCTTTCCTTTAGTATACTTCTTTGGTGGCTAAGAGCCTTTAGAATAGGAATTTGGTGGAAAGTTTGAGTCTTTCTTTTAGAGTTCTTCTTGGGTAGCTACGAGCCTATAAGAGAGGAACTTGGTGGTAAGTGTTTTATCTATCTTTTAGATTTTACCTTGAGTCAAACTCACAATCTTATTGATTTGTTTGAGATTGAATTCAAAAGAAACATCCTTTAGAGTGATCAATTTTCCTTGTCTCTATGATCTTGGGAATTTTGAGGATTCCATACCTCATCAAGTTGGTACCAGAACTAGAGTTTCTTTTGGGTGGTCGTTGAATCAAAACCTTAGCTGATTCAAACACCTATCCACCTCTTCATTTTCATCCCAAAATCCACTATTTGGTTCTTCAATTCCTTCATTTCATCTGCCTTTATTAACCCTTATGAGTCCACAAAGAACCTTTTATAGTCCAAAGATAATCCCTAACCCAAACACATCCCTAAAACTCCACAAAGAGCCTCCATTTAGTCCTTGGAGGAGACGACTTTAAGATGCTACAACACCATCGTGCGCTTGTGGCCCTAACAAGTTTTTAAAGACTCAAGACCATACATATCATGACCTTACGTTAGAATTTACAACAAGGACTAGGTTGATCTACTAGACTTTATCCCCTTAAGATAGGCTAAGCAAGAAATTAAACTATTCAATTATCTAATCTAATGAATAAATAATCATGGAATTAGGCAAATCAAGCAACCACCCAATCAACGCATCAATCAAGTACTCTTTCTGCAATTGGTTGTTTTAAAATCGACAATTGAAGTATCATATCGTTCTTTCAAGATGAAGTGAAATACCTAAATCTACCTAATTACCATTTCTCAAGGACTCTCGATTTGTTTAGGTTCATTAAGCATGTAATTATGAAATTTATGGTTTTTCAATTGGTGTGACTTTCTCAAGACTCCACACAATCAAATTTAATCCTAGGATTCAAGTATCAAATTCCACCTTTCAGTTTTTTATCCAATACCTAAAACATGCAAGAAAGTGATCAAATTTCTTACAAGACAATAAACATCTAAGATTCAATAGAACAAGTCAATAGATTCTAAAATACTAAGGAGATCAACACAAGGTTGAAGAAACTAACAAGCATTTAAATAAACCCAAGATCAAAATAACAAAAGATAATCCAAAATTACAAAACATAATCCTGAAACAAGAATAGAGAAGAGAAGAGAAGAGAAGAGAAATGCTTAGCAAAATAACGTATTGAATTCATTGATTGCAAACCCGATATGGAATCCATTGATTGCAACCACAGTATCGAATCCTTGCAAGTTCTTCACTTCAATTCGCTCTCTCCCTCTAAATCTAAGCCTAAGTCATAATCTAGATGACGAATGTTGAAGAGTGGTATGAAATATGATGCAAGGGAACTAGTTAAAACCAGCTTTTATAGCTGAAATCAAGCCCACAAATGTATAAAATGCCTGGAACTCGAAAAGCCGTGATGAAAACTTGTAGGTTTAAAGGAACAGGGACCACCATGAACTGACTAGGCAACTCAAAGCACATCACAGGCAAGCATATCAATCAATGGCAACCCTAAGTAGTGAAAAAGACATTTCAAAATTAGGAAAAAGGTGAATGTTTTTAAAGAAATATAAGACACGAGCCAGTTATCAAACTTGACCACCCCCAAAAAGCCATAAGGCACATTATGCAAGCCCATGGAATTATAGAGCTAATTAGACCGGTGGAACTGTCACTTTTGCAAAATGTAGATCACTCCCGCTCATTTATTTAAAATATAGCATAGGTTCACTTAATACTCATTTCAAAGATGTAATCTACCATATGCTTAACATGACTCTCAAATTCTCCACCACTGAGAATGCGATGTGTGCATAACAATCAAGAGGACCTTACATGGGCTATAATCATGAGGGCTAGAAGGCTCAAGGGAAAGGAGTGGACTAATGAATTTGGGCAATGTGGAGCTATATAGCCAAATGACTAGGGAGAAAATAACAAGGCACCAAATAACCACGAAGTTCACCAACACTCCAAACCTCAAGAATACACTAAAAATACCCCATAAATCAAGTAGGAAATGAGTTGACATAGAAAAAAACTCAAGCTATATAAACGCTCAATGCCAATTACTTATTCATTCTTTTTTAAAAAAATTTATTTCTTCTTTTTCTTTTGTCTTTTTTCTCTTTAACATTACTTTGTTTTCATCTTTTGTACAACCCGAATAAGAAGGGAACACAACTAAATGCTCAAAAACATAAGCCCCTCAATGAACCAACATACCAAAACCACTTTAAACTTAATTAACCCCAAAAATCACCCACTATATAGATAAAGTGTCATTTTGTACACTTGATGTAAAGGTAGGAATATGCGTTTGATCAAGGGCTAATATGAAGGGATCATAATAAGGAAAGGATTATAGCTCAAAGGGGCTAGCAAATGGGATAAATACATAATTCAAGGGCAGGCTTTTTGACTATGTGGCTAAAATATCCAAAGAAAGAATACCTCTATCATATTATCAACTATGCACATGCTAATATAGTTTTCAACAAGAATCTAGGCAAGTTCTAAATATACAACATGGAAGAACCACACACATGAAAGAACATGACACTAAATATGATGAATTAGTCCACAAAAGCTTTAAAGTCTCATGGATGTCTACCAAAGTCTCAATTAGCTCATAAAATGACTCTCACGTACAAACATTAGCGCTAAAGAATCTAACGGATAACAAATTCCTCATCAAGACAAGGGTTAAAAAAAGAAATATTCACAAAACCTTCATATTAGCACCAAAAGGGATTACAAATCAAAAGTTACTCAAGCTCATGAAAGCTATTATACCTAAAGAATCATCACTGGAGAACATCTCAAATCAATCCACATCATTTTAACTTAAAATGCTATATGCAAACCTAAATGCAACTAAATGCAACATGCTAATGCGAACAGAAAGAAACCTAAAGCTATAAGTTCTAATATGTATGCAAACTAAAAACTAAAATGAAAAACATAGAACTACCTTTCCCCCATACTTGGATAAAGCATTATTATTCAAAGTAAAGAAAGCAAAAGAAGGGAAAGGGAACAAAATGTAATGATCTCACCAGGTTAGGTGTTGCATACACCTAAGCTAAGGCTACATCGCAAACAGGGCAAATAGAGCATCAGCTACTCCATCACAACTTCAAGACACGACCCATCATGGTCGATGCCGTCAAAGCACACAGGAGCTTGTTAAACTCCTCAGACCACAGTTTAGAAAACACAAGGTAAGAGGTAATAATCAAAATCACACCAAGGATAATAAGTATTCTCTTAACCTTATCAAAGGTATTAGAAAAATCATAGGAAGGGTTAAGGAATATAGTCCACATGACTTTCCTAGGCAAATCCTCTAGGCATACACAAAAAGGGTCAATAGAGGGATCATACCCTCTAACATAACCAAGGGACATATAATCATCAACACTTCCACCAAGCACACCAAACATGTTTTCCCCATAACCCAAATCAACATTACCATCACAAATCATACGATTACCAATGGGTGTATCAATGTAATTCTCGGGGGAGCTGAGAGTAATGAACAAAGATAGGAACCATGTGAATGATCAAGGGGACTGGGGAGAACACTATCATCAAAACCAAGGCTAGGAGACTCCTCATGCATAAACACATCACCTGACCCTGTTAAGGAGTCTCAACTAGATCATGCACATCATCTAATACATCTTATGACTCAAATCATACATCAACAACACTAAACCTAGCAACCACCTCGAAAGGCTCACCTACCTCGAGCACCGTGCAAAGAGCTAAAGGAAAAGATGAATCAAGTAAGGTTAAGACAACATCAGTATTGTCCCTGGATGATGCAAAGTTAGGTTGAGCATATCATGCAATATAAGGACACAAATTTATGCCATGGTTAGAAGAATTATACAAGTCACACAAAATGGCATAATAAGAACTATAATAGAATGCACAAGGATCGGAGAATGAATATCTAGAAACACGACTAGTCTTCACAAACTCAAATGAATCCCAAGCAATCCACGCAAGCAAATACCATGCCTTATCAACACATTACCATGAAAACCCCAATACCCTAAAAGAGCACGTGTTTTACTATTCACACCCTCACCAATAATGTCCAAAATTTCCCATATACTCACACAATAGCCATATTGAGCAAGAAAATATTTAAACGCTTAAAATACCTCCAAAATAATTCATGCTCAAATTTGATAAATTGGAAAATTGCCATTGCTTTTTTTCCTTAAAATTTTTTTAATTCCCAAAGCAAAACAAAATTCTTAGTTACACCTATCGAGAAACACCCAATATTCGACACTAGTCCCCGACAACGGCGCCAAAAACTTGATAGAGCCACAAATGCATAGCAAATCAAGGTCATCTTCCATAAGGACTAGGTTGATCTACTAGGCTTTTTATCCACTTGAGATAGGCAAAATGAATCAAAATTTGAGATTTGAAATTAAACTATTCAACTATCTAATCTAATGAATAAATAATCACTAAACTTGAGAAGTATGAAATATTCATTGCTCAAGTTGTCTTTCTTGGTATGTTGTGTCTGGTGACGGAATTCAAGTTGATGAATATAAGGTTAAGGCTATTAAGAGTCGGCCTACTACCAACTCTATCACAAAACTTTGAAGCTTCCATGGGTTGGCCTCTTTCTACTGCCGGTTCACCAAAGACTTTAGCTCCATATGGCTCCCTTAGCCAAATGCATAAAGAAGGGAAGCTTTGAATGAACAAAGGCCGCTCAAAGGGCCTTTGAAACAATCAAAAAAAGGCTATGTTCGGCTCCTGTTCTGGCTATTCCTAATTTTGATCTGCTTTTTGAAGTTGAATGTGATTGTAGCGGGGTCAGTATTAGGGTAGTCCTCACCCAAGTCAAATGGCCCTTGGCCTATTTTAGTGAGAACTTGAGTGGTACTAAACTCAACTCCACTTATGGCTAGGAGTTTTATGCTATCATTCTAGCTTTTACCCATTGGAGTCATCACCTCAAACTAAAGCCCTTTGTGGGACATTCAGATCATAAGGCCTTATCCTTTATCAATGGACAAGCCAAGCTCAATTCAAGGCATGCCATGTGGGTGGATTTCTTCAATCATTTTCCTTCACTTGCAGGCGCAAACATGGCAAGGAAAATGCAGTAACCAATGCATTATCTAGAAGATACACTCTCCTCTATACTCTGGAGGTTAAAATTTTAGGATTTTATGCCATCTAAGACCTTTATAAAGAAGATGAAGATTTCCAAAAAATTGTTGCAAATTCCAAGGATCATACTCCCATATCGTGTAAGATAGGCTTCTCTTTAAGCACAACAAGCTATGTGTACCTAGAGGCTCTCTAAGGGAGCTCTTTTATTGGTCTTAGATGGCAAGCAATGTCCATAAAGTTGTTTTAAAATGTACCATATGTCATTAGGCTAAAAGTACCTTCCATCAAGGCTTGTACATTCCTCTTCCAACTTCAAATGGCCCATGGGAAGACGTTAGTATGAATTTCATGTTGGATTTTCTAAGAACCCGAAGAGGACATGACTTAGTCATGGTTGTGGTTAACCGATTCTCCAAACTAGCCTATTTCATTCCATATCACAAGAGTGATGATATTTCTAATTCATCTATACTGCAAGGAGGTTATCAAGCTACATGGTGTGCCAAGGAGTATTGTCTCTGATAGAGACACCAAATTCCTTTCCTATTTTTGGAGGTGTTTCGGAGATTGTTGGGAACCAAGCTCTTATTTAGCACTACTTATCACCCTCAAACCAATGGGCAAATAGAGTTTGCTAATTGAACTCCATCTACTTTCCTTAGATATTAGTGAGCAAGAACCTCAAGGAATGGGATTTAAAGTGTCCTCATGCCGAGTTTGCTTATAATCAGGCTCCTACTTGTGCTACATCCCGTTCTCCCTTTGAAACTTGTTATGGAGTTAATCTTCTTACTCTAATAGACCTTTTTCCTCTTCCCATTAAGAATAGGGTCAACTTTGAGGCCCAAGAGAGAGCTAACAAAATGAAGAAGCTCCATGAATAAATTTGAGCTCAAATAGAGAAGGCCAATGCCTTTTATAAGGCTAGAGCAAACATGCATCGAAAGCCCATGGTTTTCAACCGGGGGATTGGGTTAACTTGCACCTAAGGAAGTAGAGATTTCCTTTAAGGAGATAAAACAAGCTCATGGCTCGAGAGGACGGTCCTTTCAAGGTGCTTGAAAGGATTGGAGATAATGCCTACAAGTCAGAGTTGCTGGGAGACATGAATGTGAGCGCCACTTTTAATGTGGGTGACTTAGCTCCTTACATGGAGGATGACTTGGTGGATTTGAAAGTAAATCCTTCTCAAGAGGGGGAAGCTGACTCATACTGAGCCCCTAGCCAATTCATGGTGACATCATCATCCACACCAAAGTCTATGGCAACTTTACTTGCGCATGATGGTGAGCATTCCAGCATTTCATTTAGGTTTGACTTAGCTTCTCAGCAAACAATTGATGTCCAATTAGAGCAATCTATACATTTTCTAGAAGCTTAGATAGTCGATTTTAGCGTTGTGTAATACGATCCTAAGTTAAGCTATATTTTAATTCCCTAAAGTGACAGAAACCCCCACTCATGTAGTGCTGGTTTTTGTCAAAAAAATTGTTAAATTTGGATCAAGTTAAACTCTTACCCAACGAAGCCCAAATGAAGCAAGCCAAAGTTACTTCTGGTTCCCTAAGATATCTATTTTAGCCGTATGAGCTAAAATTGGGCATTAGATTCAAAAATTAGAAGAAATGACCCAAACATGTGGAGTGTGCACAAAATTCAAGTTTTGGAGTAATATGAAAATTTGCCTTAATTGAGATTGTTACAGCTGCTATCTTTGAGATTAATTAGTATATGGTGATTCTAAACATTCCAAAAAAGATTTGTCAAGTGGTGGGGCCTCCATTGGTGGAGCATAGCCTTTCAAAAGTTCCTTAGAAGATAGAGGATGAATAATAGAAAATACAGCTCACCTTGGATGTAATGATCTTAATAATTTGGTAAACACTTCTTCAACACTCAGAACAGTAAGTACTTTGAGATCCTTCAAGGGCTTCCCAACTTCACAAGAGCTCCAAAACAGCAAGCACTTAGCACAATTGGAGATCCTCTAAGGGTTTTCCAACTTTGGAAGGGCTCCAAAACAGTAAGCACTTATTCAACACTCAGAACTAACTAGAAATCTAAACTAAACTTAGAAAAATGGAAAAGAATAGAAATACTAGAGAGTAAGAGTTCTTTTTTCTGTTGTATCTCTTCTAATCTACTGTAAAATGACCCTATTTAAAGAAGAACTCGATTAATCTCAACTACACAATGAAAAAAAAAAGAACAGGCTTGTAATTATGGCCTCACCACGGACCGTGGCCTTCACCATGGATCATCTGTGGTGAGCTCTATCTCTGTACTCTTATGTTCTTCCTTCCTTCCACGGGCATAGTGACTTGGCGGTGTCCGTGGGAAGTCAAGCTACATGCATTTATGGTTAAATTTAGGATAAAATGGTCCAAAAATCTAGAAAACACAGAAAAGAACCATACCTGAGCGTAAAACTAGAGAAGGAGTGCATAATATAGCATAAAACACATAATTATATCTAAAAATGGCACAAAATGACCTGAAAATAGAGTGCACTTTAAGGAATATCAAACTCCTCCATGCTTAATAATAAACCTCCATTTTTGACCCCTGTTGACCCATATTTGACCCTTTCCCTCAGGATTTTGTGTTAAACCCCAAAGTGAAAGGGTCGAATTGTTGCCCTCTACCTGAATTTGCTCATATATGATGTTTTATGTTTGTAGGAGTTCCTGTTGGAAGAAAAGGAAAGCACGTACCGATATTGGTTGAAAGGAGGGCCAAGAAGACAAATTTCAAGCTAAGGGAGAGGTCGACTAGATCCAGAGGATTGGCATGGGGACAACCTTGTCATGGTCTTTTCTCTCGCGACTTAATCTGTTTCTTTATGTTTTTTGTAATCTATCTTGTGACTTCTTGAGAGTACTCGAAAGGGGTGACTTTTAGGTTTCTAGATTCTGAGCATTTTCACAAACTTTTAAGGATTAGATTTAAGAGTTTAATTCAATGCTAATTGGCGATTGATCTTGGTAATCAATTGGAGTAAGTTTCTTTCTCTCTTCTCTTGGATGTCGGTTAAAGCTTGCACCTTTAGTCTTGGATTGGGAGTATCCTCTATTATGCGAAATTGAATCATGCTCTAGGTTTTTGTGAATCATGCCCATGTTTGTGATTTGAAATCCCACCTTGTATGCCAAATATCTGTTGAATTGCTTGAGAGAGTTTATTTCATTGTTCTTAATTAGGGTTTAGGAGATCAACGAAAGTTGAATCCTTTATCTAGTGCGATTTTGTGAGCGATTGATCTTACTAACGTGAAAACAATTATGGTTTCAATTGGGAATATTTGTCTACTCAATCCTGTGACTTTGATAATCGTAGTTTCATGAAAATAGACAACTAGAATTAATTTAGTTAGTCTATTGACCTTGGAGAGAAGTCATAGATGCGCTTTAAATTGTAATCTCCTACACTTCAATTACTTTCATGGGCAGGTTTGCATGATTTAGTTTCTGATCTATATAGCGTGATAGTGTGGTGAATCCCAATCAGCAACCTTTGTCATTATCGAATTAGAAAAATCATTAGTCTTTAGCAGAATAGTACTGCTATCTAGCATCACTCAACTTAAGTGGACTTTTGCCTAAATTGAGTGCTATAAGTCGAATTTGGTGATTGAAAACAAGTTCCTTGTGGACACGACACGTACTTGCCGGTTGCTAGTTACAGCTACGTCGTGCACTTGTGGTATAAAGTTAAGACAATACTTAAACCGCTGCTTGTCCCTAAGCAATTATGAAACTAAGGCTAAAAATGAATAACTCATAAAGACATCAATAGCAACATAAATAACCAAATCAATCACTCAAATCTACTTCAACAATCATATGGGCATGTTATAATAAGTAGAGCTTAGAAGAACCGATAGACCTCACTTTATGGATGAGGCACTCATCACTCATGTGGTTAAAATAAAATGTGGTTCTTTCAAATCTCATTCCATAGAACTAAATTAGCCATAAGCTTGATAAGACTCCGTAATTCACTACCACTATAATGCAAAATATATAAGGCAATCATGAGGACTTTTAAGGGTTGTAATGAGGCAAATGGGTAAAGGTAAGGAGGGAACAAACATTTTGGGTTTGTGGAGCTAAAAGCTAAAGACTAAGAGCATAAACAATCATCTCCCAACTAAAACATATTCTTCAAAATATCAACAACATTCCTAAGTGATGTTATAAGAAAAAGTGCCTAAAAAAAATAGAACCAATGCCAAATCCCTTTATTCATCATTTTTTCCTCTTTTTTTTGTTTCCTTTTTGTGCGTTTTCTTCTGCTTCTTGTTTTTGGGCTTTTTATGTTTTTGTTTTTCAACATATATATATTTTTTTTAAAAAAAAGAGGAATAATGACAAAGTAAACTATACACTTTCAACGCTTTTCTTCTAACTTACAAAACATAACCCAATTAACTTTGAAGAGAAAAATAGAACATGAATCCCTTATCACATCCAACCAAACCACAATATCCATAAAATGTTATTATCCACAAACTAGTCTCAATCAACTATAAAAACTCTATAGCCTTGGCTAAAAGGGTAAGACATATGTATATGGCCAAAGATAATAATATAGATTCTCATTAATAAAGACGATAAAGGCTCAAAGGGGTAGCAAGGGATAAATCATTCACATAAGGGTGATTATTTGGTTAATGTAGCTCATAAAGTCAAAGAATGCCTCAATCATGTTGCCTAAATATCCATGCTAAATGTGATTTTGAACAAGAGTCAAAGCAAGTTCTAGAAACTTGAAATCTACGAAGAGTCAGACATGAAAAGAAATATGAGACTAAAATGATGAATTAGTCTATTCAAACTCAAAATCTCATAGGACAAAGCTCATTCAGCTTATTGAATTTTATGTGCCACATACTCATACCAAGAATCATTAAGCAATCAATTCATATCTAACGTGATGGTTAAAATATGAAGCATAGTTCAAAAACATAGAAACAAACATTTTATTCTCAAATGGGCTGAACAAAAAGGGTAAAAATGGGCAGAAGAAAGTCACTTTGTCTAAAGACCAATCATCGGATGATTTATAGGATCCTTTTTTTTGGGTTTTTGTTTTTGTTTTTGTTTTTGTTTTACTAAGCCTAAAATGCAACTAAAAACTAAGAAGTGTCAAAATAAAACTAAAACTAAAAACAAAATAGAAACCTAGAAGACTAAATGATTAATTAAAAATGTAAACTAAACCTAAATGCATGACCTAAAAAAACACAATTTTTCACACACCTACAACACACATATATACAACCACAAACAACTACAACAACTCCCCCATGCTTGGACAATGCATTGTCCTCAATGCAAGCATAAAACTCTAAAAGGGAGGACGAATAGTGGAGGAGGAGAAAGAGGGTCAGGTTGAGAAATGTGATAGTCCCGTTAAGTCTCTAAGCAGGCCCTAAAGGCTTGGAAATATTGGTTCTGGGAGGTAATCATCCCATGGAGCTCATCATGGCACTCCTGAAGAAAGCTCGGGAGTAAGGTATGCTCAGTTTCTACATAAGCGCGTAGAGAAGCTTGCTACTCCAAAATTGAGTAAAGGGTAGCATGTAAGTCAGGATAATCATAAGATGAGGATGGTTGGGATGAACTAGAAGCCCCAGGGTGAGTAGGTGGAGAAGGTGGGTAAGGTCGTGTCAACTCTTCATCACTAGGTAAGAAGTAGAGATTGGCCCGATTCAGGAGAGAGGTGCGATCAACATTTAAAAGAGGCATAAGCCGGTTCCTAGGATAAATCCATCAAATACGCCCACCATCAACCTTGCAAAATTTCATTTGTTCAAAAGTGGCCAAGTTCAACCGCTCTGACGTATGACTCTATCATCAGGGTTCGGTTTAACTCCAACCAACCTAACAATGGAGGTAATGAGGCCCCTAATGATAATCCTATGTACAAAACTAGTGGTTCACTATACAACTGATTGACCAAGAATGACCCGGGGTTAATCCAGTCACCTTCAAGCATGCTATACAAAAATTATAATTCAGACAGGTAAGTCACATTTAAACTATCATCCAAGGCAAACAAACCACAAGCTAATAACCATTGGGCCACACGAATACAAAGGTTTCGAATAATCGTATCTTTGGAATTACTAGTGTTATATCGATGATCCCCCCGAAAGGTCATACCAAAAATCATTTGGATTGAATTCCTTAAGGACATGGTGGTATGGGAAGCCTATACTTGGTGAAAAACCAAATATACTATTAAAGGCACTCAAATTAAGTTGATAAAACTCTCTATTAAGATAAAATAAAATGTAGCCCTATTTGTTAGAGCCTTCACGGACGATGTTGATGGGCACAAGATGTCTGTGGAGGTTCTAAAAACCTCTTATCATGCCTTTTTTTTATAGTTTTATTAATTTCTAGTGGGGGTTCTAAATAGCGAAAACACAAAATACAATAAAAAAAGAGTACATAAAAAAGAAAAAGAAAAACAGACACTTGTATTGTCTCCCAAGAAGCGCTCATTCAAGGTCGGGAGCTCGACCTTTCCTTTATTCTGGTTCGGGTTGAATAAGAGTGTGGGCGTCGAACTTCCCCACAACATATGCATTGTTTTCGGCCCGAACCACAAAATTGAAGTCTTTCAACAGAAGGTACCACCTCAGATGCACAGGTTGGAGGTCCTTCTTTATCATCAAATTACACCAAAGCGCACCATCAGCATACAAAACACATCGGTAGTGGGCTCTATCAGACAGACCGCTATCATCATATTTAATCCCAAGATTAAAATTAAAATGGACTCCTTCCATATGAGGTAAAGAAAGAACTACTTGAGCGAACCTGCAATAATCACTCATGAAAGGCTCATTAGAAGCATAGGTCTTAACCTCGAGCATGCTAGGTGACGCAGGAGCAGCAAATTCCACCTTAACATAACTCTAGTCGGGATCCTCAGTCAAAATTCAATTAGAATCAGAAGGGCGAGGATAACTCCAATCATCCTCCATCTCGATTTCAGGAGAAATGGGAAGTACATCAGATAGGAAAGAACTGGGGGAAACAATTTTCTCATTCATAAAACAAAATGAAGCATAACACCCCCTACTTCAAATGTTATTCGCCTCCTTTTTACATAAATAGTGCAACCTGAAGTAACCAAAAAGGGTCTCCCAAGAATAATTTGGGCATTGTCAGTCTCAATCATATCAACAATGGTAAAATCTTCTAGTACCGAAAAATCTCCTATCTTTACGGGCACATCCTTCAACGTACCCAAAGGTCATGTTTGAGAACCATCCGCTAATTTGAGTGAAAAGGGTACTGGTTGTGATTAAACTGACACTTGCAGCAAGGCCACATAGGGCTCTTCCAATCTTCACTTTTCCTACGATATAGGGGATAGAAAAGCTACATCGGTCAGGAAACTTAGGGGGAAAGACTTTGGGAATCTCGAAGTTTTCATTTTCTCTAAAAGTTATGGGCTCGCCCTCATCATTTTTCTCCTTACTCTCTGCCATGATCATCTCTCTATCCTCCTCAAGTGTTATGTCCTCAGGATCCTCTATCCATTCTTTCAAGATAACACAGTTGCACTGCTCACGGGGGTTAGACTCGGGTTTAGTAGGTAGTCTACCCATAGATATAAATGAAGATATAGCTTGTTGGGCTATTTGAGCTTCTAAAACCTTATTGTGAGTAGTAAGCACATCAACCTTAGAGGCCAATTACTTAATGTACTCATCTTGCTTTTGTTGTGCCAAAAGCATATTCTCCATCATAGACTCTAAGTTGGATTTTTGAGGCGCTTCTTTAGGATAGGATAGTCTTTAAAATCTAAGATTATATGTGCTAGAGAAAGGGTCATTTGTTGGCCTAAGGGGATAGTTGTTCACATAGTTGACCTGATCACTTACATCTTGGGCAAAAGGACTACCCACTTGACAATGCGCAGTCAAATGATCAACTGATCCACATATATCATAAGATGGAGAAGGGGTGCTTGAACTAACAAAATTAACATTCAAGCATTCCAATTTTGAGACATGGCATCAACTTTAGAAGAAAGCGTAGAAATAGCGTCGAATTCTAGCTTACTTCCAACCCACTTAGGTTGGGATCTCTCAGAGGACCATTGAAAATTATTAAGGGTCATCTCTTCTATAAAATTGTATGCTTTATCTTTAGTTTTGTTCGTAAGAGTACCTCCTACTGCCGCGTCAATAGTAGTCCTCAATGGCTGAGTGACTCCATTATAGAATGTTTACATAATCATCCATCTTTGAAGACCATGGTGAGGGCATAATCATAGAAGGTCCTTGAATCGCTCCCAGGCTTTATAGAGCATCTCATCTTCCTTTTGAGAGAGTAGTGATTTGATTTCGCAGGCTTGCTATCTTACTGAAGGAAAGAACTTAGCAAGAAAGACTTTTGTAAGCTTATCCCACGTCGTTATATGTCCTGGAGGCAATGATTGAAGCCACGCCCTTACCTTATCCCAAAGTGAAAAGGGAAATAGGTGCAAGCGGATGGCGTCGGTAGAAACTCCATCGAGCTTTAACGTGTCACACATCTTTGAAAAGATCGAGAGGTGTAAGTTTGGATCTTCTAACGGGTGCCTATGAACTGGGATTGCTGTACCATTGATATAAGGACTGATTTATGCTCAAAATTGTTCGCTTCTATAGTTGGCCGAGCGATGCTTGAGGAAATGCCTTAGACTGCAGGGGCAATAAAATTCCGGAGTGTCCTTCTTTGGTCACCTCCTATTCCTGTTATGGATGAAGAAACTCCTTGAGCCTTTAGTCTTTGCTCTTCTACCATTAATTTGTTCCTCCTAGAGCGAAAAGTCCTTTTGATTTCTGGGTCGAATTCAAACGAAAAAGGACTTAGCATATAAAGGAGAAATATGCAAAATTAGCAACAAAACAGCCATTGTAAATCAAAAAATAAAGAAAAAGAAAAAATGACAAAATGCTTAGTCAATTTCTAAGGGCTAACTTAATATCCACAAATTTGGTCCTCGATAACGCCGCAAAAAACGTGACTTGATCCCTGCAAGCACACAGTATCCTAGTTTAGTAAAGAAATCATTCCCACGAACGTCATTCGTAATCTATTGAGTTTTGTCCTATAAAAGTGCTAAGTAAGCAAATTTCAATAGAGATTTTGAATGACACTATAACCTAATTAGAAAATTCAATCAATTTAAAACATCTCGGGATTTGTCTCACCTTATAAAGATGTGGATCAATGAAATGTATTATGGACTTGATCGATAATGGGAGATTTAAAGAGGTGTAATCGCATTTAGAATTCAATCTTTTCTTTCGAAATAAACTGAATTGCTTATAATTCATATTTTATATGTAACTTTACCCTTTATTTCACTTACTTTTAGGTCTTTGAAATATATTTTATGAAAGAATAATGCATATTTTATGTAATTTTCAGGTAAAAGTAAAATAAAAGAATTTTGGTGGAGTTGTTAAATTCCACTTGGATCTCCAACATGCATGCAATCCTAGAGTCCAAGCCCAAGAGAAAGGGAAAAAAAAAAAAATAGAAAGGATACAGTAGTTGGGCCTGGCCTGCTTTCCATCCACACAGCTCCATTCTCTCTTACTCACTCTCTCTCGTGCCTGGGCCCCGCCCAATGGTGCCCAATTCCAGGGACCCACTCTTCCCTCTTTCTCACCGTATGGGCTTCTGCCCTCGGCGCATCAGATGTTGCCCAGCCCTCCAGCAGCTGTCTCCTCCTTCTTCTCTCTAGTAGCACTTGGGCCTACCTTCTCTCCACACCCACGGCTTCTTTCGCAGCCCCCAACTCCTCCTCTCCATCCCACTCCTTTTCTTATTTTCTACATGGCTAATTGTTAACCTAGTTAAGTGCAATTATCAAAAATTAATTATTAGCTTAAGATTAGCCTTCTCTTATGCATTATAATAGCCACTAATTAACTGAAATTAATTTTTCATTAATTTTTGGGCATCAAGAGAGGTTGATTTTGTACTATAAAAAGGGGTCATGGGTTGGAGTCATTCATATCATTCCACACATTCATCCATTCTCTCTCTCCTTCTCTCATCTTGAATCTTCTATTTTTCTTAGAGAGTAAAGAGTATTTTGTAAGATAAAATCATTTGGGTTGAGCGGTTTAGAAGAAAAATAAGCTTTGTTGGCTATTTTTCTCTTCTCTTCTCATCTCATTTGTGAGTCAAATTTGAGAATGTGTGCTTAATCAATTTTGTAATTTAGTATAAAAGTTTGGACATAGGAAGTGAAATATACTAACTTCAATGATGTTTTCACTAACTATGGCCAGCTAAACTACTCATTTCTAGGATTAGGATGGATCTTTGATAAAAATATTATTTTTGTTAATTTCTTTTAGGGTAATTTGTCTCTTTAATTGCATCATTTTGAGTTTAAACTTGATCTTAATCGATTTAAGCAATTTAATACTATTGTGTATTCGTGTTAATTACAATAGTTTAATTTGCTATCTCAAATGAATATTGAACCTATAGGCTAATATGATATTATGCAATTAGACTTAAAATTATAATTATTAAAATTGAATAATTTATACTAGAAATTAGATGAATCATATCTAAAAGAATGATTCATGCTAAACTACTGGATAAATAATTTAACAATTAAAATCATTCTTAATTTATCAACTAATGCTTATAGATTGGGTTGAACAAGAGACACATCAAATCCCCATTTGAATTAGTAAAATAATATTTGCAGCAAAGGTAAAATCTAAAATCCTAGATGATTCTTTAATCTGAATTTTCTCTACTTGACACTTTCATATGTCTTTTTGTTTCTTTAACTCAAAACAGTAATTAAACTCCTCGTTCGAATTATTCTTTATATTTGGAAAAGTAGAAATTTAAGATCACTATTGTTCCTCATGGGATCGACACCCCGATACTCGCTAATCTACAATTAATCTTGTGCACCTGCAAGTAAAAAGGGTTTTAAAACTGAACATCAAATTCATATCAAGTTTTTGGTGCCGTTGCCAGGGAACAAATAGTAGTTTTTGAATTTTCTCTTCCTTTTATTTTTTTATTTTTTTAATTTTTCCCTCTTCCTCACTAATCTAACAATTTTATTTATTTATTCTCCACTCCTTCCCTTTCATTTTTATTGTTTCATTCCCCAATCCCTGCTAATCTAACCATTTTATTTTTTTTTCCTTTCCTGTCCCTTCTAATCTAACTATTTTCACCATCCCTTTTAATCTAATCTAATCTAACTCTTTTATTATTTTATTTATTGTATCTAATCTAAAAATCCCCCTCCTTTCTATTTCAATTTTTTTCGATTTTTGTTCTCTTTTTATTTTTTTCTTATTTTGCTTTATTTTATTTTATTTTTCCCTCCTTCCCTTAGATCTTCTTTTATTTGTTTATTTTTATTTTTATTTTTCCTTCTTATCTCTCCCTTCTTTTTTATTCTTATTTTGTTTGGTGGTTGTAATTGTGGTGATTTCATTCTATTCTCTTGATTGTTTGCGGTTGTATGCTTAGTAGACGTTCTTTATACTTAGATCTTAAACCATATAATCCTGAAATTGAACGCTCTTTTCAAAAGATAAGAGCTAAGGCAAAGGAATCTAAGAAAAAGATGGCTAAAGAACAAACCCCACCACCTAAGCAACTTAAGGAGTATGTTACTCCCGCTACATATGACTCGCTAACAAGAACCCATATGCCCGCTATTACGGTGCCATTTGAAATTAAACATTCTCTTATCCAAATGCTCATGTCGTTTTATAGGCTACAGTCTAAAAATCCTTTTAAGCACGTTGATGCATTTTTGGAGATTTGTTCCATTGTATTCTTGAATAATATCTCTGATGATGCTCTTCGCTTGTGGCTTTTTCCTTTTTCTTTAAAAGATAAAGCTAAAGCTTGGTTGACCACTAAGAGAAATGTCACCACTTGGGATCAATTACAAAAGGAATTCTTGGAAAAATTTTTCTCGATTGGTAAACTGACTGCTTTAAGACGTGTTATAACCACTTTCTCACAAAATAAAAATGAACAATCGCATGAAAGTTAGGAAAGGTTTAAAGAGTTGTTGTGAGGTTGTCCTCAACATAAGGTTCCTATGTGGTAACTTGTCCGGAGTTTTTACTCTGGCTTGGATGAGCATAATAGGCAAATGGTTGATGCATCATGTGGTGGTAGTTTCTTGTACAAAACTCCTGAAGAAGCTTGGGAATTGTTTGAGCATTTGAGTGAAAATTCACACTTGCATGCTACTTCCTCACATTTTGATTTGCCTAGGTAATTAGGAAGTAAAGGGGAGATTTATGAGGTTTCACATTCGATTAACCTTTCTAGTAAAGTTGATGCTTTAGCTAAGAAATTTGATCAATTGTGCATGAACAAAGTGTCTAATGCCCGTTCTATGCAAGATGTGTGCTCGATTTGTGCTAGTTTTATGCATACTTCTGTTGACTGCCCTTGTATTGGTAAGTCTGACTGTGTAACTGAACAAGTGAATGCTACCCAAGGATTTCCTCAATTCAACAATCCTTGTTCTAATACCTATAATCATGGTTAGACGAATCATCCTAATTTTTCATAGAGGTCTCAAAATATTGAGAATCCTGAAGCCCAGTCTAGCAAACCTACCCCTCCTAGTTTTCAAAACAAGAGATATACTCCTCCCTCTTCCCATCCAGCTCCATCTGGGAGCTCTAATATTGACAAGGTAATTTCTGCCCTTGGTGTCTTGACCTCTCTTGTGCAAAATGTTAATTCTAAGGCCCAAGGAATTGAGTCTAAAGTGTATATTATTGATTCTCACTCACAATCTATAGCTAAGTTAGAAAGCCAACTTGGGTAATTAGCCATAGCTGTAGCTAAACGAGAAGAAGAAAAACCTCCAAGTCATCCCATTCAGAACCCTAAAGGCTAACAATTTGAATAATTGAAAGCAGTAATGGTTCTTAGGAGTGGTAAAGAAGTAGATAGCAAGGTGAGTGAGAAGGAACATGATAAAGAGGAAAGACTTAAGGCCATGGAAAGTGACCTTCAGATTAAAAAAGAGAATGAATCATCCCTTTCTCTTATTATGTCTAACCCCTCTGTGACCTATAAGCCAAGGGTTCCTTACCCTCAAGTTTTAGATGCAGCATTCTCTTCCAAGAAAAATAAGCAAAGAGATGACAACTGGGAGACCTTTAAGCAAGTTAAGGTCAATCTTCCCCTCTTGGAAGCGATTAGACAAATCCAGGCCTATGCTAAATTCCTTAAAGACACGTGTACTTTTAAAAGAAAATCTAAAGATGACAAGTCTAGAAAGGTTCTTCTAAGTGAACAAGTGAGCTTAATTTTGAAACGTGACACTCCACCTAAGTTCAAAGATCCTGGTGTCCCTACCATCTCATGTTATATTGATAATCATAAAATTGAAGGGCAGTTTTGGATTTGGGTTCTAGTGTTAATTTGATACCATATTCTATTTAGAGTTGGGATTAGGTGAATGGAAACCTTCAATTGTACCCTTCAGCTTGCTGATAGGTCAGTTAGGACTCCTAGGGGGCGGATAGATGATGTCTTGACTCAAATTGATAAAGGATTCTTTCCTGTTGACTTTGTTGTGTTAGATATGAACCTTAGTCATGCTTCTAAGCAGATCCCTCTTATTTTAGGATGTCCCTTCCTAGCCACAGCTAATGCCATCATTAATTATAGGTCAGGAGTGATGGATGTCTCAGTCATGAGCATGGGGGTTCGGCTTAACATTTTCAAAGCTTCTGCTCAATCTATGTTTGAAGATGAATCTAAATGCTTTTTTTTTTGATGTGATTGATGAAATGATTGAAGAAACTTTGCCTGCTATTCTGAGCAGTGATCCCTTGGGGACCTATCTTTCCCACGTGGATTTGAGATTGTTAGCGAGTACAATGGATGAGATGGATTCTAACCTAGATTCCACTCCTTATTTTGAGTCTTCCTCTTAGGTGTCCACTTGTGAACCTCTTCCCCTATGGCTAGTTCTCCTATACCACCTTTTATTGTATCCCCACCTAAACTTCAGTTGAAACCTCTTCCTGATTCGCTCAAATATATATTCTAGGCCCTAAAGAGACCCTACCTGTAATTATATCTTCTCTTTTATCTTGTGATCAAGAGAAAGAGTTGATTCATGTCTTATCTGATCATAAAGGTGTTATTGGATGGTCAGTTGTTGATTTGGAAGGGATTAGTCCCACAATTTGCATGCACAGAATTCATTTAGAGGAAGATGCTAAACATGTTAGGCAAATGCAACGCAAACTGAAACCCCATATGTAAGAAGTTGTTCAAATAGAGGTAGTAAGGCTTTTAGATGTAGGCATTATCTACCCTATTTATGATAATCATTGGGCCAGTCCGGTTTAAGTGCTCCCTAAGAAATCTGGCATAACTATGGTTGAGAATAATGCAGGTGAATTGATTCCCACTAGATAGACCACAGATTGGAGAGTGTGCATTGATTACAAAGCTGAATTCTGTAACTAGAAAGGACTATTTTTCCCTTCCATTCATTGATCAAATTTTAAAAAAATTAGCTAGACAAAGTTTTTGTTGCTTTTTAGATGGTTATTCCGGTTACAACTAAATACCTGTCTATCCTGAGGACTAAGAGAAAACTATCTTTACATGCCCATCAGATACCTTTGCCTATTGGAGTATGCCTTTTCGGTTGTGTAATGCACCTTTCACATTCCAGAGATGCATGATGGCCATATTTACTGATTATATTAATAATTTTATGGAGGTGTTTATGGATGATTTCTCTGTTTTTGCTTCCTTCGATGTGCGGCTTGCTAATCTGTCCACTGTGCTAAAAAGATGTGAAGAAGTGAATCTTGTTTTGATTTGGGAAAAGAGTCATTTCATGGTCCAAGAAGGGATTATTTTAGGACACAAAGTGTCAAAAAAGGGGATTGAGGTTGATAAAGCCAAGGTTGATCTAATTTCTTATCTACCTATGCCTTCTTCTTTGAAGCAAGTCCGATCTTTTCTTGGCTATGCTAGTTTCTATAGGAGATTTATTAAGGATTTTAGTAAAGGAGCTTGCCCACTTACTAATCTCCTCACTGAAGATACTCCTTCGTGATTGATGAGTCTTGTGTGAAAGCTTTTGAAAAGCTTCGATCTTTATTGGTGTCGGCCCCTATTGTGCAACCTCCTAATTTTTTTTGCCATTTGAGATAATAGGTGATGCATCTGATGTTGCTATTAGGGCTGTTTTAGGTTAAAGAGTGAATAGAACTCCCCATGTCATTTACTATGCTAGTAAAAGTCTAACTGATGCTCAAAGGAATTATTCAACTACTGAAAAAGAGTTGCTAGCTGTAGTATTTGAACTTGATAAATTCTATCCATATCTTTTGTGTTCAAAATTGATTGTGTTTACTGATCATGCTACATTAAAACACTTATTGGCTAAGAATGATACTAAACCAAGACTCATTAGATAGATTTGGTTGCTCCAAGAGTTTGATGTTGAATAAAAGATAGGAAAGGTTCTAAAAATTCAGTCGTAGACTACTTGTCTAGAATTTTGCTAAGTATACTGATGACTTAGTTGGATTTTTTGACCACTTTCTTGATGAGCAACTATTTGTTGTGTCACAAGCCCCTCTTCCTTGGTTTGCCCACATAGTGAACTACCTTGTCACTAAGAAAATTCCTCCTCACTGGTCCAAACAAGAGAAAGATAGGTTCTTCTCACAGGTAGGACATTACTATTGGGATGATCCTTACCTTTTCAAACATTTCCCTGACAAAGTGGTACGCAGATATGTCCCCGAGAGTGAAATTCATAGTATTCTCACCTTTTGTCACTCTTATGGTTGTGGTGGTCACTTTAGAGGTTGCAGGATAGCTGCTAAAGTTCTACAAAGTGGGTTCTTTTGGCCCACTCTGTTTCGTAATGCTCACCGATTCTGTCTTGCTTGTGAGCATTGCCAACGTACGGGTGCCCTATCCCATCATGATATGATACCCATTTTCCCTATTCTTATTATTGAGATATTTGATGTATGGGGCATTAGTTTTGTGGGTCCCTTTCCCCTATTTTTTGGCGTTGTATACATATTGGTTGCTGTTGATTATGTATTGAAGTGGGTGGAAGCTTAGGGTACTAGGACCAATGACCACAAGGTTGTGGTCAAGTTTGTGCAAGAGTGTATTTTCTATCGATATGGTACTCCTAGAGCTCTTATTAGTGATGAAGGTAGTCATTTTTGTCATCGATCTTTTGAAGCTTTGTGAGAAAGTATTCCGTGACTCACAAAGTAGCTACCCCTTATCACCCTCAGACTAGTGGTCAAGTTGAAGTGTATAATCGTGAGATTAAGTCTATACTTGAGAAAACAGTTTGGCCTGATAGGAAAGGCTAGTCTTTGAGATTGCATGATGCGCTTTGGGCCTATCGCTGTACTTATAAGACTCCTATTGAGATGTCTCCTTACCATCTTCTTTTTTGTAAGGCTTGTCATTTGCCAGTTGAATTAGAACATTGTACTTTTTGGGCTATTAAATCCTTTAATTTTGATATGAAACAAGCGGGTTCTGACCGTAGGCTTCAATTGAATGCATTGGATGAATTACATAATGAAGCTTATGAGAATGCTAAGATTTATAAAACCAAAACCAAAGCTTTTCATGATAAAACGATTTCTCGTAAATCTTTTGAACCTAATCAGAAGGTTTGGCTTTTTAACTCTATGCTTAAGCTATTTCCTGGCAAGTTGAGATCTAGATGGGATAGTCTTTTTTTTGTCCAACAAGTGTTTTCCTTTGGGGCAGTTCAAATTTTGGATCCCCAAGATGGTAGAGTTCTCATGGTCAATGGCCAACGCCTGAAACCTGTTGTGACTCATGATATTGACCCTGATTTGATTGAATCTATCAATTTAGTAGACCCTGTCTACTATGATTAGTGGGTAAGACCCTGTCTAGCTGAAGACATAAAACTTAGCGCTTGTTGGGAGGTAGCCCAATCTTTTGGCAGCCCAATCTTTTTAGAAAAATTTGAGTCTTTTTTTTTTTTTTGGCTTGTGTTTTTGAGGTGTGATTCTTCACTTGGCTTTTGGCTTTTGTGGTGGGTGATAGTTTCAAGGTGTCTTTGGAGTTTGAGTTGTTGGGCTCATATGGAAATGACTTCCTCGTGCTATCAGGTTGGGTTGCTCTTTTCTCGATTTCCCTCTTTCTTATTGTTTCCTACATTGAGGACAATGTAAGCTTTCGGTGTGGGAGGGGGGAGGCATCATGAAATTTGAGGAAAATTAAACTTGAAAATAAGTGGGTGAATTTGATTTAGGGAAGAGCTTGAGTTGATTATGCATGTTTTGCTCTTATTATGTGGATTTGATTCACGTGACCCATGCTTGTTAAAGATTATTTCTAACTTTGACTGGTTGATGACCAAAAATTTTTGTTGCGCTAATGCCACTATGTAGCGGATTTTGAGATTAAAATGTAACCCCATTTTCAATGTCACTTTGAGTACTTGATAAGCATTGAGTTCCCCATTGACTTCTCAATTAATAAATAAAATAAATTGAATTAATTGAGTTCTAATCTCGGTCCTAATGTTTAGGTTCTATCTTTATACATATCTTTAATCACCTGAATATGTATTAAGTGTTTCTCTGAGTGTCATCTTTATTCATATTTTTATCCACTCAAGAAAGCACATGGGATTAAATAGCTTTTGAAAAAAAAATGAAAGTCTCCAAAAAAATCAAAAAAAGAGTCAGTAAGTTGATTTGGCATTTGGGACTTGATTTTAAAGATGCTCTTGTGATTTTTGTTATGTGGGGTGAAATTTTGTGCTTACTATTTACTATATGGTTTCATTGTGTGCTTAATTTACATAAATCTTGGTTTGTTGACTTAGTTGAGGTTGGAAATCTTGGTAGTGAGTTATGGGTCGGTAGTAAATTGATATATGTGGTGTGGAGTGGGCATTCATAGTTGAATTACTTGACTTTCTTCCGTAGATCCTATTTTACTTAATGGGTTGAATGAATATATGCATTAATGATATTTTTTGCTCGACGACTAGCAAAGTTTTGGTGTGGGGGAGTTGAAAATTCATATTTTATATGTAATTTTACCCTTTATTTCGCCTACTTTTAAGTCTTTAAAATATATTTTATGAGAGAATAATGCAAATTTTATGTAATTTTCAGGTAAAAGTAAAATAAAAGAATTTGGGCGGAGTTGTTTAATTCTACTCGGATCTCCGCCATACATGCAATCCTAGAGTCTAAGCCTAAGAGGAAGGGGAAAAAATAAAACAGAAAGGATGCAACAGTTGGGCCCGGCCTGCTTTCCGTCCACACAGCTCCATTCTCTCTCACTCACTCTCTTTTGTGCCTGTGCTCGGCCCAGCGTTGCCCAAATCCAGGGACCCACTCTTGCCTCTTTCTGTCACTGTGTGGACTTCTGCCCTCGGCCCATTAGACGTTGCCCAGCCCTCCAGCAGCTTTCTACCTTTCTCCCCCTTCTTCTCTCCAGCAGCCCTTGGGCCTGCCTTCTCTCCATGCCCGCAGCCTATTTCGCAGCCCCCAGCTCCTCATTTCCAGCCCATTTCTTCTCTTATTTCCTACATGGCTAATTGTTAATCTAGTCAAATGCAATTAATCAAAATTAATTGTTAACTTAAGACTAGCCTTCTCTTATGCATTGTAGCAGCCACTAATTAACTGAAATTAATTTTTTATTAATTTTTGGGCATTAAGAGGGGTTGATTTTGTACTATAAAAAGAGGCCATGGGTTGGAGTCATTCACATCAGTCCTCACATTCATCCATTCTCTCTCTCCTTCTCTCATCTTCCATCGTCTATTTTTCTTAGAGAGTAGAGAGTATTTTGTAAGACAAAATCACTTGGGTTGAGTGGTTTAGAAGAAAAATAAGTTTTGTTGACTATTTTTCTCTTCTCTTCTCATCTCATTTGTGAGTCAAATTTGAGAATGTGCGGTTAATCAGTTTTGTGATTGAGTACAAACATTTAGACATAGGAAGTGAAATATATCAACTTCAATGATGTTTTCACTAACTATGGCCTGCTAAACTACTTATTTCTAGGATTAGGATAGATCATTGACAAAAATATTATTTTTGCTAATTTCTTTTGGGGTAATTTGTCTCTTTAGCTGCATAATTTTGAGTTTAAACTTAATCTTAATCTATTTATGCAATTTAATACTATCGTGTATTCATGTTGATTACAATAGTTTAATTTGCTATCTCAAATGAAATTAGATCTTGGGGGCTAACATGACATTATGCAATTGGACTTAAAATTATAATTGTTAAAATTGAATAATTTATACTAGAAGTTAGATGAGTTATGTCTAAAAGAATGATTCATGCTAAACCACTAGATAAATAATTTCACAATTAAAATCATCATTTTAATTTATCAACTAATGCTTGTAGCTTAGGTTGAACAAGACACAAATGAAATCCCCATTTGAATTAGTAAATTAATATTTGCATCAAAGATAAAATCCAAAATCCTTGATCATTCTCTAATCTGAATTTTCTTTACTTGATAATTTGATCTCTTTGTTCCTTTACTCATATCGGTAATTAAACTCCTCATTCAAATTATTCTTTATATTTGGAAAAGTAGAAATTTAATATCACTATTGTTCCTTATGGGATCGACCCTCTAAGACTCGCCAGTCTACAATTAACCTTGTACACTTACAAGTAAAAAGGGTTTTAAAACTGAGCATAAAATCCACATCAATTGCCTAAACTAACCAATAATTATTCTTTCAAATGTCCTTATTTTGTCTAAGTTATAGATTTTTTATGGCTAAAGGTCCTCTCAATAAGCGAATCTCTCTCAAGTATTGCTAAGTCAAGTCCTATCTTATCAATCAAATAGCAAATTTTACCTTTCAGTCCTTCACTTAACTATCTAGAATTAGCAAATGAATTTGGCTAAAATTCAATCACAACAATTTCACACACAAGATAGAATTCAACAAATCCCAATCAAGAACAAGTACAACTAAATAGAGATGAGAGATTCCAACATCAATATTTAGCTAACAATCCCTAGATTGAGAAAACTACTCACACATGTTTAAATTAACAATAACAAAACAGAGTTTGAGAGAAGCAAACTTAGCATAATTGGAGATCCCCCAAGGGTTTCCCAACTTTGCAAGGGCTCCAAAACAGTAAGCACTTCTTCAACACTTAGAACTAACTAGAAATCTAAACTAAACTTAGAAAAATGGAAAAGGATGGAAAAACCAGAGAGTACGAGTTCTCTTTTCTGTTGTACTTCTCCTAATCTGTTGCGAAATGACCATATTTAGGGAAGAACTTGATCAACCTCAACCACACGATGAAGGAAAATGAACAGGCTTGTAGTTATGGCCTCACCATGGACTGTGGCCTTCACACGGACCACGGCATTCACCACAGACCATTCGTGGTGAGCTTTATCTCAGTACTCTTCTATTCTTTCTTCCTTCCATAGGCATAGTGACTTAGGGGTGTCCATGGGGAGTCAAGCTACACTCATTTATGGTCGAATTTGGGGTAAAATGGTCCAAAAACCTGCAAAACATAGAAAAGAACTATACTTGAGCGTAAACCAAAAAGGGAGTGCATAATATAGCATAAAACACATAATTCTCCCTAAAAATGGCACAAAATGATGTCAAAATAGGGTGCATTTTAAGAACTTATCACCTCTTCCAACCATGGCTAGTGAGGAAGATGCTTCTTGCCACAAAGGCATCCCTCTTGAGCAAGCCCATGAGATAGGTAAGGCCCTTGTTGAGCTTCAAAAGCAAGTAAGGAACCTCACCCAAGAGGTTGAGCAAGTAAGGGAATCTGCACGATGAAACCCTTACCGATGAGGTTATGATTTTCACCCTATCGACATCGAATACTCTTCCTCTTGTGAAGATTTTGATGATAAGGAAGGAAAGCCTAGAAGAAGAAGGCATTTATGGGATCACCTAAAAGATCTCAAAGTTGAGGCCCTGGAATTTGATGGCAATCTTAACCCGAAGAACTATTTCGATTGGGTTCAAGCCATGAAAAGTATCATTGAACTCAAAGAGTATAATGATAAGAAAGCCTTCAAGTTAGCTGTGCCTAAGTTGAAGGAATATGCTTCACTATGGTATAAGCACTTGAAGAATAGTAGGGCTATAGAAGCCAAATCCAAGATCAAAGCTTGGTGCAAGGTAAAAAAAGCATATGGACAAGAGATTCTTACCCCCTTCTCACAAACAAGGACTCTACCTCAAGATCACCTCTCTTAATCAAGAGAATCTAAAGATATAAGAGCATATTATGGAGTTGAAGAACTCCAAATGAGGGTTAGTTTAGATGAAATACCAAACTCGAAATTACTAGGTTCATTAAGGGATTATCTCTTAGCATTACTAACAAGGTGGATGTACAACCTTACCTATCCTTTAATGATATGTGCCATGTAGCTATCAAAGTTGAGACGTGACTTAAGGGTTAAAAACCCTTTCACACCACTTCCTCTATTCACCCTCAAAGTCCCCCAAGGTTACTCCTCCCACAACAAGGTTAACACTATCCCTACACCCATTAAAGCCCTTGACAAGGGTAAAGGGATTGCTAATAAAGCACCAAAGACATTGGAGGGTAAGAAGTACTCCAAATGCCATGGTTTTGGACACTTCCAAGCGAATTGCCCCAACTAAAAAACTCTTCCTATTAGAGAAGAGGACGAAATCCAAGCTATTGAAGAAGTAACTAGTGAAGAGAAACCGAGGATGAGGTTTAAACTTTCATCACTCTAGATATGGGTGAACTCTTGGTAATTCGAAGAGCACTTCAAGTCCAAGAGGCTCCTTGTGAACTAAGCCAAAGGGAGCAAATCTTTCATACCCGATGCACTATTGGAGGCAAGGTGTGTGAGCTTATTATTGATAGAGGAAGTTGCATCAATGTAGCTACCACAACACTCATTGACAAGCTTCAATTACCAACCAAGGGAGTCCCATCCCTTATTCTCTCCAATAATTGAAGTAAGGAAGCGAGGTAACCATTTTTAAGTAAGCTTTTATTACATTTTCAGTTGGTCCATATTGTTATGAGATGCTATGTAATGTCCTTCCTATGGATGCATGTCACTTATTGCTTGGTAGGCCTTAGTTATTTAAGATCATGTGATTCATGATGGGCATGTTAATACATATGCATTTAAACACAAAGATTGTAATCTTACTTTGACACCACTACCTCCATCTAAACCCCTCAAATATAAATCGATGAAGGGAAGTGAGAAATGTCTATTTGTGAGTGGAACATGGGTGGAGAGAGCCATTAATAAGAGCAAGCCTTATTTACCTTACTTATGGTGGAATCAAACACACGTGAGGGAGTGAGGCCCACGCATCCCTTAGCTCAATCACTCTTAAGAGAGTTTGAGGATGTATTTCCTTATTATTTACCCCCAGGGCTCCCTCCTTTGAAAGTAATTGAGCTCTAAATTGACCTTGTATTGAGTTCTCCATTGCCAAAGAAGCTGGCTTATAGGTGTGATCCTAGTGAGTCAAAAGAGCTTCAGCGACAAGTTCAAGAATTACTTGATCGAGTACATTAGAGAAGTATGAGTCTATGTTCAGTTCCCGCCCTTTGGGTACCTAAGAAGAGTGGCACTTGGTGCATGTGTATTGATTCTAGGGTCATAACCAACATCACCATCAGGTATCGATTTCCTATTCCTTAATTGGATGATATGGTTAATGAGCTACATGGTTCCAAGGTGTTTTCTAAAATTGACCTATGCAATGGCTATCACCAAATTAGGTTGAAAGAAGAAGATGGTTGGAAAATCGCTTTTAAGACCAAATATCGATTATACGAGTGACTTGTGATGCCTTTTGGTTTATCTAATACTCCTAGTACTTTCATGATTCTCATAAATGGGGTCTTGAGATCATTTATTGGGAAGTTTGCTGTGGTGTATTTTGATGATATCTTGGTGTATACTCGTGATGAGGCATCTCACGTAGAATATCTCCCCCAAGTGCTTCAAGTGTTAAGGCAACAAAAGCTATTGGCTAAGCTTGAGAAGTATGAACTATTCACTCTTCAAGTTGTCTTTATTGGCTATGTTGTGTTCAGTGAGGGAATTCAAGTTGATGAATCTAAAGTTGAGACTATCAAGAGTTAGCCTACTCCCACCTCTATCACAGAAGTTCAAGCTTTTATAGGTTGGCCGCTTTCTACTGCTGGTTCATCATAGACTTTAGCTCCATTATGATTCCCTTAACTAAATGCATGAAAAAAGAAAGCTTTGAATGGACAAAGGCTGCCCAAAGGGCCTTTGAAACAATCAAGGAGAAGCTATATTCAGCTCCTATTTTGGCTCTTCCTAATTTTAATCTTTTTTTTTAGTTGAATGTGATGCTAGTGGCATTGGTATTAGCGGTCCTCACCCAAGCCAAACAGCCCTTAACCTATTTTCAATTGAGTGGTCCCAAACTCAACTCCACTTATGATAAGGAGTTTTATGCTATCATTCGAGCTCTAACCCATCGGAGTCACTACCTCAAATGAAGCCCTTTGTGACACATTTGGATCACAAGTCTTTGTCCTTCATTTATGGACAAGCCAAGCTCAATTCAATACGTGCCAAATGGGTTGGATTTCCCTAATTATTTTCCTTCAGTTGCAAGCACAAAGATGGTAAGAAAAATATGGTAGCTGATACACTCTCCTCTCAACTCTAGAGGCCAAAGTCTTGTAATTTTACACCATCCAAGTCCTCTACAAAGAAGATGAAGATTTCTAAGAAATTATTAATTCTAAAAATCATGACTCCTATACCTTATAAGATGGGTTTCTCTTCAAGCACAGCAAGTTATTTGCACCTAGAGGCTCTCTAAGGGAGCTACTTGTGAGAGAAGCCTATGGTGGTGCATTAGAAGGATATTTCAACATCAACAAAATAATTGAGATCTTGAAGGAGCACTTTTATTAGCCTCAGATGGCGAGCGAAATCTATAAAGTTATTTTTAAATGTATCATATGTCTTAAGGCTAAGAGTACCTTCCATCAAGGGTTGTACACTCCTTTTCCACCTCCAAAGAGCTTGGGGGAAGATGTTAGTATGGATTTCATTTTGAATTTGCTAAGAACCCAAAAAGGACATGACTTAATCATGGTTGTGGTTATTCGATTCTTCAAGATGGCTTATTTTATTCCATATCACAAGAGTGATGATGTTTCTCACATTGCTCATATATACTTCAAGTGGGTCATCAAGGTACATGGTGTGCCGAGAGGTATTGTCTCCATTAGAGACACCAAATTCCTTTCCCATTTTGGAGGTGTCTACAGAGATTGTTGGGAATCAAGCTCTTATTTAGCAGTACTTGTCACCCTCAAACCGATGGAAGATGAAGGTTGCTAACTGGACTCTATCTACTCTCTTTAGGGGATTAGTGAGCAAGAACCTTAAGGAATGGGATTTAAAGCTTCTTCATGCCGAGTTTGCTTATAACTGGGCTCCTACTTATGGTACATCTCATTCTTCCTTTGAAACATGTTATGGAGTTAATCCTCTTACTCCAATAGAACTTCTTCTTTTTCCATGACATATAGGGTTAGCTTTGAGACCCAAAAGAGAGCTAAGGAAATGAAGAAGTTTCATGAGCAAATTCGAGCTCAAATAGAGAAAGTCAACGCCTCTTGTAAGGCTCGAGTAAAAAAGCATTGGAAGCCTACGGTTTTCAACCCAGGACAATTTGGTTTGGCTACACCTAAGGAAGGAGATATTCCCCCTATAGGAGGTAAAATAGAGTCATGGTTCGAGGGGAAAGTCCTTTTAAGGTGCTTGAAATGATTGGAGACAATGCATATGAGCTAGAGTTTTTTAGAGACATGAATGTGAGGACCACTTTCAATATGGGTGATTTAGCTCCTTATGTGGAGGATGACTTTAAGGATTTGAGTGAAAATCCCTCTCAAAAGGGAGAGGCTAATGCATACTGAGCCACTAGCCAACTCTTGGTTATACCCTCATCCACACCAAAGTCTATGGCAACTTTACTTGGTTATAATGGTCACTGCTCCAACATTTCACTCAGGTTTGACTTGGCTTCTCACTAACCAATCAATGTCCAATTGCGGTGATCTATACATTGTTGAGAAGCTTAGGTAGTTAACTTTAGGATCGTGCAATAAAATCCTGAGTTAGGTTCCATTTTAATTCCGTAGAGTGACAGAAACCCTAACTCATGCAGTGTTGGTTTTTGTCAGGAAATTTGCTGAATTTGGTCAAGTTAAAATCTTACCTAATAAGGCCTGAATGAAGCAAGCCCAAGTTCTTTTGGTTCCTGAAGATGTCTATTTTGTCTGCATCAGCTAGAATTGGGTATCGGATTCAAAAATAGGGAGAAACAGCCCAAACATGTGGAGTGTGCATAAAATTCTAGTTTTGGAGCAATATGGACATTGGCGTTAATTGAGTACGGCACAACTATTATCTTTGAGATTAATTAGTATGAGGTGATTCTACACATGGCAAGGAAGATTTGTTAAGTGGTAAGGTCTCCATTAGTGGAGTATACCCTTCAAAAAACTCCCTAGAAAATGGAGGATGAATCCTAGAAAATGCAGCTCACCTTGGTTATAATTATCTTAATAATTTGGTTATTTTCCTAAGATAATTCGTAATACCCCTATTGGTACACTTGCACCACTATTGTAATAGTTAATTCCCTCTCCCCCATTTTAGGAATTTATAGACCTTATTATCTCCATGTAAACTCAGGTTAAAGTTGAATTATGAATGGAAAGGCATGTAGTCATTTTCTCTCACTAAAATCTCTACATCTTTGTCTGTTTAATTAAGAGTGGTGACTACCTTCTTTCCTTTAGGATTCTTCTTGGTGGCTAAGAGCCTTTAGAATAGGAATTTGGTGGAAAGTTTGAGTCTTTCCTTTAGAGTGCTTCTTCGGTAGCTATAAGTCTTTAAGAGAGAAACTTGGTGGGAAGTGTTTTATCTATCTTTTGGATCTTACCTTGGAAAGGAAACTTGATGGGAAGTGTTTTATCTATCTTTTGGATCTTACCTTAGATCAAAACTCACAATCTTATTGATTTGTTTGAGATTGAATCTAAAATAATTATCCTTTGGGGTGATTAATTTTCCTTGTTATGCATCATCTTGGGAGTTTGAGGATTCCATACCTCGTCAAGAGGGCTACTCATTGCTTTGATATTCTCCGTAAGATATTCAACAACTCATATATATTCAAGAATGGAGGAATTCTTAGCAGCTTAGGTATTTTCGAACCCAAAAGCAGTAACAAGCATGCAAGGTTGGTACCAACGGACTTCTAGGTATTTTCAAACCCAAAAGCAATAACAAGCATGCAAGGTTGGGATCAACGGACTTCAATCCCAAGGATTTAAGGTCAAATCCTTCTCAAGTGGAGGAGGTTGATACATATCGAGTATCCTTGGCTTAGCACTGAGGCATGAAGATGATCCCATCTACTCAAAAGTCGTTTTTTTACCAAATTCTAACAAATAAGCACACTTTGTCATGGTGATTCACCTATTTAATAGGCTCAAAATTAATAGTCTATGGCTATTGGAAAGCTGATCGAGTCTACTATTGGATATGTGAATATTTTCAGTAGATGTTTGTGTTTGAGTTCCTTAAAGTGGTGATCTCCGTTACAGCAATGCTGATTTTTACGTGGTAAACTTACTGAATTTGGGATAAATTTAGATCCTGCCTAATGAGGCCCAATTAATATAAGTCCAAGTTTTATTGATTCCCTAAGATGTCTGTTTTAACCCTAAGTGTTAAAATGTGGCATTAGATTTCAAATTTGAGAGACATGGTCCAAATAGGAGGAGCATGTACATTAATTTTGGAGCAATTTTGGATTTGGTCTTAATTGTGGTGGATATAGCTATAATCTTTGTGATTACTTAGCACTGGGTGATTCTACACAAACAAGCAAGACACGCCAAATGGCGGCACATCCATTGATGGAATAAAACCTTCTAAGAGCTTCTTAAAAGATGGGGGATGAATCTTGGATAATACAACTTATTATGGTTGTAATTATCTTAGCACTTTGATTTATTTTCCTAAGATATTTTTGTGAGCCCCCTATCGGTCCACTTGTGTCACTAATATAATAGCTAACCCCCTCTATTTTGGGTATTTATAGACCCAATTACATCCATATAAATTCAGCTTGAGTTGAATTATGAATTGAGAAGGCTAGAAGGCATTTTCTCTCTAAACAATTTCTTAATATTTTGCTTCTAGTTTTAGAATTGTGATTTATAGTCCTCCCTTTATTTCAACATTTGCTTCTTAGGCTTGATAATGTTGAGTGGTAAGTTGATTAGCCTAGGTGCTTGTTTAGCCTTTGTCATAGTCATATCTTGTCTTAAGGATCTCAATTGTGGGTGCTAATCTCATAATCACATTTGATTGTTAGAGATTGTTTTCAAAGGGGAGCATCAATTGTTATGGTTTTCTTTGAAGGGTTCATGATATTAGGAACTTAAGGATTTATCCTCACCATGCACCCTCTTTAGTATCTTATGGGGGTATTTGGTAGCAACATCTTTTGGGGGGAAAAAGAGCTATATGGGGGGTTTAAATTATTTTGACCAAGTTAAATAGGTACTTGGTAAATAGTTGTTTGGCCCCAAACACCTCTTTTTGATAGAAATGACATATTTGCCTACGAGTGTAAAAAAATTGCACTTGTGCCATTAAATTATATTTATATAATATTGCTCTTATGAAATAAAAAGAGTACGAAGTATCATAAGGTATTGTTTGAAGGCTTTATATCAATAACGTTCGAACCCAGGTAGATGGTGAGGATTAGTAAGTGTAGGAGTCTTTTCTTTATGTATATTTTTTGGGGATAAAAAGAAACCATTAAATTTACATTCTCTCTTTCGTTGTTTGCATTTTTTTAGCTAGTGATTTTTTTTGTGTAAATTTTCTAATTTCATTAGTGTATCCGTTCTTTTCGTCGGTAAATTCAAATTTACCAACTTCAACCCACTTTAACTTACTTTATGAATTTCAATAAAAAAAATACCAACTTCAACTCACTTTAACAAAAAAGTACCAACTTCAACTAACTTTACCCATTTTCCAACCCATACTTCCCAATGAAAAGAACATGTCTGTCAAGCTTATTTGATTTTCTCACCATGCACCTTTATGAGTGTTTGATATTTATATTTTAGATTATTTGGTTCCCCTTTCTATGTGCAAGCAATGAACTTTGGATTGATGCAAATAAATAGTAGCATTTTGATACTATATTTTATATGAATTGAATATAATGATGATAAAATCATCGAAAATTCATATACATTTCAATTTCAATTCATAGCCCAAACATATCTATTAACTTAGAAAATAAAGTTATAAAATATAGGTATCATTTACATGAGTACAAATTGGATAGAAATAAGATAAACCATGAATATAAATTATGTAGAATTATTAAGAAAGCAAAGTCTTATGAATGAAGTTTTTTTAATCACGATTGAAGTTAGTTTATACATATGACACAAATTTAATTCTTTTTCCCAAAAAAATAAGATGACCAATAATTAAAAAATATGTTCTGTAAAAAGTAATTTAGAGATAATGATATAAATAAAATTTTGCCAAATATATTTCTTAAAAACAACTAATTTTACAGCTAATTTTTTTACAAAAAGTCAATGTAAATATTTAATTTAAATAACTAATAATTATTTGTCAAATAGGACCTAGACTAACAATCTGTCCAAAAAAGAGAAAAAGAAAAAAGTCTGCTTCACAAACTCCTTTAGGGGGCGCAGCGGATTGGATTCGTATCGGATGTTGGAACATCCGAATCCGAATCCGTTAATGTTTCGGATCCTGAAATTAGATTCGAATTCGATCCGGCGGATCGGAGGAACCTCCGTATCCGATCCGAGTTGGATCGGAGCAGAGGCGAATTTAATCCAATCTGAATCGATTTCTTTTCCCCACGATTTGTTGTTCCATCCAAACTTATTCTGTGTACCTATCAATTCGATAACATGCGTCTTTCTATCATGCCAATCAAATAGTTGAACATTTAATACTAAACTGGGGAACACTGACAATGAGACAAATGATGCCAATGTGCAGTGATAGGGAGCCGGGCGGCTCCCCATTGACTGACGGCTAAGTCAGACTAAGGGAGAGGGGGTTAAGCGACTCATGGAAGTTGATGTTAGGGATTTACAATTGAGTTTGGAAGGTGGACTTTAGATTTGTAAAATAAAAAATTTAAAATCACAAATGGGGGTTTGGGTTTCAAGGTTGAACTTGAGGGGTAGAGTTTGGACTTAAAATCAAAAATTGAAGTTTTAGATTTGAATTTTAGTTATTTAATAAAATAGTCATATTAGATTCAAATATCCAATCGGATGTTACATTCCCTTCGAATCTGATCTGAATTCGACTCGGACTTGGATTATTTTTACCGGATTCAGATTTGAATATTTTTGTCTCGAATTTAAATCAGATTATTTTATTCCGAATTGGATCGGATGTATCTTGAACTCATATGTAATTGCCATCTCTAATTGGAGGGACCCAAAAGTAGACCTGACAAACTGACCCAAGACCTGAAATCGAAATCGGATGACCCGGACCCATACCCGATCCGACATCTGAAATATGCTCACCTGAAAATGGACCCAAAATTCGAATTGGGTCGAACCGAACAATAGTTGACCTGAAATTTTCTACAAAGTTGCTTGTTTTGATATGACAAGCATATTTGATAAAAAAAAAGGTTGACCCGAAATCAACCCGCACCAAACCGTACCCAACCCAAACTGAAACGACCTGAAATATTATTTAATCTGAATATGACCCGACCCAAATTTGATCCGATCTATACCCGAACCGAATGATCTGTTTACCAGGTCTATCCAAAAAACGGAAAAAAGCAATAAAAAAGAAAAAAAGGTAGCCGAAGTGGCGAACTCAAGCGTCAGTAACGGGCTAGTTGGGAAATTTACAGATAGGTTAAACTTCAACAGGCCCACAACCATTGTA